>JAMPIV010009191.1:0-549686 GCA_024509875.1 Oreohelix idahoensis | reverse complement strand
GGTTTATGTTGGTGGGGAGGGGGTGGGGGTTGTGATTATATTTTTATTGAAATTATTATGTTTGCGTGCTACACACCCAAACAATTATTAATTGGTTTTTTCACAGCATTTTTTGAGCAATATATACATTTGAGTTACAGTTGAGTTTGTCGAATATAGGTTAATTGTTGTTGAAATTTTGTAATACTAAACGCTGGTAAAGTTTGTGAGTGTATAACATTCACAGGGTTCTGAAGAAGTAGGTGTTTGAGCTATAGGTAAAGGAGTTTTGCGTTTCGGACTATCTCGTCCAGATTAATTGCCTCCCTTACCCGAACTGTCTTCAGGGGTAAACTTATTAGTGGATTAAAATACTTAAGGGATTTTTTGTCTCCTTAAAATTTTGCAATAATTATATTTGTTTTCAACTGTAGCATCTAAAAAAAAAAAATTTTTTAGTGAGTAATCTTACTACCATTTATTTGGCATAGTCGTCTGCATTAGGTGCTTTATTGCCGAATTAATAGCAGCAATAGTTAGATACTATATATTTTTGGAGGGAGGTATCTCCAGGTTAATGTAATATCATCTTTTGTTTTGGTATTTTCTCGCAAGTGGTACGAACAGAGCATCCTTTTTCTTCTTTTCTTCCTTGATTAGTCTCAGTCCCACTAATTTTTTATGGCCGAGAGGGGACGTAAAACTGAGGCAGATGCTCATACAGGAAGCAATGGAAGAGGGGACTGGGGACGGCGACGAAGTGAAAAAGCTTTTCGTCAGGGACGAACTTGAGAGATATGATGTGGAGCAGAAGGAAAAAGCAGCGGAGAAGACAGAAGCGGAAAAATGACCGTAAATTAGAGCAGAAGAAGATGAATGAGGAAATGGAAATCCGCAGGGCAAACGAAAGAGAGAGAAGGAGAGGACAGCACGAGGAAAGAGAGAAAGAGAAGAATGGACAGCATGAGAAGGGGAGGGAGGACAGAGAGCATGAGAAGGAGAGGGATGGAGAGGGACAGCACGAGGTTCAAAGTCGTGGTGCTTGCCTCTTACCTCCAGCAATGGAGAGTCTTCTCCTCATTCTTCCTTAAAACTATCCCCCTGATCCTTATAGCACTCAATCCCCCCCCCCCCACCCTACTCATCTCACTGCTATGTCTTTTGCGCTAGAATCTTTCCCTTGTCCTAATGAGAAGATTGACACGTATCTAGAAAAATTTGAGAAAATTGCAACTCTGTACGGTTTAGAGAGGTCGCGTTGGAATATGAAGCTTTCTCAGGCGCTGAAAAGCAGTGTGTATGATGTTTACGCCAAACTGGAAAATAGCCAACAAGACAACTATGATGTGTTGAAGAAAGCGTTACTGGAGCGCTTGGAAATGAATGCTCGCAAATTTTTGTAACTGTTTCGCAACAGCAGAAAGGAGAGCTCTGAAACTTTTCAGCAGTTCTCATCTCGTCTAAAGGGATATTTGACTAAGTGCCTAGAGCTCTCGCAGCTCCCCTCTACCTATGAAAGTCTGGAGGAATTTGTTTTAACAGAACAAATAAAGAACACTTTGTCTGCAGATACCCGGAGATTTCTAGCTGAGTAGGGTGCAGAAAAGCTCGAAGGACATCTTACATTAAGTCTGAGCGTTATCAAAATGCGCTGGGCCGAAAACTGCCGGCCACAAAACGTAAACCGACAGAAGAGCATTTTCGAAAGAAAAATCTAGACCAATCTTCTCATGCTTCTAATCAGAATAACCACAGAGAAACTGGACCTCAAAACCCCCCTCCTGAAAAATCCAAGTTCTACAAAAACAAGTACCCCAACCACCCCAAACAGTCTGATCAACCCGACCGCCCTACATGGCAGCGCAGCCAGAAAGGACAAGGTGGCAAAGGAAGAACCCCTGAGCACGGGACTAATGATCAGAGTGAGCACACCGAGCCTAAACGCATCGGATGCTTACTAACAGTCTCGCAAGGCGGAATTATTGATAGTGATTCCCAACCTGTTGGGGATACACCCTCAACGCGAGGTACTGTTACATTGAACGGTTCTCAAAGTCTTTGTTTATTTGACACAGGGCTTTCTTATGATTGCATTGTTGCCATAAACCTGGTCAAACCCGGTCAAGAGACAGCAGAGACCGTTCAATTTTGTGGAGTTCGTAAGAGTGATGCACCTACAGCGCTTCCCATCGCATTGGTGGAGATCCACTCTGATTTTGTCAGAGGCGTGATCAAAGCGGCTGTTATGGATGATCCCATCTACCCAGTCATACTTGCCGGTAGATACGTGTCTATTGGGAAACCGGAAGAGCCGATTGTGGCAGCAGTAACTACAAGAGTGCAAACCAAGAAGGAACGGGAGCCTGTGCCTAATTTGTTACCCATGGATCTTAAAGAAGCGCAACAAAAGGACCCTACTTTGGCACCCTGCTTTAGGAAACTGTCTATGGCTAAGGAACCCAGACAGCACGGGGATATTTTTTCTAAGGATGGCGTACTTTATCGAAGAACGGGCAAGCCTGACCAAGGTTACAACCAGCTCCTAGTACCGAAACAGTACAGAAGCCAAATCCTAGAAATGGGCACTCTCTTCCCTTCAGCGGACATATGGGACAGAACGCCACAAACCAACGGATAACCTACTCATTATTGGTGGCCAGGAGTAAATACTGATATTATCAGGTATGTCAAATCCTGTGCCCAGTGCCAACGTGTACCACCCAAGCAACGGACACCCCCAGTCTCGTTGGGTGAAATGTGCCAATAGTGGGAACACCATTCGAACGGGTTGTGATCGACATTTTAGGACCCTTAGAAAGGACTAAAAGAAGGAACAGGTTCATCCTGACCTTAGTCGACACATGCACTTTATGGGCAGAAGCTATCCCGCTAACCTGCGCAGATGCCAAGCATGTCGCAGAAGCCCTCGTGCAGATTTTCACTCGGTTGGGATTCCCTCAGCAAGTGTTGACGGATAATGGATCTCCATACCGAAACCTGTTGATGGATGAGAACGTTAAGATCTTGAGGACCCAGCACATCCACACTAAGCCATATACTCCGGCCGGAAATGGGCTCGTTAGAACGTGTTAAATGGAAACCCTCAACAGGATGCTAAGTAAACTGGCACAAGTGAAACCTGAAGATTGGGATTGTTGTATTCCTGCAGCTTTATTTAGCTACAGAGAATCTCCTCATACTTCCACAGGATTTCCGCCAGCTACACTCTTATTCGGCAGACCCATTAAGGGCCCGCTTGAAGCCTTACTTCAGTCTCTGACAGACGAGAAGGCGGATGAGACAGTTGTCTCAGCAAGCAAATATGTGTCGGTTTTAAAGGAACGGTTGAAACTAGGGTGGGACCTAGCAACGACTAACTTTAAGCGAGCACGCACCAAGCACGCTAACCGATACAGGAAAGTCGCGGAAGAGAGAGAACTGGAAGCAGGAGAGAAAGTTTTGATGTTACTCCCCTACCGGAAACAACCAACAGAGGATCGGATGGCAAGGGCCGTTTACCGTCCTGAAAAAGATTTCTAAGGCTAACTACCAGATCTCTATTCAAGGAAAGGAGAAAGTTTTCCATTTAAATCTGTTAAAGAGATACTTGGAAAGAACCGGTGCCAACCTACGACCATCTCCTGACGATCGCCAAAACTGACGAAGATGACGATAGTGGCAGGGAAATTCCACTGCACCCACCAAATCTATCAAAAATGTCAGAAGCGGCGACGCTCTTTCAAGCGCGCATGGGAGACATTCCAGAGAAAGGAAACTTTGGGAGTAGACTTGAGTAGGAATTGGAGAGAGATGGAGGGGGGAGATGAGATGGAAGAAGACAAACAACCCTGAAGCTACGGATATAGGAAATTTAATTCCATAACGTAGACATGGAGTGCTTCCATATCTTAAAGGATGGACGTTTTGTCACAGAGAGTTATGATCATTGAAATTCTCTATATAACTCTTCTTTTCTTCACCCGTGTCCTCTATATTTTATTATCAACTTTTATCCTTTTTTCCGTAATTTTTTCGCATTCGTACGTTTGCGACTATAAACATTACTATTTTCCCATTCAAACTTTCGCCGAGTGTCTGTTCTCATTTAGAAACGCACTAGTGATGTTATTACGTAGATGCCAGGCTCGGGAGGTTATTGCGTAGTGGACGAAACTGTGAATATTCGCTTTCGCCAGACCTATAGGCGACATTTTGTCTGCATTTTCACCTGCCACAACGAGTTGCATCGGCTGAGCGCTCAGGTGAGGCGCGATAACCGACATCTCCTCAGCGCAGTTTGAGACATTTGTCTGGAAATCCCAGCTGACAAGGCACTCACTGTTGGCCCTGGTCAGCGTTAGGTGTGAAAACGCACGAGTGTCATTTCATGGTAGTCTTCTAGTTTATGCAAGGTGTTTTAGACGGAAAAGGGGAGATTATTTCGTTTTGCGAAATAAGTTGGGACCCCTTTGTCTGGTAATAGATATATTAGCCAGAATGTTAAACTTTATTTTCATCCATTCTCCCAATTCGCAGTAGACAGGTTGCTCGTGAATAGAAAAGCTGTATAGCGAAGTTTCTCAGTTTGTTTCGACAATTTGTCGAACTTCTAGACTTTCAAATAAATATATCAGCGTATGATTCTAAAGTTGTGCGACCACATGTAGTTCTGTGTTGAGGTAAATATATATTATATATTATATATATAATATATATATAATTAATTTATCTAATATAATTTATATATATATATATATATATATATATATATATATATATATATTGTGATGTGTTTATAGAGATAATCGATCACTTTATATTTCACTAGATAGATTTTGTGTAGAGAGCTTAATTTATATATTCTGTATTATTTTTATAGTGACGTGTTACAGTGGAAAACAGAAATTATAATTTCTAGCTTAAACTCAGTCGGCCATTAATGAATTAAAAATTTAATTCTATATACTCAGACGAAAGAATAATTTTGAATAATTTTTCTAACTAAACTTATAAATGCTAGATGCCTCATGAGTGTTGACGGAATACGTAGGTATTCCTAATTTATGTTTGATTGATTTTTTTTATATATAACTTATTTCACGGGAAAGTGTTAAATGATAAGTCAAGCTGTAATAGCGCTTGCAATTTAAAAACGTAAGTTATATTGAGTACATAATATGTAAAATATTTTCATATGTGTTTTTCTTTATTCAGTGAATACTGGGGTAACCCAAATTTTTATGGCGTTTTTTAGTACAGAGACATACCCGTGAGAAATATAAACATTTTATATCTTTAACCACGTGGGTTTTTTTTCAAGTACCACCTGTCTGACAGCGTGGGTGCTTCAGAGATAGACAGAATACCAATCCCACTAACAGTTTTTTTTTTTTTTAAAAATAAAAGCTTAAACTGGGCCCTTGAGCCAGATCATATTTCTCCTCGAACTCTGGGTTGAGGCTGCGTTTTGGCGAAAATAGTTTCCAAAATCTAAAACATTAACTTTTCCGACATTGTTGACAAAAGTGTGTGGTGAACCTAGATTATCTGTTGAGAGAAAGTTGTCCTTCGGTCATCTCCCTAATTACGGGAACCCTCGTGTTCTGACACTGTGTGCCCGTTTTAAGCCTAATTCTTACCTCGTGAGTCAAGTGACACTAAACTTTAGTCTGAAATAAAACTATCGCATGAAGCAGACGCTCCCCGGATCCATTTTGAGTGAAACCAACAAACAAATCTGCAGAGCTGGGATCCGCTTCATTAAACGACAGAAAAACAGATAAAAAGTGTGTGAGTGTCCCGAAAGTTTGCGCCAGACGGCGAACAAACAGCACGAGTTTAGGTAAGGTTGTGTGAGTCAGGGCCCTGATGAAAGAACCGATCTGAAAGTAAACTGAAGGATGTTCTTTGTTGAGTCACCCACGTTGTAACTTCCTTTATGCAAGTTATTGCTAACAATACTTTCCCTTAGAATAAAGCAGAGTATCAAGTCTGTCCATACCTTTAAAAGGGGAGGAAACACATAGACTCAATCATATGTATCTGTAACTTCTTTTGGGGTTATCACTTTTCTTCTAACGGGACTGTGAGCTATATATATATATTCCAGGGGGAAGGACCATAAAACGGGTCTATCACTATTGTAGCATTCCTTGATTTTTTTAATGACTATGTGTACATGTTTTTTGATGTATTTTATATGTTGTGATGTAAGTTTACTATGATAATTAAACTATACCTACATTTATTTTAGTGTGGTGGTCAGTTTGTTCCCATAATATCTATATAATCCTTGTTTAGTTTTCCCACGTCTGTGTGTCTAACTGTCGTCACTTGTAGGTGCGAGCACGTGAGTGGATAGAGATATATTAATATATACATAATTTTTTTTTATAGACTGTCTGACTCCTCTGGATCTGTTGTAGAAGATAGGCGGAAAGAGAGAGAGAGAGATTCTCGATTTCCGGGACAGCCTCTATAAATTTCTACCATCTCACTCGTGGAAATCTATTTCTATTTACTACCTCACACTGTGACTATCACTTATTCTAATCTATTCAGGAAGGGACCAACCCAAGTCTTAATTTTCCTATCAAAAATCTACGACACTGGTGTTATCCAGTCGTGGCTCTTTCTTTCCTGGAATTCCAAGCATGACTTGCTGCTTTCCTTGTGTATTGTTGAGGTGGTGTTGAATTTCTGGTCGACATCATTGGTCTCTGTTCTTTCCTGGCTTTTGGTAATCTGATATTGTCTCTTTACGTCGACCACAAAAGCTTTTCTGGTGAGGGGTCCTTAAGTTTTGGTACCATTGATGGCAGAGGACCAGATATACAGCTATAACATTTTTAAACAGATATACAAAAGTACCACAGCTATAATTACTTCTCTAAGCAACACTATAGCAAAATGCAACCACGAAGCTACATTTTTCATAAATCGATGCTTGCGTAGAACAGACGGATATAAAGTGGTACGACAAGATCCCTAATGTGGAAATTATAAGAACTAGGCAAGAGATCCAGGAAAGAAAGAGCCGCTTAGAACGTCGAGTAAGAGAAATGTAAGAGATGCGACCCAATGTAATGTTTCTCATGAATTAAATTTGAGCCACGGCCTATAAGTTGAGAATCATTTATATAGACAAACAGCACTGGCCTCTGTCGCGCTTTGATAGGAATTGTCTGCCCTTTACTCTTAAAGGCCTGCCTGCTTTCTTTCTATCTCCCGTCCACTCCCCCTTTTCTGTCAATAGCTTATATTCTCTCTCTGATTCTGTCAATCTTGCTACAGCCCAGTTTAGGTCCACCTCTTTGCACGTGCAAAAAGCGATTTTTTCCACGATTCTTGGGGATAAGCGGCAATAATATCAGTTTCTTTGAGTACGGAGTACCCCGGAACACGGGGAAGCTTTCCCGACGTTGTATCTTTGCCGTTCTTCGGTTTTCATCCCGAACTCTAGTAGCTCTTAGAATGAGCGATTGTGCCAACATTACGCCACTTTTCCCCCGTCTCGGGACGCAGCTGAAGCTCGTCTGTTTCTTTCATCTCGGGCGGACTAAGAAACGCTGGCCGAAATTCTGGCAACTTTCTTACTATATAAGAACGTAGTTCTCTTCTTTCGGTACCATTGTCACTCTTATGATTTCCTTGCTGTCTGGAAAATCAATTTGGGTTGATAGCCTATAACCAGATTTATTGTGCGGAAATTTAATTCCTTTGCTCGGTAAGCACACTTAATTTCTTTAAAGTTATTTTTGGGGAGTTAGCTTCATTATATAGAGCTGAATCCAGTTACTCTATAATATATTTAATTCGTTAAGTAAAGGAATTTTTGTGTGGCCAGGAGAATCTGGTAATTTTTAAGCATTCTGCTAATTTTAATTCCACTAAGAGTGTACACGTATGACTACGGATATTTTATCTGACAGAAGAGAGGGAGAGCGATTTTCAGAAAGACGTTAAAGGGGAGCGAATTTATATATTTTATTTGACCATTTGTTTTCCATTTCTGGAATATGTGAATAAATTAATTTTGTAAAAAGTCTGCTACTCGTTTGCGATTAGTGTGTGTCATCGCAACATGAATTATTATAACTTCTAGTGTAGTCCCTATTAGATAAATAATCTCAGGTGCACTTTTGTTTATCACTTCATGTTTTGAATGGTTAGACTGGACTTGCTTAACGAGGCTGTGTGTGTGAAAAGCGAGGTCAGTAGACCTGTTGTAGTGAAATTGACAGAGATACAACGGTAAAATACCTCCAAAGATAACATGTAAGGATAAAAACATAATGCGTAGGCTGCTGATAGTACATGATCGCCCAGACCGCGGGTCATCACCCTCCATAAAAATTGACTTGCTAGACAGGAGGGGAACGGCGGATAAAAGGAAAAAAAATATGACTGGAAAGATTGCGTGAGACTAGAAAGGCTAAGGAGACGCAATTGGGGGGGGAAACGGAGAAAAGTCACGTTTCCCAAGTTGACATAAAGCAAGGAACTCGACAGAAGGGACCTTGGATATGTTACGCCACAGTCATTTATTGGTCGCTTTTGCGATACCAAGCCTTTGATTTGAATTCATCGGCAGAACGCAGATGTTTGGAATATTACAAAAATTAAAAAGTAACTTTTTCGTAATATTAATGTTAGGAATATAAAAATTAGCTGGCCGGATGGCCCATTCTGAGCAGTGAACTAATATGTTCTTAATTTTACAGACGGATAGATAATATTGAAGATAATGACAAAAGACAGTGTTGTTCACATCAAGACAGACTGTATGGAATAAAAAGTGTCGCTATTTGCACAAAAAAACACGACCTCGAGACGCAGGTGTTCAAATCTACTTAGTAGGGAAGCGAAGGGACATTGGTGGGAGCTGTGTCTAAATATAACTTTTAACGACAAAATTTTGGAGGGGAGAGAAAGGTTGGTTCAAAAATCAAGTACGTTTTGAAAAAAAAAAAACAAGTAGAGACGGACAGACTAACAGATAAACATCCATACTTGACTGAAGCATGACTGAAATGACTTTAGGGTAGGAAATTTGAATTTGAAATAAACCTAGGCAGTGATTGGCCACAGACAATCATTTTATCGGCGCTCAGACGCGCAAGTGGGGCCATTCCTCAATAGTTGTTCGATGATAGACACAGTATTTTATAGTGTGGTGATTTCCAAATGAAAGAAAGTGAAATAAGTTCAGGGACGCCATACTATAGCCAGCAGCTCAGCTGAGTTTTGCTAGCATTTCTGTGTTCTTTATTCATAATCTGGTAAGATTGAAATTATTTCTTTGTATATTTGAATATTGTTTAATGTTCGAGTGATTTGATACTGCCATATCATAATCTAGCCTTACAAACAAGTAGGGATTTGCTCTAGACCCCCGCCCAAGTCAGGGTCTAGGGACCAACAATATACATAAACTCCAGCAAGGGTTAGGAAAGACAGATCAAGTGTTGAGAATAATGAAACATATTACCTATCCACTTTTAGGGAAGGAAACTAATAAATATTTTTCAGAATCTATAGTCTGGGAGGACCTATCTGATGTAAAACCACCATGGTAAATGTGCTGTTTGGTCAGAGAGATCTGACCTGTCTGTATGATGTGGTTGTTGTGTCCGTGTTGTGTCCAGACGTGGGTAGAGAATAGAATTTTGACACATAGCCAATACTTTGATTGCAGAGCTGTGAGTTTCAGTTGTGAACAAGGCGGTGTCCATTCAGTTGGTGATTTTACTCGAGTGTATCTGTGCAGTACGTTGTGACAGAGACCACTATTATTGCCCGCCAGCACGGAGAGGTGGGACCACCAGATTTCAGCACCAGAGCTACATATGCAAGATGAGTGAGCCTCTGGTCTGCTGGAAGTTCACCAACGCCTTTTAGTTACTAATACCCCATAAAATTCCTGAAATTTACTGGACACTGTGTAGTCAATATAGACAGGTGTGATGAGGCCACCCCAACAGCACAAGCATTAACTATCCTCCCAAGTAGATGACTACTAGAACATTTTAATAAAACTAACTAATCTAGTACTTATATATGTACACTCTTGCATTTATTATGTAACATTCCATGCATTTCTTTCATAAATTTTAAATCTTTTTTTTTTAAAAAAAGTTCTGGTCAACATAAAAACTGATCCAGAACAAATAAATGTAATATAATTCTATCAAAAATTTTACACTCTTGAGTTAGTTCAGTGTATTATAATATTTGTTAAATATTATTAGTCTGCTTAAATATCTGTGGGTGTATCTATAACTATCACACCACATTACATATCATTACCCTAGACATTTTACATAGCCACATTCATTAAGAAAAAAAAATTGAGTGTGAGGTCGTAGTGGTAGCAAGAAAGGCCTTCTGACAATTCACAACTACATTTTATCTCAGGAGCCTTCACAGCTGGCCTCATACATTACATTTAGTAATATCACCATCATACAATACCATCAAACCCACTACATACATTGGGGTCTTGTCCAGGGATAATTAGCCCAACAGTAATATTAGGATCTCCTGGTTGGAGAAATAAAATTAGAAAAAAAAAAAAAAAAAAAAAAAAAAAATTGTGAAATTCCCTTTAAAATTAAAAGTGTCCCTGCAGATAAAAGTTGGTGAATCTTCACAGCCAGTGATAATTAATTAGTTAACTGGTTAGTTAGAATTAGTTAGACTATAGTCATAAGAAGTACTTAGTGTATTTACTGGTTAGAGATTTAGCTTGTATATTATTATATTGTCTGAAAAGTATGGCGGAGCTAGCAAAATTCCGATCAGCTGCTGTGCTGACCGCAAAGGAGATGGGAATGGATGGTCAGATTTTAATTCAATATGTAACGGCTGAATGTGATAAATATATTGAAAGGGAAGATAGAAAGGTAGCTGAAGAGAAGAGGTTACAAATTGAGGCTGATAGAGAAATTAAGAGGCTGCAGATTGAGGCAGAAGAAAAAAAGGTTGACTGCCGAAAGGGAGGCAGAAGAAAAACGACAGCAAAGGGAGGCAGAAGAAAAAACGACAGCAAAGGGAGGCAGAAGAAAAAAGGTTGACTGCCGAAAGGGAGGCAGAAGATAGAAGGTTGCAAAGGGAGCACGAATTACGACTAAGGGAGCTGGAATTACAAGGCCCGGCTCCTGAAAATGGTGCCAGCCCTTTTGCCTCAGATGCTACGCCCAGTCTGGGAGCCTCAAACTCAGCTATGGGGTTTCATTTAGACCATTTTGTTGAAAAAGACGATGACATAGAGGGGTACCTAGGACGTTTTGAGTTATTAGCTACTACATATGGGTTAGAGAGAGAGAGGTGGAGTTTAAAGCTATCACAGGGATTGAGAGGTACTTCTTATGAAGTATTTGCCAAAATGAACAGGGAAGACCAAGACAATTATGACATGTTAAAGCAGGCTTTGTTATTAAGGTACGAGAAGAATGGTGAATTTTATCGTAAGAAATTTAGAAATGCCAAACTGTTGTCTGGGGAGACATACCACCAATTCTCTGCTAGACTAGAAACCTATTTGGAGAAATGGACGGCTCTGGGGAAGACCCAAGATCTTAAAGAAATGATCATGATTGAGCAATTGAGAGAGTCCATGGCTCCAGACATGAGAAAATTTCTCATGGAACAAGGTGCAGAGAAGTTGGGGGAAATTTTAAATGTTGCTGAGAGGTATCAGGCAGCTCAGGCAGAGGTAAGTGGTGCTAAAAAGAAGCACATAGACAATTTTAAAGCTCCACAGCAATTTAATAAATTTGATAATAGAGGGCAGGGAAATAAAGGTAGGACAAACTTTGAGCGGCCAAGAAATGACTATCGCGACAGAAACTCACAGTTCAATGACCAAAAGTTCAATGAAAGAAAACCGTTGAACCAAGGAAAAAGATGGTGTAAATGGTGCAAGAAGGATAACCATAACACCGAATTTTGTAGAAGGAAACCTTCAAACATTGCTGCAATGAAGTCGGGGACGCGAAGATTAAAGGTTAATCCTAATGGACAACAGGAACCTTATCACCCCCCAGTTTGTGAGGATGTTATTTGTAATGGGGTCACCATAAGGTGCCTTTATGATACAGGTTTGGATTATGATTCAGTTGTGAAGTCTAGCCTAGTGGACCCAAGTCAGTATACCACAGAAACAGTGGAAATACAAGGGGCGACTAAGGACATACCACTCATGACACTTCCCATCGCAAGGATAACGGTGAAAACTCGCTATGTGGAGGGAGAAATCAGAGCAGCAGTGATAGATGAACCAATCTACCCTCTGATATTGGGGTGTAGATACGTCTTCTTGGGGAATCCCGAGAAACCTGTGATCATGGCGACAGTGCAGACCAGGTCACAGAAGAAGGAGGAAGAAGGTGAACCTATAAATGCTCATCCAGAGGAGATGAGGAAGGCGCAGGCTGAGGATAGGACACTCAAGCCCTGTTTTAAAAAAAATTGCCCAAATGCCACACACCTCCGAGCAAGGGGGAATATTTCATGAAGAACAAACTCTTATACAGGAAGGCCGGAACTGGAACAAATGGTCACAACCAGCTGGTTCTTCCCACTTCATATAGAGATAAAGGGATGGAACTCGGGCATGCGATTCCCTTCAGTGGTCACATGGGGATCAGCGCCACAGGACAGCGTATAGCTTGTCATTACTTCTGGCCAGGGATAACGGAGGATATAAAAAGATATGTCAAATCCTGCCCAGAATGTCAAAGGGTAGCTCCAAAGCACTGGACTGCTCCTGCAACTCTAGGGGAAATGCCCATAGTGGGAACACCTTTTGAGAGGGTTGCAGTGGATATTGTAGGACCTCTCACTCGGACCAAGAGGAGGAACAGTTACATCCTTACTCTGGTGGACACTTGTTCTATGTGGGGAGAGGCGGTAGCCCTGCCATCAATTGATTCAAAACATGTAGCAGAGGCACTACTTACAATATTTACCCGATTAGGATTCCCGCATCAAATCTTGACGGATAATGGTTCTCAGTTCAAGGGGAAACTAACGGAAGAAGTTTTTAAGCTATTTCAAGCCAGACACTTTCATTGTAGTCCGTACCATCCACAAGGGAACGGCCAGGTAGAGAGGTTCAACGGGACTCTCATTTCTATCCTGAGAAAGCTGGCACACGAAAAACCGGATCTGTGGGATCAATTCCTGCCCGCCGCATTGTTTGCGTACCGGGAGGTACCACATAGTTCAACCGGGATGGCTCCCGCAACTCTGCTATTTGGGAGGCCAATAAAAGGTCCATTAGAAGCTCTATTAAGGACCTGGACAGATGAGAAGGCGGAAGAGACTGTTACCTCATCGTATCAATACGTGAACGAACTGACCACTCGTTTGAAAGCTGGATGGAAACTGGCAAATGATAATTTGAAGCAAGCCAGGAAGAAACATGCAGCATATTTTAATAGGAAGGCAAAGGACAGGGAACTGGCAGTCGGAGAGAAGGTGCTGCTTCTACTACCCGGAAGCCAGAATAAATTACAAATTGGTTGGCAAGGTCCATATACGGTTCTAGAGAAGGTGTCTAGAACAAACTATAAAATTGACAAAAAGGGGAAGGAGAAAGTTTATCATGTAAACCTGATAAAGAAGTATCTGGACAGACCACTCCAGGAAAGCACCCCCTTATTGACCTTGGCTATTGCAACCCAGATGCAAAAGAAACCACTCACCTCACATGAATACCCATTACATCCTTGTGAAACCGCAGCACAGGTAAAAGTCAGTAAGCACCTGACTAAAAACCAGAGGGAGAGAGTTCAACAGGTTCTGGAGGAACATACAGATGTATTAACAGATAAACCAGGCCATACAAATTTGCTACAGTATGACATGAAACTGGTAGACTCAAACCCAATCTGTATGAGAGCCTATTCTATTCCGTTCGCGAATGAAAAGGCATTGAAGGAAGAAATAGAGTATTTGTTGAAGGAGGGGATTATTTCGCACAGTGAATCATCTTTTAGTTCTAGTGTCGTTTTGTTGAGAAAACCGTCTGGGGAACACAGACTGTGCATAGATTACAGGAAACTGAATGCTGTCACAGAAGGACAAGTGGATCCATTACCAGACACAAAACAGTTATTTGCCAGACTGAACAAGGCAAAATACTTTTCAAAGGTGGATCTTAGTAAAGGCTATTACCAGATCCCAGTGAAGCCTGAAGTGAGACCTTATTTGGCTTTTAGCACTTCGGATGGACATTATGAATTCAATATGCTACCATTCGGACTGAAAAATGCTCCGAGTGTGTTTTCAAGGATGATGCGCAAATTGTTGGATCCCCTGAATAACCCATGTATCACGAATTTCATGGATGATATTCTCGTCGCCACAGAGACATTTGAAGAACACATTGAAGCTCTGGAGATGTTGTTTGATAGACTTCGGGAGGCGAACTTAACTGCTAGGCCAACAAAATGTTGTATTGGATGCAAAGAGTTGGAATTCTTGGGACACACTGTATATCAGGGTAATATGACCCCTGATCCTAAGAACTTGGAAAAACTGCAGAGAGCACCTAGGCCGCAAACAAAAAAGGACGTGCGATCATTTGTGTCGTTAAGCGGATTTTATCAGAAATACATCAAGAATTTTAACGCTATTTGTGCTCCTCTGACTGATCTGACTCGCAAGGGACTTCCAGATAAAATTATTTGGACTGCACAATGTGAACTAGCGTTCCAAGAGTTAAAGGAAGAACTCACTAGCAAGCCTATTCTCAAACTGCCTGATTTGACACAGGACTTTGTCTTAAGAACCGATGCAAGTAATGTAGGACTAGGAGGGGCTTTGTTGCAAAGATCATCTTCACCTGATGGGGAACTGAAACCAGTCGCTTATGCAAGCCGTAAATTGAATAAGGCGGAACAAGGATACTCCACAAGCGAAAAAGAATGTTTAGCGTTAATCTGGGCAATAAAGAAGTTTCAAATCTATCTGTATGGTAGGACTTTTGTGGTGGAGACGGACCATCAGCCTCTCGTATTCTTATCTCAGGCTAAGCATGAAAACGCAAGATTGCTGAGGTGGTCTTTATTGCTTCAACCTTATCAGTTCAGTATCCAATATATCCCAGGCAAATTGAATGTCGGTGCAGATTTCCTCAGTCGGCACCCCTGTGATCAAAATTAGAGTAGTGGCAGACGTGGAGAGTAATTTTGCCTATGTGTATCGCTGGTTTTGGAACTTACCATAGGCATGTTTTCAAGTGGGGAGATGTGTAGTGAAATTGACAGAGATACAACGGTAAAATACCTCCAAAGATAACATGTAAGGATAAAAACATAATGCGTAGGCTGCTGATAGTACATGATCGCCCAGACCGCGGGTCATCACCCTCCATAAAAATTGACTTGCTAGACAGGAGGGGAACGGCGGATAAAAGGAAAAAAATATGACTGGAAAGATTGCGTGAGACTAGAAAGGCTAAGGAGACGCAATTGGGGGGGAAACGGAGAAAAGTCACGTTTCCCAAGTTGACATAAAGCAAGGAACTCGACAGAAGGGACCTTGGATATGTTACGCCACAGTCATTTATTGGTCGCTTTTGCGATACCAAGCCTTTGATTTGAATTCATCGGCAGAACGCAGATGTTTGGAATATTACAAAAATTAAAAAGTAACTTTTTCGTAATATTAATGTTAGGAATATAAAAATTAGCTGGCCGGATGGCCCATTCTGAGCAGTGAACTAATATGTTCTTAATTTTACAGACGGATAGATAATATTGAAGATAATGACAAAAGACAGTGTTGTTCACATCAACGACAGACTGTATGGAATAAAAAGTGTCGCTATTTGCACAAAAAAACACGACCTCGAGACGCAGGTGTTCAAATCTACTTAGTAGGGAAGCGAAGGGACATTGGTGGGAGCTGTGTCTAAATATAACTTTTAACGACAAAATTTTGGAGGGGAGAGAAAGGTTGGTTCAAAAATCAAGTACGTTTTGAAAAAAAAAAAAACAAGTAGAGACGGACAGACTAACAGATAAACATCCATACTTGACTGAAGCATGACTGAAATGACTTTAGGGTAGGAAATTTGAATTTGAAATAAACCTAGGCAGTGATTGGCCACAGACAATCATTTTATCGGCGCTCAGACGCGCAAGTGGGGCCATTCCTCAATAGTTGTTCGATGATAGACACAGTATTTTAAAGTGTGGTGATTTCCAAATGAAAGAAAGTGAAATAAGTTCAGGGACGCCATACTATAGCCAGCAGCTCAGCTGAGTTTTGCTAGCATTTCTGTGTTCTTTATTCATAATCTGGTAAGATTGAAATTATTTCTTTGTATATTTTGAATATTGTTTAATGTTCGAGTGATTTGATACTGCCATATCATAATCTAGCCTTACAAACAAGTAGGGATTTGCTCTAGACCCCCCCGCCCAAGTCAGGGTCTAGGGACCAACAATATACATAAACTCCAGCAAGGGTTAGGAAAGACAGATCAAGTGTTGAGAATAATGAAACATATTACCTATCCACTTTTAGGGAAGGAAACTAATAAATATTTTTCAGAATCTATAGTCTGGGAGGACCTATCTGATGTAAAACCACCATGGTAAATGTGCTGTTTGGTCAGAGAGATCTGACCTGTCTGTATGATGTGGTTGTTGTGTCCGTGTTGTGTCCAGACGTGGGTAGAGAATAGAATTTTGACACATAGCCAATACTTTGATTGCAGAGCTGTGAGTTTCAGTTGTGAACAAGGCGGTGTCCATTCAGTTGGTGATTTTACTCGAGTGTATCTGTGCAGTACGTTGTGACAGAGACCACTATTATTGCCCGCCAGCACGGAGAGGTGGGACCACCAGATTTCAGCACCAGAGCTACATATGCAAGATGAGTGAGCCTCTGGTCTGCTGGAAGTTCACCAACGCCTTTTAGTTACTAATACCCCATAAAATTCCTGCAATTTACTGGACACTGTGTAGTCAATATAGACAGGTGTGATGAGGCCACCCCAACAGCACAAGCATTAACTATCCTCCCAAGTAGATGACTACTAGAACATTTTAATAAAACTAACTAATCTAGTACTTATATATGTACACTCTTGCATTTATTATGTAACATTCCATGCATTTCTTTCATAAATTTTAAATCTTTTTTTAAAAAAAAAGTTCTGGTCAACATAAAAACTGATCCAGAACAAATAAATGTAATATAATTCTATCAAAAATTTTACACTCTTGAGTTAGTTCAGTGTATTATAATATTTGTTAAATATTATTAGTCTGCTTAAATATCTGTGGGTGTATCTATAACTATCACACCACATTACATATCATTACCCTAGACATTTTACATAGCCACATTCATTAAGAAAAAAAAATTGAGTGTGAGGTCGTAGTGGTAGCAAGAAAGGCCTTCTGACAATTCACAACTACATTTTATCTCAGGAGCCTTCACAGCTGGCCTCATACATTACATTTAGTAATATCACCATCATACAATACCATCAAACCCACTACACCTGTCCGCGTAGACAGTGTGGAAGTAACGCATGAACGCGTTTGCCTGTGTGAATGTTTAGGCTAATCAGCTCAGGTAGGTGTGTTTTTTGTAACGTAGAAGAGCTGGATGAAGTGCGTGTGTTTTGACTATGTGTGTGTGTGTGTGTTAGGGGAGGGAGCGAAAGATGTACTGTTGAATGTTGGTAAACATTAGACCTGACTGGGAAAATTGTTAACGATTTGTGTGACCCGGTTGTTGTTTTTTTGAGTGGTCGACGTCTGTAAACCTGTGCTCTCTGTAACCCTAGTGGGAGCACCTTGCATCGTCAAGACATCTACTACCAATACTTATCAAGCACATGCAGGTAGATCTATCACCCTTGCCTACATGTAGCTACCTTTGCCCTCCAACCTTTGGGGCACTATCTTCAGACACATGTAGGGCCGGTTACATCGAAGTACATACTCCCAGCTCAGCCGGATATATTTATACCTCCCGCCAGACCGGCTGTCTCTGTTGCCTCGACTTGTGTCGGCTACACTGTCCGACCCATTGATAGTCGATAAAACCGAAGTAGTTGGAGCATTGTTCAGAAGAAGCGGCACCTGGTCAACACTAGACACCTACCCGAAGCCAAGTCACCGTTATGCAACACAGAGAGGCGCTTTCCTTGAGAGCCCTCACTTATACTCGGTCTTTTATTCGTCAGCAGTGATCTCTAGCGTCCTGCAAATTGGATATATTATTCGTGGTTGGATAAGCACACTTGTACTCGTTTCCTTCAACTGTGCTTGGATAGTGAGTGTACGCTGGGATTTTTACGGCAACTGTCTTCCCACAGGGAGCTTATCTCCTTCATTAATTGGACAGCAACATCCAAAGGAACAGTGTTAGATTTCTCAGAGTTAAGGAGTACTTACATTCCAGGATTTATTTTAGCACACGGCAGGAAAGGCCGTTTTTCATGACGGAAGACTGGGGGCCCCCTGTTAGTTAAAAAGCTGGGTGTGTGAGAGACTCTGGGTGTTGGGTATGGAGTGAGGAGATCTGCTTATGTGCGATTGTGGAGTGAGGAGATCTGCTTATGTGCGATTTATCTAAGTGATGTGGTAGGTTGTTTGTTTACTGTGATTGTGATGTTTTGGCCTTCAGAGATTGTGAAGGCATACTAATTTCCATGTTGTGGTCGTATTTTTTTCCTCTTTTTGTTTAATAAACATAAAAATACCTATTGTGGTCAGGGCCTCTTCTCTTATAACTGACACTGAATGTCGTGATATATGTTCTTACTGCTTGTTAGAATTCTTCTATTTGTCCAGAGAGAACGGGCAAGAGACTGACATATAACCATAATCACAGGAGGCTGGAGAAAGTCTTCTTACTCTCCAGAGATCAGATCTCTTCCCATAGTTTTCATTAGTCTCTATTTTATCTACTTTCTACATTACACATTCATACTCTGTCTGAACTCAGACATATTCTATTCGTAATCTATACCTACCTGTGGCAGCCTCCCAAATGGGAAAAATAATGGGCACCGTGGGTGAACAGACTCAAATTCCATTTGGGAAAGGAAAAAAAAACAGCCCAGTCAGCCCAACCCAATCGGGTTTTATGAGAAACAGAAACACAGCGGATCAACTTTTCAGACTGGAACATGGGGTGAAATCAGGATTAAAATGGAATGCTTAAAAAAACACACAAAAACAAACAACAACAGTGACTATATTCTGAGATGTAGTAGGGTCATTTGGCCAAAGCTGTTGAGAAGGTACACTAGATTAAAAAATAAGGCATATCTAGAAAATGCACAAAAACCTTCTCATCTGCTAACACGGAAAAAGTACCGGTGGAAAAAACAATAATAGAATACTTTAAAACACAAAATTCCGCACCATCGCTACAAAGGAGCCGGGTAAAATATAATAAAATCAAAACTAAGAATCTGCACATAACAACTACATGAGCTAAAGGGTAACGGGATAAACAAATAGAGTAATATTCGTCACAGAAATTCAAAGTAAAATAGTACGTAAAGCATATTAAACCTTAAAAAAATCCACAAAAACAAGATACATTAACAAATATTCTGAATTACAATAAACGAAATAGAGACAGCTACAATAAACCAAACAAACCTAAAGCAAGCAGCTGCAAATCCCTCAAACACTTACATGTCGATATAATAACAAGCACTGAAAGTGATACTGCCATATACACTAGGGACACTATGAAACGTCATGATATCAAAAGCAAGAATTTGCAGCCTGGAAGAAACGACAAAGAAAAACAACAAATAGAACTCGCCATAAACCCAAATAATAACCCACAAAAGGGTTCAACCATATATCATATGCACGAGGAAGATTAATCGATTGTAAAACTGTTTTGGTCAAATCTATACTTTTCGTGATTTTTGTTTCCTAGTTTTATTTATAATTTGACATAACCCCACGCTTGCAGTAAAATAAAATTATTTGCCTTTTAAAAATAACTTAAAGTTACTTCCATTATTTAGTAGTAAACCATTTAAAGGTTGATAACATTGAGAAAGTAATAAATGAAAACAGAATAAAAGTGTGATAAAACAGGTAACAGTATATATTCTTTATTGTCTTAACATTACAACACAGTATTGAAATTAAATTTAAAACGTTCTTTCATAAATAGAACTATAAATACAGTAACTATGATTTTTCGGGCTACGGCCTCCAAAACGTTCAGTGCCACTTAAGCGGCCCGCCGAAGGACTGGAGTTTGACGGGCCTGATATAAACAATCCCCTGCCAAGAAACTAAGTCAGATGCCGTAGGGCTAGCCCATTAATAACACGAAGAATCCACAGGTTTTCAGCAAAGCTCACTGGCACCTTGTCATATAACACTGATTGTAATCAGATATTCCCTTCAATTGCACAATAGTTTTAGATAACGTATATCTCTTTTTCTGTGGCGTCATTTCTTTCATATTCTTTGTTCCGCTTGAGCGTTATATGGAGAAACACTTTTCATTCCCAGTATTCAGACTCCAGCATGACAGGTGGTGATTCGAACTGGCATATTATCGAGAAGATTAAGCACATAACCTCAAAATGGAATCGACTAGGAACGGCGAATACCCTCATTTGATTTAATTAAGGGGACCGAACCACAGCTGTACGCGATCCAAGACGTCTTTGACTCCGAGAACATTTCGTCGCAGGATTAGAGAAAACTCATACAATTCCCCACTACATCAATGTCGTGTCAGCCTACTGGAAACTGGGTCGAAGATGACAGCCCACGTTTAGCTGGTTCGGTAGCACCCGAAAAGGAACGCTACCGCTGTTTCATCTAGGTGAGAGTAATTTCACTTTCAGAAAGTTTAGATGGTTTCCGATCAAGATAGTACTAAATGTTCTTTGCTGTGCTTTCCAAACGAATGATGCCGAAATACCGGATTATTTTTCTTCTCCATTCTTTCTATATAACCTTGAGCAAAAGAGCTAGGGTTCAAACTGCTACGTTTTGTCACAATATATTATCATTCGTCATCATTACCCTTCACCTCCCTCGAGAGCGAAAGTCTTAAAAAAAACTCATACCGGGTCACCCCATCCGTTTTCCACGTCTTCTTTATCGTGTATCTATCCAGTTCAAGTCTCCCTCTCTTCTCTTCTGGGTACTCTAGAACAAAGACTGTCTTGTAAGACTACCAGTAAGTTTCCTCAATGTACGAGGGGCGTTCAGAAAGTAATGCACCACATCGTTTTTCTTAGCTAATAATGAAGATAGAAGCATGAAATTTTGCACACTTCAAATATGGCATGTGCCAATTGTGTGCACCAAATTGCACTGCAACCGGCCAAATAATACGGCTGCCCTAAACCGTTGAAATGGAGCGTATTAGCAACTTGCGTTATAAACAGCGAATTGTGATAGAATTTCTCGTTGCAGAGAAGGAAACTGTTGTGAATATTCACAAGCGTCTATGTGATGTGTATGGAAGTTTTGCAGTCGACAGGAGTACAGTCAGTCGCTGAGTTCAGAGAATCAAAGAATCAGGAAGTGGAGATACGGAGCTGCTTGATCGGCCGCGCTGTGGACGTCCTGCCACAGCCACCAACGCAGAAATGTTGAAATGCGCTGAGGGCATTATTCTTACTGATAGGCGAATCACTACTCAACAATTGGCCTTACAGCTGTCAGTCAGCATTGGTAGTGCAAATGCAGTTATAAAAACTCTCGGATTTTCTAAGGTTTGCGCAAGATGGGTTCCTCGAAGTCTCACAAATGACCATCGATTGCAAAGGAAAGCAATTTCTTCTGAATTATTGGAGCGTTTCAAAGCTGATGGAGAGAACTTTTTGGCTAAGATCGTTACAGGTGACGAAACCTGGGCACATCATTTTGAACCTGAGACAAAAAGACAGTCAATGGAGTGGCATCATCCGCAATCACCAAGAAGAACGAAATTCAAGACAATTCCTTCAGCTGGAAAGGTCATGATCACTGTCTTTTGGGACATTGAAGGTGTGATTCTTGTGGACGTTATGCCAAGAGGAGAGACAATCAATTCGCAAGCTTACATTAAGACATTGAAAAAACTCAATCAACGTTTTCGCAGAGTTCGGGCGCACAAGAATCCAGCAGACCTGCTTCTCCTTCACGACAATGCGCGCCATCACACAAGTCTGGCAACACGGGAAGCAATCACCAAATTGGGTTGGACTGTACCACCCCATCCACCCTATAGTCCCGATTTGGCACCCTCTGATTTTCATCTATTTGGTCCACTTAAAGATGCACTCCGTGGGACATGGTTTGAAGATGATGAAGGAGTGATTCATGCAGCAAAGAAATGGCTACATGATCAAGACAAAATCTGGTACGGGCTAGGAATACATGCACTTGTTTCGAGCTGGCATAAAGTCGTACAAGTTGATGGGGATTATGTTGAATAATACCGATGTTTACATGACATATCCATGTATATTGTGTATAAATTTCATGCTTTTTTAATAAACAGCTCCTGAGAAAAACGATGTGGTGCATTACTTTCTGAACGCCCCTCGTATGTCTGACAATTTTATAGTTTCTAACAGTTCGAGTCTAACAGTGCGTATCTTTGTGACGACAGTTATAATGCAGTCGTTAATGTTTCTGTGACCATCTTCGCTTCCCTGCACTGTGCCATTCCTTTTCTCTTTTCATCCGGTCATTATCTTACTATTCGCCTCCATCTACCGATGATTATCTTATTTTCGGGGTGACACCATGTAGTTTAGCAGCCTGTCACATTCCTGATCTGTTTATCTTTTCTTTGTGGCCCGTCGGCGCTTAGCGCGGACGGTGAACAATACCCCCTTGATTTGTTTGCTCAAGACGCCAGCAACAGACGTTTTAGGTCATCTATCCCCCATTAGATTGTATTGTTACTTCCGCTCATCTGGTGCATGCGTCTGATAGTGGTAAAACAGATGGTCATCTAAGAGATACCTTGGGGAGCGACATGAAAAAATATGGCCCAACCTTAAGGCTGTCTGGATTATAACGATCTTGGAAAATTAGTGCAAGATGTACCATGAAATCATTTCCGGCAGGTATCTTAACCATCTTAATCAAGATGTCCTGTTGTAATACACAGGGATGGAAGAAGAGAGTGCAACCTTGGAGAAGACTTATCAGATTTAATAATTAGCTCAGGTCGTATGATATAATGTTTCGGGTAAATGTAGACGTAAGCGGCCGTGCCATAAATTTCATGGGGATGAGTAAGGGAGAATTTGCTAAAATCGGACGCTTTACTTGTGGTTGGTTTAAAGTTAGAATATGACCTAAACTTAATTATGATTGGGTTTTACCCAAGAGAACCCCACAATGTTACTTTTTTTTGCGGCGGCGGCAAAATGTCAACTTTAAAACCTATCGCGTTTTGAAGTTTCCCCCCTGCTTTTTCCAATCTTCGTCACTTATATTCGCCCTCTTGCGTCACAGCACTGAACTTTCTTTCCCCCACATCTGGTACTCTAGCAGTGAGCGTTCGATTAGCATAGTAATTTGATCGTTGGCCTCTTGTGCTAAAGGTACCGGGTTCTATATACCGTGGCGTCAGTCGACCCATCTGTACATGGGCAGCTGACTCTGCTCTTGAGGTATGGAAGGCAAAGGCAGTGAAGAAGGGAACTGGTTACCCCCACGTCTCAAAGCTGGACCTAGTTTAGTGAAGTCTCTAACACCTAATTCCTCTACGGCAGTATATGCTATGTGACTACCTTTTACTCTACAAGTGACAGTCAAAGACTTCTCACTCGTTCATTCAAAATTCTCAGCTCTTCCAACCGCCGTCAATATCTAAGATCAAGTGATCAGCACCATTCCCTTCAACAACCTCGCTGTTCGCGTCATTCCTTCACAACACACTTAAAACAACCCTTTCTTCCACACCACTCTTTACTAACAGTCGAGTCGTCTTAAATAATCATTTATCCACTCTTGCTGACATAGCACTAAACTAAGTTACAACTCGCCCTCAGACTTAACTAACTCCCACAAACTTCTACTGCCCACACTGATCCATCCAGTTCTTTCCCTTCGACTAGAAATAATTTCGTTATAAAGTACTGTGCTGCAAGGCGAAGGTGATCATGTTTCTTTAGACACCAAAGTCACCCGCCAAAACATGGTGAGGAATAATTTATGTTGTACTCTTTCTGATGCATGCCCTCCTTTCCATTTTGCTTCAGGAGTATGGCAGCACGGAAACAGTGTGGCACGAAAGCATAGAAGCTTTATCTCTGTTGAGCAATGAGGCTTCAATGGCCAGATATGTAAAGAATATTTTGTGGAGACACTATTTCGTATTTACCCGACCTGCATAATATCAATGGAGGGAAATTCTTGAAATTCTGTTTAACCGATAAGCAGCAGACAGGAATATATGTTTAAAGAAAAAAATACATCTGGCGCCATGACTTATACTGGTAACAAACTGAGCGTTGTTTCAACATTCGCGCTATTCAGTTCCCGCACTAAATAACGCGCCATAAAAGAGATGGCAAGATTAGTGGGAAAAGATGTAATATACTACGTTAAGGAGGGATCAGGCAATTAAAACGATTAATATCGATGTTTGATACGGTCTATCAGTTGTGTTGTTGATTTCTTTACACTCCAAAGTGGCAAGTTGTCCTTTATATTTTGTTTACATTCATCTAGAGACTGACTGACAAGTCGAAATTCTCCTGACCTAAAGGTCTTTGATATTTGGACATGCGCCCTAATATAACCGACTAGGTTGAACGGGACGCGCCTCGCCAAAACGAGGCAAAATTTTATTAAAAAAAAAAAAATAAGATTGACAAGTCGCTTCTTATTTATAAATATTTACATCCTCAAGTGCATCCCTGGATATACATGAAACAAACTGTCAATACAATGAGCAATAACAGTCATGTAACAAATAAGTTTTCTTGTTTTATTTCTTTATTCTCAGAAACAAAATAAAATATGAAATGACCAATAAACTGACGTTATAACCATTGGCGGATCTACATTTCGGGGGCCCTGAAGCTTAAGTTTCATTAGCGTCATAGCAGATCCGCCTCTGGTTATAACAGACAATAAAAATGACTGTCCGCTGCGGAATTATCAGCTCAACAAACCTGATCTCACAATGAGTTGTAATGTTCATGTAACATAACAATGTATGTAATGAACTGGCAGTTAACTGTCTTTATTTTGACGTTTGTTTCATAAAAAATAGTTGGATACGGGTGAAAAAATAACAAAGTAAATGTTAGAAGTGACTTTTCCATTGCCGTGTATTTCACGTCTTTTTTTTTTTTTTTCATATTTTATTCGTATGGACAAGAAAGTACGACTTCATTATTTATCTTACGAAAGTCAATGCTTCTTTGCAGACTGGGGACACAGGCTGCGGTTCTAGAATGTTCGTTTATAACCTTTCCCCTCTGTTATCAATGTTTTATTTGTCTCTTCCCCCCGTGTACTGACTGCCTGTTTAAGCAGCTAGTGCTATTAATTTCTGATTCCAATACAATGGGACATTATTCTCGCTATTCCCACGTTAAATTGCCACTATGTGTAGAGTTGTGAATAACCGCCAGAGGGAATTCCCTCCTAGTTCAGAAATGGCTCATTGTCGCCGCTATAATGACATGCTATAAAATTATGCTAGTTAATACGAAAGGCGCGTTGAGTTATGGGAGAAAAAGCCCGGATTGATGAAAGGCAAGCCGGGAGTATAATTTGTATATCATTTCGACAAAACGCTCAAGGACAGCTTACTCCAAGTTTCTATCTTTTTTAATTAGAGTTGACCCTTCCTATTTAATTCCCCTTCCTAACGTACATTATGTGTACATACATTTTTCTCTTTTTTTTTTTCCCTGATGGATGTTTTGTTTCCGTTTTACCTCGTCGATTATTTTCTAGTTAAAGCTTAATTCATATTATTCTTCTCCCTTCTGCTTCTTTTTTTAAAAATCCCTCCGGACGATACTCCAATGCTTTTGCAAAAGGATGGGAAATTGGACATGCATATTCAGAAGAATAAAAATACAATACAAATAAATAAATGTATGTTTTTTGTAACATCTATTACTCTTTAGTCATAGATGAGCGTCAGTCTGGCAGAACAGTTCAAGACACTGATGTGACGCTCCAGCCTACCCAGCTGTACACGGGCACCTGACTCTGCCCTTGAGTTAGGGAAGACAAAGGCAGCGAAGAAGGAAACTCACAGCTCTTGAAGCCGGAATTAATATAGTGAAGTCTCCAACACTTCACTCCCCAACGGCAGTATGTGCTATGTGACTATCTTAACATATGTAGTCACAGCTATGAACAGCAATGAAAAAGAAACGCATTGACAGCTGATTTTGTTTTCCATGAGGGTTTTGTCTTCTTGTTGTGAGGCACGTTTCTTTCAACCTAGACTTCTTAAGTCCATCGGTTATATCAGAACACCACTGCCATTCAAAAAAAAAAAAAATAAGTGAACTGTCAATTTAAGTGTAGTGTTAATAAATTACGCAACCAGACGATACGTCAAGGCCTTAAATCCCACCCCCTGCAGACCCAAGTAGAACAGTCCCAATTAAGATGGTTTGGCCATGTCTGCAGAATGGGAGAAGATCGGATACCACGACAAGCATGGGAAACAAAGAGCCAAGGATCCAGACCCCGAGGACGACCCAGAGTCCGCTGGGAGGACAACATTAGACAATCTTTGAAGGACCGAGGACTAGAATGGAACCAGGCCAGGAGGAAGACAGCCGATAGGATAGTCTGGCGCTCTCTCTTCCAAACCTCTACACCTCACGGTAGAAGGGGAACGACTAAGTAAGTAAGTAAGTTAATAAATTAGTAAGTCCTGAAAAGCAAAAATAGTATATGTCTACTGGCACGATGAAGCCCTGAAAAGAACTTGTCTTGAAAAGGACTGCTACATGCGACAACGCTGCACGAACCACCTCAGTGTGATAAACGCTTTATTCAGCTCTACCTTTATATCGCTAGATACAAATTTATATGATCTATTTCAAGTTACCTAAATTCACCTCTTCTCCCCCCCCCCCCTCCGCCCCCACCCCCGCTGTCGTAGATTTTTTGATAGGAGAATTTAAGACTTGGGTTGGTCCCTTCTGAATAGAGTGGAATGAGTGAGAGTCACAGTGTGAGTTAGTAAAGGAAATAGATACCACAAGTGAGATGATAGAATAGTGATAGAGGCTGTCTCTGAGATGCGAGAAAATCTTCTCTCTCTCTCTCTCTCTCTCTCTCTCCTATCTTCTACGACAGATTTTTAAGCAGTCAGACAGTCTACCACATATACATATATTATATCTACTCACGGGCACGCACATACACGTGACGACGGTTACACACACAGACGTGGGAAATCTATAACAATGATTATATAAATATTTAGAACGAGCTGACCAGCACACTGATTTAATTTATGGGTAAGTTTATTTATCATTATTAAACTTACGACACAACATATAAATTTTACATCAAAAGAAAACATATACAAATAGTCATAAAAAATCAAGAAAATGCTACAAGGATGATAGCCCCGTTATGCCCTTAACTCTAGGTTTAGCCCACAGCCCCGTTAGGATGACAGATGATGGCCCAAAGAATTAGAGATGCATATGGTTAGGGTCTAATATTGTCCCTTTTCTAGAAGGTAAGAACTGACTTATGACAGCAGTATCTATTCTAAAGGAACAATTACATTAAGCAGCAAATCTTTCTTCAGGAATAATTACAAAAAAAAAAAATGAATGCATTAAACCAACGAACATCCTTCCGTCACTTTCACTCGGTTCTCTCACCCTTACCTAAAACTTGATGTTGTTCACCGTCTGGCGCAACCTTAGGACACTTCTCTACAGTGAATCTGGATTCTTTGGATAAAGCGAATCCCAGCTCTACAAATACAGGTTTTCTTCCACTGTTTTCGGGGAGCGTTCGCTTCACCAGTTAAACTTTAGATTTACTTTTAATGTCACTATGATCAGGTTTGATAAGCAAGTTTAAACGGGCACACAGAGTTCCGAAAAAAAACACACGTGGATTCCCTTAAGTTGGAAAAGATGACCAGTGGACAACTGCTCTCAACAGATAGTCTTGGTTCACTATCCACTCTTTCAATAGTGTTGGAAATGTAAATGTTAGTTCTTGCAATTATTCTCGCCGCCAGGCAGCATATACATTTAAATTTGTGGAGCAATATGAACTGGCTCAAAAGCCCAATATATATTTCTAATCTTTAGGAACCGTTTGTGGGATTTGTATTACTGTCTATCTCTGATGGCGTATGCACTGTCAGACGAGTGTTACTTGAAAAAAAAAAACCCACGTGGTTAAAGATAGGAAATGTCTATGCTTCTCACAAGTATGTCCTTTTTACTAAACGCTGGAAAGTTGGGTACCACCGTTTCACTATATAAAAGAAAGAACACATATCAAATCATTTACATATATGTACTCATTATAACTTACATTTTAAATAGCACGCCTACAGCTTGACTTATATTTAAAACTTCCCGTAACGTAAGTTATATAAAAAACAATCATCAGGAATTTAGGAATATCTTCGTATTCCGTCACTATTCACTGATGTAGCATCTAGCATTTATAAGTTTGTTATTAAAACAGTTTCGACTGAGTATTTAACAGTTAAATTAAACTTATTTCAGCTACTTGTTTAGTAAGCTAAAAATATAATTTATTTTGTATTTCCACTGCAACTCGACGATTTAAAGAAATAACAAACTATCAAAATATTCACTCTGCACACAGAACTAGTTTAAAATGGAATCGGCGATTTAACACTAAATCACTTCACAAAACTAGATATCTATTATATATAATATTAATATACCTCAACCACAGAATTACTAAGAACGTTAAACCACTTCGACCAAACTAAGGCCATCTCTATTTACAGAGATTATTTTGAAATCGAACGAAGGTTGTTCTAGTCTAACTGCAAAGGTACTGAGTGAAATGAAATAGTTTCAAACGTGGGTTAATATTTTAAACCAGACAAAGGATGAACTATTATTTCGTAGAACGAAATGCTCTCCCCTTTCCGGCTTAAACGATACGTTTCACACCTAACATGTCGTAACTGCCACCACTGACCAAGATGTACGCGTGTCAGTTTCAAATCTCAGACAACCTGTCTCCAATGCAGGGCAGTTTTCACACTACAGCTGACCATGGCCCACAGTGAGCGCCGTGTCAGTTTGGGGATTTTTCAGACAAATGTCTGAATACTGACCGGTGCAGATGTAAAGTATCACACCTCACCGGGACTTATGCCGAGAAGAAACTCGCGCGCTCGGTGAGAATGTAGACTATTGTCTACGTCCTATGTTCAGCGAACCGACTTATCACGCCTTCTGACGCCCTGCAGCCCTGACATCTACGTAATATCGTCCTAGCGCGATTCTCAGTTTTGAGAAAAAAACAGGTAAAGTTTAAAAATACTGAAGAAAATATTTTTCGCAACCGAGTGATGCGAAAAATACAGGAAAAACAAGTATGGAAAGAATATAAATGAAAGGATTAGGGTGAGAGAATAGGAAGAAGATGTAGGTAATTTAATGACATAAAGACCTACGTGACAGGACGTCCCCCCTTAAGATATGGAAGCACTCCATGTCTACGTTATGGAATTAAATTTCCTATAACCGTAGCTTCGGGGTGTCTGTCTTCTTCCCTCTCGTCTTCCCCCTCCATCTCTCTCCAATTCCTACTCAAGTCTACTCCCCAAAGTTTCCTTCCTCTGGAATGTCTCCCATGCGCGCTTGAAAGAGCGTCGCCGCTTCTGACATTTTTGAAAGATTTTCTGTGATAGCGGTGGAATATCCCTGCCACTATCATCATCTTCGTCAGCTCTGGCGATCGTCAGGAGATGGTCGGAGGTTGGCACTGGTCTTTCCAAGTATCTCTTTAAGAGATTTAAATGGAAAACCTTCTCCTTTCCTTGAATAGAGATCTGGTAGTTAGCCTTAGAAATCTTTTTCAGGACGGTAAACGGCCCTTGCCATCCGATCTTCAGTTGGTTGTTCTCGGTAGGGAGTAACACCAAAACTTTCTCTCCTGTTTCCAGTTCTCTCTCTTTCGCGACTTTCCTGTATCGGTTAGCGTGCTTTGTGCGAGCTCGCTTAAAGTTAGTCGTTGCTAGGTCCCACCCTAGTTTCAACCTTTCCTTTAAAACCGACACATATTTACTGGCTGAGACAACTGTCTCATCCGCCTTCTCGTCTGTCAGAGACTGAAGTAAGGCTTCAAGCGGGCCCTTAATGGGTCTGCCGAATAAGAGTGTAGCTGGCGGAAATCCTGTGGAAGTATGAGGAGATTCTCTGTAGCCAAATAATGCTGCAGGAATACAGAGATCCCAATCTTCAGGTTTCACTTGTGCCAGCTTACTTAGCATCATGGTGAGGTTTCCATTTGCACGCTCCACGAGCCCATTTCCGGCCGGAGTATATGGCTTAGTGTGGATGTGTTGGGTCCTCAAGATCTTCACGATCTCATCCATCAACAGGTTTCGGTATGGGGATCCGTTATCCGTCAACACTTGCTGAGGGAATCCCAACCGAGTGAAAATCTGCACGAGGGCTTCTGCGACATGCTTGGCATCTGCGCATGTTAGCGGTATAGCTTCTGCCCATAAAGTGCATGTATCGACTAAGGTCAGGATAAACCTGTTCCTTCTTTTAGTCCTCTCGAAAGGCCCTAAAATGTCGATCACAACCCGTTCGAATGGTGTACCCACTATTGGCATTTCACCCAAAGAGACTGGGGGTGCCCGTTGCTTGGGTGGCACACGTTGGCACTGGGCACAGGATTTGACATATCTGATAATATCAGTATTTACTCCTGGCCACCAATAATGAGTGGTTATCCTTTGGTTTGTGGCGTTCTGTCCCATATGTCCGCTGAAGGGAAGAGAGTGCCCCATTTCTAGGATTTGGCTTCTGTACTGTTTCGGTACTAGGAGCTGGTTGTAACCTTGGTCAGGCTTGCCCGTTCTCCGATAAAGTACGCCATCCTCAGAAAAAATGTCCCCGTGCTGTTTGGGTTCCTTAGCCATGGGCAGTTTCCTAAAGCAGGGTGCCAAAGTAGGGTCCTTGTATTGCGCTTCTTTAAGTTCCATGGGTAACAAATTAGGCGCAGGCTCCCGTTCCTTCTTGGTTTGCCCTCTTGTAGTTACTGCTGCCACAATCGGCTCTTCTGGTTTCCCAATACACACGTATCTCCCGCCAAGTATGACTGGGTAGATGGGATCATCCATCACAGCCGCTTTGATCACGCCTCTGACAAAGTCAGAGTGTATCTCCACCAATGCAATGGGAAGCGCTGTAGGTGCATCACTCTTACGAACTCCACAAAGTTTGACGGTCTCTCCTGTCTCTTGACCGGGTTTAACCAGCTTTCTGGCAACAATGCAATCGTAAGAAAGCCCCGTGTCAAATAAGCAAGAAGTTTGAGAACCGTTCAAAGTAACAGTACCTCGCGTTGAGGGTCTATCCCCAACAGGTTGGGAATCACTGTCAACAATTCCGCCTTGCGAGACTGTCATCAAGCATCCGATGCGTTTCGGCTCGGTGTGCTCGGTCTGATCATATGTCCCGTGTTCAGGGGTTCTCCCTTTGCCACCTTGTCCTTTCTGGCTACGCTGCCATGTAGGGCGGTCGGGTTGATCAGACTGTTTGGGGTGGTTGGGGTACTTGTTCTTGTAGAACTTGGATTTTTCAGGAGGGGGGTTTTGAGGTCCAGTTTCTCTGTGGTTATTTAGGTTAGAAGCCTGAGAAGATTGCTCTAGGTTATGTTTTCGAAAATGCTCCTCTGTCGGTTTCCGCTTTGTGGCCGGTAGTTCAGCCAGCGCATTATGGTAACGCTCAGACTTTTCTAAAATGTCTTCAAGTTTTTCCGCCCCTTGCTCAGCTAGAAATCTCCGGGTATCAGCAGACAAAGTGTTCTTTATTTGTTCTGTTAAAACAAATTCCTCAAGACCTTCATAGGTAGAGGGGAGCTGCGAGAGCTCAAGGCACTTTGTCAAATATCCCTTTAGACGGGAAGAGAACTGCTGAAAAGTTTCAGAATTCTCCTTCCTGCTGTTGCGAAACAGTTGCAAAAATTTGCGAGCGTTCATTTCAAAGCGCTCCAGTAACGCTTTCTTCAACAGATCATAGTTGTCTTGTTGGCTGCTTTCCAGTTTGGCGTAAACATCATACGCAGAACTTTTCAAAGCCTGGGAAAGCTTCATGTTCCAACGCGACCTCTCTAAACCGTACAGAGTTGCAATTTTCTCAAATTTTTCTAGCCAAGTGTCAATCTTCTCATTTGGACAAGGGAAAGATTCTAGCGGAAAAGACATAGCAGTGAGGTGAAGAGATTGACTGTTAGAAGGATCAGTTAAGGAGGAATGAGGAGAAGATTCTCCATTGCTGGAGGTAGAGGCAGTACCACGACTTTGGAATTCTAGAGTTTTAAGAGCTAACTCATGCTGTCTCTCTTCTCTCTCCTTCTCATGTTGTCTCTCCTTCTCTCTTTCCTCATGCTGTCTCTCCTTCTCTTTTTCCTCATGCTGCATCCTGCGAATTTCCATTTCCTCGTCCATTTTCTTCTGCTGCAAAGCTTCAGCTGCTTTCCTCTCCGCATCGTATCTCTCAAGTTCGTCTCTGACAAATGCTTTCGCTTCCTCTCCTTCCAGTCCCTCCTCTCTCGCTTCGTCCCTGAGGAGTTGTCTAAGCTTTGCCCTCTCGGCCATATTTTGTCAGTAACTGAGACTAGTGGAGAAAGAAAAAAGAAAAAAAGATACACTGGTTCCTACCACTTACGAGAAAAAAATTTCCAAAAATTCAAAAGATGATATCCTTAACCCTGGGATACCTCCTCCAAAAAATAAAAATCTAACTATCGCTGCTATTATCGGCAATAAAGCACCTAATGCAAAACACGACTACGCCAACTAAATGGTAGTTAAGATTACTTCTGAAAAATAAGTTGCTACAGTGGAAAAGCAAAATAATTATTGCAAAAATTTAAAGAGAAAAATAATCCCTTAATTTGTAAATCCACTATAAGTTTACCCCTGAAGACAGTTAGGGTGAGGGAGGCAATTAATCTGGACAAATAGTCCGAAACGCACTCCTTAGCTTTTGCTCAAACACCTACTTCTTCAAAACCCAGTGAATGTTATACACTCACCACTTTACCAGCGTTTAGTATTACAAAATCAGTAATTAACATATATTCCGACAATCAACCTGTAACTCAAATGTATATTATTCAAAATGCTGTGGAAAAAACTTATCAGTTTGTGTGGTCAGCACGCCCAAAAACAGATCGTTAGTCTAGGGGATAATTATTTTTAAAAGATACAAAACTCACAAGACATCACACTCTTACTCTATATCAGAATAAAGAATCTTACAGACAAAATCCAGATAGACGAGTCCACATTAGTCGTACTCGTCTTCCTATTCTAAGTTCAAAAACCGGAAACGAGTCACCATTTGTCGTACTCGTCTTCCTATTCTAAGTTCAAAAATCCTACGGACGAGAACCCATTTGTCGTAGATTTTTAGATAGGAGAATTTAAGACTTGGGTTGGTCCCTTCTGAATAGAGTGGAATGAGTGAGAGTCACAGTGTGAGTTAGTAAAGGAAATAGATACCACAAGTGAGATGATAGAATAGTGATAGAGGCTGTCTCTGAGATGCGAGAAAATCTTCTCTCTCTCTCTCTCTCTCTCTCCTATCTTCTACGACAGATTTTTAAGCAGTCAGACAGTCTACCACATATACATATATTACATATATTATATCTACTCACGGGCACGCACATACACGTGACGACGGTTACACACACAGACGTGGGAAATCTATAACAATGATTATATAAATATTTAGAACGAGCTGACCAGCACACTGATTTAATTTATGGGTAAGTTTATTTATCATTATTAAACTTACGACACAACATATAAATTTTACATCAAAAGAAAACATATACAAATAGTCATAAAAATCAAGAAAATGCTACAAGGATGATAGCCCCGTTATGCCCTTAACTCTAGGTTTAGCCCACAGCCCCGTTAGGATGACAGATGATGGCCCAAAGAATTAGAGATGCATATGGTTAGGGTCTAATATTGTCCCTTTTCTAGAAGGTAAGAACTGACTTATGACAGCAGTATCTATTCTAAAGGAACAATTACATTAAGCAGCAAATCTTTCTTCAGGAAAAATTACAAACAAAAAAATGAATGCATTAAACCAACGAACATCCTTCCGTCACTTTCACTCGGTTCTCTCACCCTTACCTAAAACTTGATGTTGTTCACCGTCTGGCGCAACCTTAGGACACTTCTCTACAGTGAATCTGGATTCTTTGGATAAAGCGAATCCCAGCTCTACAAATACAGGTTTTCTTCCACTGTTTTCGGGGAGCGTTCGCTTCACCAGTTAAACTTTAGATTTACTTTTAATGTCACTATGATCAGGTTTGATAAGCAAGTTTAAACGGGCACACAGAGTTCCGAAAAAAACACACGTGGATTCCCTTAAGTTGGAAAAGATGACCAGTGGACAACTGCTCTCAACAGATAGTCTTGGTTCACTATCCACTCTTTCAATAGTGTTGGAAATGTAAATGTTAGTTCTTGCAATTATTCTCGCCGCCAGGCAGCATATACATTTAAATTTGTGGAGCAATATGAACTGGCTCAAAAGCCCAATATATATTTCTAATCTTTAGGAACCGTTTGTGGGATTTGTATTACTGTCTATCTCTGATGGCGTATGCACTGTCAGACGAGTGTTACTTGAAAAAAAAAAAAACCCCACGTGGTTAAAGATAGGAAATGTCTATGCTTCTCACAAGTATGTCCTTTTTACTAAACGCTGGAAAGTTGGGTACCACCGTTTCACTATATAAAAGAAAGAACACATATCAAATCATTTACATATATGTACTCATTATAACTTACATTTTAAATAGCACGCCTACAGCTTGACTTATATTTAAAACTTCCCGTAACGTAAGTTATATAAAAAACAATCATCAGGAATTTAGGAATATCTTCGTATTCCGTCACTATTCACTGATGTAGCATCTAGCATTTATAAGTTTGTTATTAAAACAGTTTCGACTGAGTATTTAACAGTTAAATTAAACTTATTTCAGCTACTTGTTTAGTAAGCTAAAAATATAATTTATTTTGTATTTCCACTGCAACTCGACGATTTAAAGAAATAACAAACTATCAAAATATTCACTCTGCACACAGAACTAGTTTAAAATGGAATCGGCGATTTAACACTAAATCACTTCACAAAACTAGATATCTATTATATATAATATTAATATACCTCAACCACCGAATTACTACGCACGTTAAAACACTTAGACCAAACTAAGGCCATCTCTATTTACAGAGATTATTTAGAAATCGAACGACGGTTGTTCTAGTCTAACTGCAAAGTTACTGAGTGAAATGAAATAGTTTCAAACGTGGGTTAATATTTTAAACCAGACAAAGGATGAACTATTATTTCGTAGAACGAAATGCTCTCCCCTTTCCGGCTTAAACGATACGTTTCACACCTAACATGTCGTAACTGCCACCACTGACCAAGATGTACGCGTGTCAGTTTCAAATCTCAGACAACCTGTCTCCAATGCAGGGCAGTTTTCACACTACAGCTGACCATGGCCCACAGTGAGCGCCGTGTCAGTTTGGGGATTTTTCAGACAAATGTCTGAATACTGACCGGTGCAGATGTAAAGTATCACACCTCACCGGGACTTATGCCGAGAAGAAACTCGCGCACTCGGTGAGAATGTAGACTATTGTCTACGTCCTATGTTCAGCGAACCGACTTATCACGCCTTCTGACGCCCTGCAGCCCTGACATCTACGTAATATCGTCCTAGCGCGATTCTCAGTTTTGAGAAAAAAACAGGTAAAGTTTAAAAATACTGAAGAAAATATTTTTCGCAACCGAGTGATGCGAAAAATACAGGAAAAACAAGTATGGAAAGAATATAAATGAAAGGATTAGGGTGAGAGAATAGGAAGAAGATGTAGGTAATTTAATGACATAAAGACCTACGTGACACCCGCCCATATATACCTATCTGGCCAGTGTAGTTTCTGAGGATATCCAAGGAAACCAAGAACGAAAAGGCATGTCGTAAAAGACAGCTAATGTTAGGTTGTAGACATCAAACCTAGGCGGGTTGCATGGTTACCATGGTTGCTGGTGCGCCTCCTGGCCTGGTACCTCTGACATTCAGCACCTGTTCTTAAGGCAGAGTGTGCTCATGCCTCCCCCTCTGGCTGGGGGATTTGACTTCGCCTTTACCTCGTTTGCTGTACCATCATGCCTCCCGCTGGGGTTGATACCCAACCTTCGGCAAGATTACTGGGTATAACGGGGTCCACCACGAGTAGGTGAGGTAGACGAACTCTCAACCACAGCAACATACATCCAGAGAACCAGACTTCTTGTGTAGACATTACTCAACAACAGCGAACGAGAAGAAGAAGAAGAAGAAGATGTTAGGTTGTGCACGGGCTGGCGACATCGTAAAAGAAAGTGCTACAAAAACCACAGCTGCAGGAGAATGTGCTTTGTCGCAGGCTTCCTGCAAGGGAGCCAGCTGTAGCTGTGGCTGCATGCTCCATAAGGATCGAAAACGATGATGATGTTAATTTTGATGACGATGGTGATGATGATGACGATGTTAATGTTGATGACGTTGATGATGATGATGATGAAAAAACAGACACTTATTTTAATGGTGGACACTAGTTTGTGTCCCCCACCACTGTTTAGACAGACATCCCTGCATTACGATACAGAAAGCGGTTGCCAGACTACCAGGCCGGAGTGGCCAAATCTAATTTGGACACGGTGATCTCTGCCTCCTTGACACTAACGGAAATTTGCCGTTCGGATCACGGCATACACTTCATCGATTTGTCTTATCAGCGAATTCCTCGGGTCAGAATTTCCTCTGCATTGATTAGCGGGGCCTGGAGTAGACGAAATTAATGCGGGCTGAAGTTTTACAGCAAATAAATGGACAGACCTAAGGCGTCCCAGCAGAAAACAGGCGGTTAGACAGGTAGGTAGATAGATAGACTGGTCGGTACATCACAGACAACATGCAATATTATAGATAAGCATATATATATTTGTAATAGCAATCTCATATATATATATATATATATATATATATATATATATATATATATATATATATATATATATATATATATATATATATATATGGGAGCCGCGCTGGTGTAATGGCTTCGGCGTTGTACTGGCGACCAGGTGTTCATGGTTCAAACCCGGGCGTCGGCGTTTGAAGAAATGTTTACGGCCGGAAATTTGACTGAATAGCCTGAACGGCTCCTGTGATAAACCCTCTGTGGATGGGAAGGAGCGAAGCTCCTGACCGGGTTGGAAGGAAAGTCCTCAGGTTCCCCAGCCTCGCAATGACATGTCATTGGGCCGAAGGGCTGAAAGCCTAAGTGCCGCTGGTTAAGGAAAAAAAAAAAAAAAAAAAATACATATATATGTATATATATATATATATATATATATATATATATATATATATATATATATATATATATATATATATATATATATATATATATATATATATAAGCAACAACCCGCCAAAATTGGCAGGTTTTTAATATAGTGTGTTGTTTCTGTTACACGTTTTACATTGCTGCTTCTTCTATAGTCCCGCTTGCTCGCTGTGAATGACGCGATCGTCTCTTCCCTTTAGCCATCTTATCATTTTGATCCATAATAATGTCTGCAATACTTTAAATTAAAATTTTGTGTTGAAGAATCAATCAGAAACTTACAATTTAAGATTATTTTTAAGAAAAATGATGAGTCAAATCCGTTTCCCGAATGAAACTGGACAGAAGAGTATCTTAAATGTCTGTTGATTTAATGCACACCGTCACACTTTGCTATTTTCGCGAGAGTACATATAAGGGGAAACAATACAATTATTGTCTAACTTTCAAACACAGTTGAACCCCCTTAGCTGTGCTCCAAAGTTAATGTACTCTCTCGAAAATAGAAAAAAGTGCGCAAATGACGGTGTGCAACGCGTGACAGACCGACCGACCGAAGTACCTTACGGCGGGAATTATGGTATTGGATTATCCTATAGCTCCCCAAAGAACATAGGACTTCAGCAAACGCATGGAAAATCCTCCTGTCGCGCGCTATTAGCTCAAGGCCTTTTCATGTCTTCCTCGTCCTCTTCATTTCTGCCTCCGATTCTCTGTTCCGTTTGTCTTTTTATTTATTAATATATATATATTTGCAACCTCTTATTCTTTTGCCCTGAGGATTCTAACAAAAAAGACTGCCAGGTAATGCTATTAACAGATCTCCCTCAATGTGTCCTATCCATCGCCAGCGAATCCCGTTTATAAACCATTTGTATATTGTGAAAAGTTCTGCATTTTATCCGACTTATTGTTAGTGAAGAAATTTAGAAAAATCTTATGTGAACTGACATCAAGCCATTTCTTCTTCCTCGTTCTTCTTCTTCCTCATTCGTCCTGAAAAGGACGTTGGTTGTGTTGTGTCCATTTACAGCGAGCTGCGATAATTGCGCCTTTCGTCCGACTTCAGCACGGCATTTTTTGGGACCGGGTTAGCCTTCCCACTTCGATCCCTACTCTCTCAGCCAGACCGCAGTGATGCAGCCTGTTTCCAGGACCACCACTTGGAGGTGGAGTAGGGTCTTGGTTAGCTCTGGTTCGCTGACCCTGGCGCAAGCAGTCAAGCTATCGATCGCTGACTGCATTTATCACTGTTGGTGCGTCTTCGGTCCCATCAAGCCATTTGATACTGTTCACGGTGATTTTTTTTTTAATACCACTATACAAATATTTTGAGACCGTTATGGTGTCGTCAGTTAAGCCTCTAACACTTCAAAACATATATTCCTCACAGAAGGGGCGGGAGAATACAAAGTTTATGACACACTCTAACACTTCATTACCCTACGGCAGTATCTGCAATGGGACTACCTTCACCTTTTATGCTCCAACGTGAGCGAAAATAGAAATGACGATTGTGCTTTTTCACTCTTTATGGAGCATATGGCAATCACTACAGTTGCAAGGCTACCTGGGTCAAAGCACTTTGTTTGCTTTTACATTAGTAGTTTCTGTTGCATTGTGTTTTAGGTGATAAGTTCGCAAGGCCCCCCCCCCCACACACACACACACACAGAACATCACTTTATTCGCCTCTTTCGATACTGCTGGTAAGAGTAGTGGTCCTATAACATGAGGGACCCTGGTAGCTGCAATGTGCATATTAAAAGAATAACCGTCAAATGGTTACTTGCCCTCTCTCCCCACTCCACTCCTTTTTTTTTAAACTTCTAGCCCGAGCTCCTGGCTCGAAACCTGCTAGCGTCACACTCCAGTCTACCCAGCTGCAAATGGGTATCTGACTCTGCTCATGAGTTTTGGAAGGCAAAAGCAACGAGGAAGTGAACTGTTCTCCGCATCTCATTTTAAACAAAAACAGGACCTAGTATAGTGAAAGTCTCCAACAGTTCCCTCTCCTACGGCAGTATCTAATAAGGGACTACCTTGACCTTCAGCATGGTGTTAAATAGCTGCTTACTGAGGGAATTTCTTTTTACAAATAACAGTTACTTTTTTTAATAAAATCAGATCTTGCAATAAAACGTCCTGGATGGTAATTTATACCTGGATACTTTAAATTACAGAACCGCTGACCTAAAGGTTTCTGGCAGGAGCAAGGGCAGATGACAATGTTAAAGATTCCTTAGTTATTTTATGCCCTGCAGAATGCCCGACTGGCAGAGTGGTTAGAACGCTGTCCTCTCGCGGCAAAGTTTACGGGATCGAGTCCGGGTAGCGTCACTCTCCAGTCTACTTAGCTGTAAAATCGGTACCTGGTTTATCTCGTGAGTTTGGCAGCGAGAAAGGGAACTAGTCACCCCACCTCATATAGCGGGACATAGTTATGTGAATTCTGTAACACTTCACTCCCCTACGGCAGTATCTGCTATGGGACCACATTCACCAGTTTCCTATCATGTGGTCCACGGACACCTTGGATTCTAGACGGCCCGTGTAAATAACCTATCATGTGGTCCACGGACACCTTGGATTCTAGACGGCCCGTGTAAATAACCTATCATGTGATCCACGGACATCTTATATTCTAGACGGCCCGTGTAAATAACCTAACATGTGGTCCACGGACACCTTGGATTCTAGACGGCCTGTGTAAATAACCTAACATGTGGTCCACGGACACCTTGGATTCTAGACGGCCCGTGTAAATAACCTAACATGTGGTCCACGGACACCTTGGATTCTAGACGGCCCGTGTAAAAAACCTAAAATGTAAAATGTTTAATTATGCTTTTACGTATCTTTTTTTTCCAAGAAGGGGTCCAAAATTTTTACTGGACAATCAAAGGGGTCCATAACCTTCATCGCACAATCACAAAGGTACATAGCTTTCACTGGACAAAGAGGTCCATATCCTTCATTGGACTATCAGAGGGGCCCACATCCTTCACTGGACTATCAAATGGGTCCACAACCGTCACTGGACAATCAAAGGGGTCCATAGCATTTAATGGACAATCTAAGGAGTCCATAGCCTTCATTAAACTATCAAAGAGCCAATAGCCTTCACTGAACTAACAAAGTTGTTCATAGTCAAAACCAGACAATCATAGCCTTCCTTGGACAATTCAAGGAGTCCACGGCCTTCACTGGACAATCAAAGGGGCCCACAGCCTTCACAAGGCAATCACAGGGGCCTATCGACTTTTGCTCACAAATCAAAAAGGTTAAAAAAAATTACCTTGCCTTATACCCATCACAGACGATCAGAAGACAAATTGGTGGTGACCTCTTCGCTAAAAGGCTTACGACACGAGCACACTCACGACTCTCAAGACGTAATGCTTGTCCCGCGGCAGAACAAGAAGACAGACGGGAACCACACAGTAAACAAGCCGCGCCCGTTTTCCAGAGAGCTCTTGGAAACAATCCTGAGGCTCAATAACAAATTACAACCTCCGACCCAGAGATGGGGGAAAACACCAAAATAAAACCAAGAAGGCGCCTATGGCGTTAATGTAAAAATAATCTGTTTCGTAGACATTTTTTTCTCATGATGTTTTACTTAACCCTTGCGGTGGGAATAAGTATTGTACATTATAGTGACATTATGATGTACATTATAGTGACCTCCCCTTGCATTGTTTGTCTTGGTCATGGATGAATAGGTAAAGGTTCTCTTTCATTTACAAGGGGAGGTTACTATAATGCACATGTGTGGTGAAACGATGGACAGATACACTTTGGAAATCGTAATATAATTCTATATCGAATTCACAAAAGGAGAAATCACCTAATTATTCGAGGATGAAAACTTAGGCAACCAATCAAAGTGGCAAAAAAAAAAGAGCCAATCAAACGCAGAGGTAGTGAAAAGGAGAAACTTATCGTGATGAAAAAAGGAGATTCAATTAGAGACAGATTAAACCAATCAGACTGATGCAAGGGAGATCCAATCAAACACAGGCTCAATCAAATTCATATGGACTGGGGAACTGTATGTTTGCCGCTTAAGATTATTCTGGACTCTTAAAATTTCACTTCAAGATCTCATAGCTGAGAAGACGTCCAGCGGACTGACCCATACTTGTAGAAGCCACATAGCCACAGCCTAAAGCTGAGACAAGCCAAGCTGACCTGATTTCTGCTGAGCCGACGTGCATAGTGATATGCTCGGATACGTAATATTGTGTCCGAAGGTTTGTTCAACCTGTATTGGGCGTTAGGTTACAAGGTATTTTCTTCTTTTCTTCTTTGATCCTTAACCGCCGACCGTCAAAGCAGTCAGTGGCCATCACGCCTAGTGGCGTCGTGTAGGGCAACAACAAATTGATTCCACTTTGCTCGGTCGGTGGCCATCATATGTACAGTGCCCCAACTCTGGTTCATTCTTTGCATCTCAGCCTCCACAGTCCTCCGCCAAGTTGTTTTTGGTCGGCCTCTCTTTCGTTTTCCTTCAGGGGTCCATAGCATAGCTCTTGTGATGGCATCGGGGTCTCTTCTGAGGACATGGCCAACCCAGCTCCAGCGAATGCTAGCTATGATGGTGTGCATATCCTCTTGCTTGCTCCGAGTAAGCAGATCTTGGTTGGTGATGGTATTCGGTCAAAAGATTCGGTGAATTTTTCTTAGGCATGTTGTGTGAAAAGAGGACAATTTCGACATTTCCTTCTCTGTAACTCTCCAGCATTCCGCACCATAGAGAAGCACAGAAAGCACACAGCTCTGATATAATCTTAATTTTGTGCTTGTGTTCTTCTGAGAGGACTTCCATATGTTGTTTAGACTAAAAAAGGTTGTTCTTGCTTTGTTCATTCTGTTGTTGATGTCTCTGCTTGCTCCGCCATCTGGTGTTACTATGCATCCTAGGTATGTGAAGGTGTCTGTCTGTTCCAGTTGCTGATTCCTTACTGATATGGGCTCAGGGTTGCTCATATTGAGCGTCATGACCTCTGACTTCTTTAGATTGATGTTCAAGCCCACCTGCTGGCTATACTTATTAAGTCTATCCGTTTTTTCCTGGATGTGTTGATGTGAATGTGCTAGTAGTGCAATGTCATCTGCATATTCCAGATCTTCCAATGTACAAAATGTAGTACATCTTATTCCTCATGGACTGCCCTCTGTTGTCTGGCGCATCACAAGTCTATGACTGTTAAAAATAGAGTGGTTGATAAGGGGCATCCCTGTCGTACTCCTGTCTTCACCTCAAAGGTTAGGTTGCTCTGCCCAACGCTACACGTAAAGTTGGCATAGAGGCTTTTTATGAATGACACTATGCAGCTTGGAATTTCAAAAGCCCTCAGTATTTTTCAAAAACTGTCCCTATGTATACTGTCAAAAGCCTTTTCAAAATAAACGAAATTAATGTACAGCTGTCTTTACCATTCTGAGCACTGCTCTATAATGTTCCTGAGAGTGAATATATGGTCTACACATCTTCTGTTCTGTCTAAATCCTGCTTGTTCTTTCCTCAGTTTGTGGTCTACTGCTTTTGAAATTCTCTGTATAATTATCCTGCCTAGTATTTTGCTGGGAACTGAGAGAAGAATGAGTCCTCTCCAATCATTGCAGTCTGCAAGATCTCCCTTCTTGGGAAATTTGACAATTATTCCTTTGTTCCACTCTGTTGGTGTTGTCCATGTTTTCCAGACTTGTGCAAATAGTGGTTCTAATAGTTCTGCTGCTAGCTCTGGGTCTGTCTTAAATAGCTCTGCATTTAAGTTATCATGGCCAGGAGCTTTTCCATTCTTTAACCTTTTGATTGCTGTGATGATTTCTTCTTTTTGTGGAATGTCTGTATTAACATCTAGATCGTTTTCAACATCAGGAACATTCAATTGTGTCTCTGGTGGTTCCTTGTTCAGAGTTTCTCTGAAATGCTCTGCCCATCTTGTTTCCTGTCCCTCTGCTGTCGTGATGAGATTTCCTTGCTTATCTCTTACTAATGTAATATTGTTTGCACCTCGTTTTCCACTGATGATTTTAGTTATTTTGTATACTGTGCTTTGTTCATTTCTCAGTGCTGCATCTTCTGCCTGTCTTGCAAGATCGTCTAGGAAATTCCTTTTGTTGGCTCGGGTTTGGCGTTTAACTTCCTTGTCCAGCGACTGTACTGTTCGCTATATAGTTGCTTTAACCTGGGGGACTTCGCTTGTTTTCTTTCTTTTCATTTCCTTTTTCATCGTTATGGTGTTTAAGGTTTCTGGTGTTATCCAGTCTTGCTTCTTCCTTTCCTGGAATCCCAAGCATGATTTGCTGCTTTCCTTATATATTGTTGAAATGGTGTTGAATTTCTGGTCTATATCATCAGTCAATCTCTTTTTCTGACTTTTGGCAAATTGATATCGCTTCTTTATATCAGTCGCAAAAACCTTTTCTGGTAAGGGGGTCCTTCAATTTGCTGATGTCAAACCTTTTCTGTGTAGTTACAGTTGGTCCAGCCATTCTTAGTTTCACTTTCAGTTTTGCTACTACTAAATGGTGATCACTTCCCACATCTGCACCTCTTCTTACCTTCACATCTTGTAATGCATGTCTCCATCTACCATTAAATGATGTGGTCTATCTGGTTTCTGTCCCGACCATTTGGTGATTCCCATGTTAATTTGTGAATTTCTTTGTGTGGGAAAAGTGTTCCTCCGATGACCAGGTTGTTAATGCTACAGAAACTTATTAATTTATCTCCATTTTCGTTTGCTGTTCCGCTGCCGCATTTCCCCATTACTCTTTCATTATATGTATTGTGTGTTCCAACTTTCGCATTGAGGTCTCCCATTACTACGATAAGATCATATCTAGGTGTGTCTTCCATTTCTTTCTGCAGTTGTTGATAGAATTCATCCTTGACCTCTTCATCGCTGTCATTCGTTGGTGCGTAGCATTGTATTATTGGTGAATCTCCCTCTCAATCTTATTCTTATCAGTCTGTTGTTGATGGGTTTCCATTCCAGTAATGTCCTTTCTATTCCTTTCTGTAGAATAATGGCTACACCTTCATTGTGCTGTCCATCCTCTCTTCCAGAGTAAAGTACTGTTTCTCCTGTCGCTGTTTTAACTTTTCCTGCCCCTGTCCATCTGCTCTCGCTTATCCCTAGAATGTGTATTCTATAGTTTCTCATATCTGCTGTGACCTGTTTTAGTTTACCCGTCTCGTTCATTTTCCTGACATTCCAAAATCCTATTCTTGTTTCACGTTTTGCGGTCAGGACGTCCGTTTTCGTGTCAGTGGCTTCCTTTCAGCTTTCACCACTGACAGTCATACGAGCCTCAGACTCCGGATGTCCGCCCCGCAACAAAGTTTGTTCATTTGTTGTCGTTTCCGTAACTTCATTTCTTTTTACATAGACAGGGGTGTCCGCCCTATACTAAAACCCCCAACCTGGAGGACCAAGGTGTCTGCTTTAGTCTGACCCTGCCCGCACAAACCTGTCCAGCTTGGTAGAACCTTCCAGGAGTAAAACTCCCGCTGGCATAGCTCTGAGGGTAATCAGGGTACGCAAGCCGCCATACCTCGACAAGGTATTTGTCATAAGAGGTTTTGATGTTAATAAAAGTATAGGCTATCCTGGACAAATAGGTGTATCAGAGGATACCAGGATAGTGCCAGATAAGAGACTGGTCTTATAAGTAATACCCCTTCTCTGAAAAGAGCAAGGGTGTATAGACATCAAGGTGGAGTCAAGCTATGTAAGTTCTCAGAGAAGATGATGATGATGATGTACTCCGAGTCCCTAACTGCTACCTCTTTAGATCCCAACTTGAGTAAAGATTATCTGTGTTGTGTTATTTGGCAAACTGTCTAGGGTAGGTTATTTAATATAACAGGTATTGATTTCAAACAGAACTTTAACTTCAATAAAATTATTAAGCAAGGCTGGATGAAATTTTATGTACAATTTAATTGTCCTGAACCTCAATCTTTTCTGGTCAGGAATACTCAAAAGCAATATAAGGATATTTACACATCAAAATAAAGATATTGGAAAAACTGTTCCATTTTTGTAGAGCGTTCACTTGAATAACTACATATACAGTTTCTGTTCATATGAGTGATAACGTCTGCTATTACTATGCTGTAGGTTCTCTTTATTATTTTGATGGTCTTATCTATTCCTCCTAAAAAGGGTTGTAATCCTAGTTTGATTACTCTTGGGTGAATGATTGGATGTTCTGAAACCTGCCTTTATAAAGGACTTATCTTCGAATGTTGTTGCTGCTACGAGGGACGGTCAAAAAGTAATGCCTCGTAATTTTTAATTTCATTTAATAGGCAAGAAAAGAGATAAAATTCACATTGAAATGTAGCCCCAAGTCTAAACTTCAAAAATTTATTTCTCAATATAGTCTCCGTTATTTGTTACAGTTTTTTTTCCATTTTCTCACAAGGGCATGTATCCCCGCACGGTAAAAATGTGTGTCCTTTTTCCTAAACCACTGGCGTACGGCGCGTTTAAGGGTCTCGGTGTCCTCAAAGTGATGTCCGCGAAGATCTTCTTTCAGGGGTCCAAACAGATGGAAGTCTGAGGGTGCAAGATCGAGATTGTAAGGGGGATGTGGTAATAATGTCCAGCCAAATTCTGCAATCGCATCAATGGTGCGTTTAGCGGTGAGTGGCGTGGCATTATCGTGCAACAGTAGTGCAGTTCTCTGATCTTTTAATGGGTAAAGTCGCCAAAGACGACCTCTAAGCTTCTTCAAAGTTTCAATGTAACGGTCTGCATTCACCGTGTTTCCCTGTTCCAAGAAGTCGAGAAGAATCACACCCTTCTCATCCCAAAACACGGAGGCCATAACTTTCCCTACAGATGGTGAACTTTTGAACTTCTTTCTTGTCGGCGATGTTGTGTGATGCCATTCCATTGACTGCCTCTTGAATTCTGATTTTAAAAAAAATGAACCCAAGTCTCATCACACGTCACAATATTTGATAAAAATTCTTCTCCTTCAGTTTCGTAACGGTGCAGGAGGTTGATGACTATGGTTTTCCTTGTTTCTTTATATCTGTCTGTCAACATTCTATGACATAACGTTGTTTTAACCGAACGTCTTTGGCAGCCATTTTTAAACTGTTACAGTGGTGCCACCTGTTACTGAAACAGGTTGGTAATGATATACAATGCAGAAGAGTGTTTGAGGAATCCTGATAAATTTACAAATTGCACACCGATGCAGTATTTACATACATACAAAATAGGAGGCATTACTTTTTGACCTTCCCTCGTATTCATATACCACTGCAGGACCACAAACTTAGTAGCTCCTGACTGAGAAGATGGGGTCTGGCTCCAGTTGTATGAGGAGCTCTCATCACCCACACACTTCCTCACAAGTGAATACAGCCACGAGGTAATTTCGTGATATAACCTGGAATAAAAGGACAACCACATTCCATGTAGAAGTCTGCCTCAATTCTCTCACCCACAAACAACACTAAGTCTTACCCTTTTTCAGTTACTGTGCTAACAAGTTACACAAGACCTAGAATTTCTTTGCCTACAGTCAGTTCCAGGTGATCATTCTTTCTCTGTATTGATTCCATGTTAGCGTCCTTAGTCCATGCTTGGCTTCCGTACGATAATCAGGTTAAGTACAAAACAGCATGTGACCTATTGATTACTTCATTCTAACTTCTCCTGTACGTTTATCATATGATCTTTGAACAGTGGGTCACTCCAGAAGAAATACTAATTTAAATCGCTACTAACACTTACTGTCGTAATTTGTTACCATATTTGCAAACACTATACACATTTTTTTCATTTCGAACATGTCTGCAAAACTACACACATTCATAAATGGGTCAGTATGGCACAACACATTAGTTTCACTTTCTAGCACTCGAACAAATAGGCTGTTTACTCACAGGTTAATAATTAACAAAATAAGAAAATAAATATATCTTTCTTACCCTCAGGTAAATATAGTCACACACACTCAAGCTGAACTGGCCTTCTAAGGGATCTTAGAACTGCTTTCAGATCAGAAGGCAAAGACTTGATCTTTCTATCTTTCCAATGCTGTCAGCTCGGTGCAAATTTTTGAATCTAATGGCCCCGATAGTACCACCTTGTTACTATTTATAGAACTACATCCGCCCAATCGGAGGCAACTTCAAAAAGTTAATTTTTGAGACTTGAGACGTATGCAGTTCTAAGCGTGTTTGTATAATCTGACTAATTTTAAATATTTTATATTATAGTTATTAGCGGACCGATTTTAATTATCAAAAGTGATAATTAAACGGCCCATTGTTCTCTATCGCTCTATATGGATATTCCTTAGTTATTTCTTTGCATTTCAATCTGGGTAATTTTTAAGTAATTAAATTTGGCATTACCCTGATGTGAAAATATCACTAAAATAAATTTTTCTACTACAATAAAATTGTATCATGCGTGAATATTTATGCTTATGTGTTAAGCAATATCAGCGCTATAATTTGAGATATTTCTTTCTATTAAACTATCTTTAGTTGTTAAGGAATAAAATATCTTCGTTCGGTCAAAAACACAAAATAGGCATTGTTACCAAGTTAAAAGGTTTCTTTATCCTTACCCCCCCCCCCCCCCCCCCCCCCCTCCCCCCCCCCCCCCCCCCCCCCAACCAAAAAAAGCACTTTGATTGGTTGTTAAATTTGTACTAGGCTCTTATATAATTTTGGTGGGCGGTAGATTTTGACTTGGTTCCTAGACAAATTCAAATACACTAGATAAATTTTTGGCGGTAAATTTGACTGGTTTCTTAGCCTGCTTCAAACACTATAGTTAATTTGGATTCAAATATTATAGCTAATTTTTGAGCGGGGAATTTGAGTGTGGTGTAAGACAGATTCGAATTTTACGACAGTATTGACACCAGTGATGGCAGACAAGGTATTTTGATGTCATGTAAATTGATGTAACATTTAACACTGATGTTATGACTGACTTTGATTTACACGCTAGTGTCGTATCTTGGTTCTCTTAAAACTACGCTGACAACTGAAGTTGATCTCCAGCTGAACATAACCTGAACCAATCCTGAACAGCATTGACGCAGCCAGACTCCTTGTCAGGACTGCTCAATACTAGTTATAAGAGCTTACAGTCATTTTCAGATCTTAACTTTTAAATGCTGGGCGCACATGAATTCTTCTTCTTCTTTTTCTTCTTCTCCTCCTTCTTCATTTACATTTTCGTTCGATGTAATTTCTTAAACTGCAAAAGGGGACACAACTGTAGCTTAACAAAAGACCAAAGGGAATTACTAATGACAGAATTTAGAAAAATGTTTAATCATATTTATAGTCTTCCGATGTATGTTATTGTTTGTATGACGTACTTCTTTGACTGGCATGACCACGGCCTCATGACTATGCTGTCAAAATGAGGATTCTGATCAATAATGGCAAGTCATCATCGAAGGATCGTCTTGGTTGTAGACAACGGATACCATAGTCTGGTGCATATGTTTGCAGGTTCCTACCCCAGATAGAGTCGCAACAAAGTTTCTGGTAAAGAGTAAAATCGACTGCAGTGTGTGCGTAAAGGACCACCATTGCATCGCCTGGTAGTAGCATCGTGTCTACCTGTCCAGGTGAGTTAACTCTCTTCGAACGTCTACACCTAATCAATGACAGAAGTGTCCGTAAAGAAAGAACTGAAGGAGGTAAGTACTGTTTCATTGGAGAAGCAAATCAAATAGTCACCAAATGGCTGATATGATGTTGAAAGACAATGACAATTTATTAATTACCAGCATGTGGTTTCTGTAAATATCTACCGCCAACCTTTACTAAATTTCTATTTTAATTATTAAAGTGTACTGATATATTTTATAAATTGCAGTTGATTCATTTTGTTTAAATTTCAGTTAATTCTAATTTTTTTTTGTTCGTCTGTGGAATTTAAAGAATATTTTTAAATCGGTAGAAATAATTAACAAGCTGCATTTCACACCAACGATTATAGCGACACCTTTGGAGCATAGGACAGGTTTAGCGACTTACTTCACAGCTCTCTTCTACGGCTACCATCTAGACCTGTACAGTTCTCTACCTGGCTTGTCCTGTGCCATTCTTACCTCTCATACACCAGCTCTCTTCTCCACTTCTGTGAACTATTATTTTACAATCTAACTTCTATCTCGCCACAACATGTCTAAAGAGAACCTTTACCGAGTTTTTTATACCAGGGACATTTCGGACTAACCTCCCGCCGGCATTTACAATCGCGATATCCACTGGATCAAAGGTCATTTTTTCCGGGTTCCCCGTGAATACACAAGAGATAGCTACAAAATGTTGTTTTCGATCTTTTCTTTGACGTGAATATTCGGTAAAATATCGTTTAGTTTTAGTGTTTCATCTACTCTGATGACGGAATTACAAGAAGCACATAGCTGGACAGAGATATAAGCTAACTGTTTGAATTTTAAGTTGTCTGAATGATGATCTATTTCTCGTAAGCGCATTTCACCCCTTTTTTCCATTGTTCATGTTTTCTGTGTTGCGTTCAGTTTTAATGAGGCTAAACCTATTATTTTGCATTATGAATGGGAGGGAATATGACTTTTTAATAAAACTGAAGTGGACGTAAAATGTGTACGTTTACAATCCAAGGTTTCCTTTTAGACTACTGCATACGATTTGGTGTGATGAATTACTAACTTAACATTAAGTTAATAGTGGATAAGAATGACTGCTTAGCTTCTCACTGAAAATGGACGTCTGACTAATTTAATTTTTAACTGAATTATAGGTAGCGCCTTTCATAGCATTTTTTTCCTAAACCAACCACCCTCACCCCCTTGCCGCTTAAAATTATATATAGGATGCACTTATCGGAATTTCCAAATACTCTAAAACTTGAAAATAGACGCGATTTAATCAAAGTAGATCTAAAGAGCTCAGTATTTCTAAAGTAGATTCAAAAAAGCTCCTGGGTTAACTCCTCCTGTTCTAGACATTCACTCTGCCTTGGTGCCCCGTGAAATGCATCTGATATTTACGAATGGCTGTAATAGGTAAGCTAGACATTTCTGTTCTTAATGGGAAGAAGATTACAATCTGGGAGGCAGAAAGGAGGAAAAGCTCGCCCTGGTTGTGTTCTCAGTTAACTCGGCAGTTTTAGAAATATACGCTGTTTGACAAAATGCGCGTCAACTCGCTACTGCGATGTTCTTGGTTCACTGTCAAATACGTGAGACTACGCAATAACAAATCCTACGTCAGGTTCAAATCTCTTCCGCGTTCTGCAACAGCAGATCTGAATCTACAATGTAGCATCTGATTCTTTCAGCCAATCAAGCGCAAGTGTCGCTTACGTGATTTTGTTTGTTTCATGCGTGCCACTACTGGCTGGTGGAACAATGTTTATAACATTTCAGGACTGTACAGAATTTCGCTGTAACAACGCTTTACTTTGTTCTGAACCAGCCCTAACTCTAACAACAACAAGTTTGCATAATCGTGTTATTAGCTCGTTACGTGCAAGCATCGCCGCCGCCCCATTCATCACCAAAGAAAAAACTCAAAAGAAAAGAAACAAAATATCTTGTGTAAACAAGTGTTGTGTAACTACAAGAAACTACCTTTGCTCTCTGTGTTCGTTAAATCTGGTCTAAGTGCGAATGCTATTTGATAAGGTTTGACATACGCTGACAACCGTACACGGTGCGTCCCGAATATCTGTAAACTAAATCTCTACAATGTTGCTCAGTTGCCCATTTTTAAAAATTATCTGATCCACGTTCTTGATTCAACTCTCTCTCTCTCTCTCTCTCTCTCTCTTTCTCTCTCTCTGCCGCACATTTTGTCCTTTTACAACCGCTTATGTAAAAAGGACTGGCAAAATAAACAAGTTTCCTTGCTTGACATCCGTTAAAGCAAACCAAAATGCCGGACTGAATAAGAATGACTGGTGACTTAGACGTAACGTGTGTGGAAAGGAGGTGACCTGATTGTTTGCATCGGGTGGAAGTACCCCATGTGATCTCCGAGGCTCTCTGGGGGGAAATAAAGGGGGGAGAAAAACAATGACTTCCAAAGGCAAGTCTAAGAGCCAACTAATGTGACGTTGTGGTTCGGGCTGGCAACTTCATTATGTAAAATAACCTAGCACAGAAAGCAATACTGCCAGAGCAATTGTAGTACTTTTGACCTAGGCTTTCTACATGTAGGGCGAATAGCGACACAGAATATGGCATATAGTGTCGTTCTATCTGAAGATCGCCATTTCAGTTTTGAACAGTCCGGCACAGAAGACGCTATAGTTATATGGCACAGCGAAACACGTTAACTCTGCTGCGAGAAACAAGCACGCTATCCAACTTAGCCAATCAGAAGTTCCAACCCAATATAAAATGAAAAAAAAAAAAATTTCCATCAATAAAACTATCTCCAAGACGTGAAAAAAGCTTACATCAGAATTAATCAACAATACGACACAAACTTTGTACTTACCAGATACCACATCACCGGCCATTTGGGATCGTTGAAGTGGGCGTTACGCTTTTTCCTACTCTTGGCTACTTGCTGCTCAACCCACAATACCTGAAATGCAAGAAAATAATTAAGTCATCATGTGTGGCCGTCGGAGTCCCGAATAGACAGTAGTAAAAGGCGTGTGGCATACTCTTCACAATATAAATATATTTGAGTGTCATTAATTGCATAGTCCTACCGAATACGCACACAGTGAGGTGAGGCATTGTGAAGAATATATATATATATATATATATATATATATATATATATATATATATATATATATATATATATATATATATATATATATATATATATATACCAATTCCCCGGCCTTACGCTGTTCGATTAGCGCTTTTTCGATAAAAAGCTGTTGCTATTTTATGCCATGGTCGGCGTCTGTGGCCTAATGGATATGAACGCAGTTTCATAATCCAGATATACCAGGTTCGAAACCTGCTGCGGGCGGTTTGGTAGCAGATCGCTTTGTGTGGATTTTTAACAATGGTATAAGCGCCGTACCGTTCAGAAAGCAATGGCAAACTACTGAATGAAAAAAAAAATTGCCTAGAAAAATCACAAACAGCCAATAAAAGCTGGGGTTGATTGCCACGTCCTGTAAAGGATAAGCAACTAACCCGTTGTATGCTTTAAAAATTCGAGCTTACACTGTGCGCAAAGTTCCGTGGGTGGCAGGGATATAACTTTCTCAAGTTCATTCAGGGTGGTGAGATGGCCAACAAGCATTGTCATTGCTAGAATAATGAAGCATGACCCAAAAATTGAAAGCAGTTCAATGGTAATCCGTAACATAGAACAAGATATTAATTGCTACGATGTGCTTCTTGAAGAGAAAAAGGTAGCAAAGCAATTTGGATTTATTTTTTTAAGTCTCCTCCAACATCTTCTGTCCCAACTGACCAAGTAACCGTGCCATCTACATCTGGAGCCAGAAAAACGTGTTAAACCCCTACAATACCTTCTGGAAACCAGTCGTCTGAAGATGAAGGCAGCTCCGCTGTGATAAATATAGCCACGAAAGATGAAAGTAGTAGCGATTAAAGCTCTATAATATTTTTCATCATCTCATCTCAACCCATAACCCGTCATGGGTCGTAGGGGTGCCATGATGGAAGCATCAGCAGACAGGGTCCTCCACTGCTCTCTATTCTCAGCAATGCGTACAAGTGTGGAGAAACCGTGTCCTGCCCATTCTTTGATGTTATCAGCCCAGGATTTTCTTTGCCTTCCTCTTCTCCGTTTACCTTCGACTGTTCCCTGGAGGATCGTTTTCGAAAGGGAGTCATGACGAGTTACATGCCCAAACCAGGCAAGCTTTCGACGTTTCACTATTGACAAAAGTGGTTCTTGATGGCCTGCATAGGTGTTTATCTTCTCTCTAACATAGACATTTGTTTTGTGCTCTTTATAGCAAATGCGCAAAATTCTTCTATAACATTTATGCTCGAAAGCCTGAATCCTTCGCTCCGTATCTGCAGTGAGTGTCCAGCCCTCACACCCATACAAGAGAATAGATAATACAAGTGATTTGTATAATTTGATCTTCACAGGAAAACTGATGTTACTTTTCCAGATCACATTCAGTCTTGTCATGGCAGCTGAGGCCATCTCAAGTCTTGTCTTGATTTCTTTATTTGATCTTCCATCACTACATATAGTGGACCCGAGATATTTAAAGGTGTTAACTTCTTCTAACGTTTGCCCATTTAACGTAATGTTGGTCGGAACATGTTTCTTATGGCTATTCACCAATATCTTGCTTTTTTCTATATTAATTTCCATCCCATATGTTCTTGTTACTTTCTCCAGTCTAGAGGTAAGGTCTTGAAGTTCTGATTCTGTTCCAGCTATCAGATCAATATCATCAGCAAAACGTAGATTACACAGAGGTCGGCCTCCAATCGATATGGTTGATTTATAATCGTAGAGAGCCTCCTGCATAATATGTTCTAGATAAATGTTAAAGAGCACTGGTGACAGGATACATCCCTGGCGAACTCCTACAGTTGTTTTGAAAAATTCTCCAATGTCATTGCTTGCAAAAACAGCACTGCTTGCGTCCTTGTATAGTGCTTCAATGATATCTATGATGTTGGTATCAAAATTGAATTTTCTCATTATTTGCCATAAACCTTCATGCCAGACTCGATCGAAGGCTTTTGTGAAATCGATGAAGTTATGGTATAAATCATGTTGATGCTGGAGATGTTTTTCGATCAGTAATCTAATATTGAAGATTTGTTCTGAGGTACTTCTTTTTGGTCTAAAGCCAGCCTGTTCTTCTGACAAGATTTCTTCTGATTTCTGTTTTATTCTGTTCAAAAGTATCCTTAACATCACCTTACTTGGATGACTAATAAGGCTAATGGTTCTGTAGTTCTTGCACATTTTTAGATTTCCTTTCTTTGGAAGCGGTATTACTAATGACTGCGTCCATTCTTTTGGCCATTTTTTTGTACTCCATATCTTCTGGCAAATTGTTGTCATGATTTTTACTATATCTGGTCCTCCATATTTCAAGAGCTCTGCTGGTATATTATCCACACCCGGTGACTTCCCTCCTTTCATCGAACATATAGCCTCTTCCACTTCTTCCCGTAGTATTGCTGCATCCGAGTTCTCTGTTTTCGCACTTAATGTTGTTTAATATGCCTAAGTCAGTGTCAAGTTTACAGTTATATAATTCTTTACAATATTCTGTCCACCTTCTCATTACAGCTGTTTTTTTCATTGAGCAGAGCCCCATTGCTATCTTCTATGACAGTTACCCTGGGCTGTTGGGGTTTTGATAGTCTTCTTAATGTGTCAAAAACTGCCTTGCTGTTACCTTTTATTAGCCCCGTATTAATGGACTCACATTGATCAGCTACCCATTTTTCTTTGGCCTGTTTCATTTTCTTTCTAATATTTTTATTCACCATACTGTATTGCCATGCTGCTTCAGGAACCTCTTTCTTAACCTTTTTCATTTCTCGCCGTGTATCACATAACTTCAGAATTTCATCTGTAACCCATGGTTTGTTTATTTTCTTTCTTTTACCAAGTATTTCTGTTGCTGATTCAATGAGCACGTCTTTCATGTTCTCTGTGATTGAGTTGATATCATCCTCCAAAAAGTTGAGAGCTGCGAATTTTCCTCCAACAGTTGCCTCAAAGATTCCCGCGATTTCTGGATCTTTCAATTTGTCTAAATTGAATCTTAACTGAGAACATCTGTTTTGATTATAGTTCTTTTTGAGTTTAAGCTTGAGCGTCATCAATACCATGTCGTGATCACTACCAATGTCGGCGCCAGGAAAAGTCCTAGTCTTGGCTTTATTAATGCTGGACTTGAATCTTTTGGATACAAGAATAAAATCAATTTGGTTATGTATCTCAGTTTTTGGGGCATGCCACGTTGTTCTTCTTGATAACTTATGAGGAAATAGTGTATTTGCAAGGGTTAGTTTATAGTTGCTGGCAAATTCTAGTAGCCTTAGTCCTCGATCGTTGGTTTCTCCAGTCCCAAATTTCTCCACTGTGCCAGCCCAGTGACCGTATGCATCTGGCCCTATTTTAGCATTCCAATCACCTAGAACGATGAGAAGATCTTTCTTTGGAATTTTCTTAATTGCTTCATCCAGATTGTCATAAAATGTATCAATTGCCTCATCCTCATAGTCAGTAGTGGGGGCATATACCTGTATGATGGAGATGTTCTTTGGATGTGCTGCAATACGAATGGTGATAAGCCTGCTATTTATTGGGGTGCAGCTGATGACAGAGTTCAATCTATCTTTATGTACGATAAAACCTACTCCATGCTGATGTTTAGACTCATCTCCACTAAACCAAATTTTGTGACCATCATCCGTTATTGATTCACCTAATCCTGTCCATCTGACTTCTGCTAGGCCCAGGATGTCCCACGAGTATCTAACAAGTTCATGTGTTAGTTCTTTGACTTTTCCACACGCATATAGCGTGCGTACATTCCAAGTTCCAACAACAAAATTTTCTCTTGGAAGTTTCAAAACAGGTGTTTGTACCCCATTCGTTGACTTATCACTCTCAAGGGGCAATGAGAGCGCGGTCGTTGTTAATCCGGGCATCGGCCGATCCGGCAAATTATTACTGAGTTGACTTTCCATCATAACATTTCAGTGGGCAAGAGGTTTGCTTGGCGGTGCCCATCTCCTCTCCAAGTATCCTTGCAGGTACATACAAAAATGTACCTGGAGCAGTAACAATAGCCCTCAATAAATCTGTAATGTTTTGAAACACTGTCCGGTTGACACATCACAAAAACCGCCATCTTGTTCACTCGGTAAACACAAACAGCGAACTCACATGACAGGCAAACTTGATGTTTTCATCTTTAAAATACTTATCAACACAATCCAGAAAATGAGCCAAACACACTACAAACTCATACAGCATTAATGAGGGCTGCTACCACAGATATAATATTTTTAGTACAGTACATACATAATATTCTGTTTGTGTTCAATATGTTTGATAATTATATGTAGTTAATATTGTTCACTATTTAGTTTTTAATTTTGTATCACTTTTACTTAATTTCTTATACAGCTTTCTAGACCCTAGGAACGAATTAATTTGTTTTTTTTATTAAGTCTCACGGGAAATCAATTTTCTTTTAGCTATTTTTCGGTAAGCGCTCGATATATCAGGATTGAATTAACAGCTCTAAGCAGAAGCTTGCTATATTACTACTCTTTAGTCGTTTCTCTTCTGTCCTAGGGTGTACAGATTAGCCAGAGAGCGCGCATAGCGTCCTATCGGCTGTCTTCCTTGCCTGGCTCCAATCTTTGGATTCCTGTGTGTGTATATATCTAGTAAAAAAAAAATATTGCAACGGTCAAACAGCACTGACACCCCTTCACTGCATCAATTAACGCCATGCTTGGTATTTACTTCACGTTATACAAAACTACGGAAGACAGGGCCAGGTTTAAGTGCATCTTTCAGCACTCAAATACCGACGGAGATTTGATACGCTTGCCCGTTAGTGTTGGTGTATGATAACAGATGCCTCAAAACGCTTTATGTGCTAAAATATGTATTTTGGCACGCCGTTTCGTGATTAGCAGTAATTAATGATGACACCTGTAATTAAGTTTCAAAAGCCCGCGTTATTAATATGTTGAAAGTATGTCTTTGTGCTGCAACTTGTTACGGTGCACGATTTAACTATGAGCGTCCATGCTTCATGAAACATCGTTGCCAAAAAAATTACTAGAATAAATTTGTTATTGTTTGAAGTGTTTGCCTTCTTGTAGCGAGGCCCGCGCCTTTCAGCCTCGACAGAAGTCTTTCGGCTATAATAAAGCGCAACTGCGTGTGACGGTATTGCCTCCCCTGCTTTGCAGTAGTGGTCCAACAGTGGCCAAAACTCAAGAGTATCTATTATAGGCTTCAATGGAGTCTATCTTTACATAAGATTACTCTTGGCAGAAATGTTGATAGAAGAGTAGTAAAGCTTCTATCACATGGGAGTGTTCACAAGATATTCAGATAAGCGAAAACAATGCTGGCTGTTGCTGAGCACGTTAATTCTGTAATCTGCCAACACCTTTTGTGAAGAATTTAATCAATGGTTTATTCTAGCTCGGTAAGGCCCCCCCCCCTCCCCCGGCTGAGTTAATCAGTGGAATTATTATTATAATATATAGCTCTGTTTAGAGTGTGTGTAGTAATTTGACTGAGACAAACATGTAGTAACTTTAAAATGATTAAATCGAAGTTAAATTTGTAACATTTGTCGTACGGAAGGTTAATTGTTTTATTTGGCCCGTCTGAGTATATAGAGTGGATATCGACAGATACGCGAGAAGGTATAGAAATAGATTTTTCACAGGTGGTAGAATTGAGGAAAAAAGATCTGTCTCTGGAGTGATTATGTAATCTCTTTCAGCCTATCCGTACGACTGCACTTTATTGCAAGACAGCTTTTATCTCCCTATCACGAATAGATATGTTTCTCTACACACACACACACACACACACAGCTATGTGACAACAAGACACACACATGTGAAAAAACTACGGATAAATGGGTATGGGTCTGACCAACACACAAAGGTAAGTTTTTTTTGTAGTTTATTATCATTTAAAACTCGACAACATCAAAATATCTAAAGGAAAAAGATCAAAGAGTCATTTACATGCATATGAAATAAAGTAGAAAAAACGTGCACTCTCCCAAAATGGAGAAAAGAACCCTAAAATTATTAACCCAAAGGTTGAAGGTTAGCACTCTGTTACAGAATGAACAGTAGTGGTACTCTATGAGACCCAGTAAAATAAACAAACTTTTAGACAAATCAGATATATGGATAGTTTTCCCTCAAACAAGAAAATACTCGCACCCTCTTGCAAACAGTGGCCACTCTCGCACTCTACCTAATTGCCTGGTATGGTAGGTCTGTAATATCCCTTGATAATAGAATTACTCTTTGAATATATTATCTATTTTCATTTAATATTCTGTCACTCCAGTTGTCGCAGATCCAAGTTGGCCCCAGTCCATCCCCAGAAATTAGTTAAATGAGGTGAACGCCTAATATGGTGCTTCTCCTAGAAGTGTTGTAAAAAAGGACGAGAAACAAAAGAAAAAGACCGCTGGCTGATCTTGTGATCAGGTCTGTCCATACGCGCTGTCTAAACAATGATCGCCTGTCATTAAATAGCTATTAAATTGTCGGCATCTGTTGGCTTTGTCGTATATGATTAAAATAATAGACACTCTAACAAATATGCACAAATGAAATATAACGTTGTATCTATCCTTCACTATCAGTTTACTGTCTATACGGGTGGCGTGATTTAACATTTTAATAGAATATCTGGTAAGAAATCGCTAAGCGTTACTTTATTTCCCTCGTTTTACTAGCGAGAAAATCTAAGTGAAGACTAAATGTTAAGAGCCATCACTTCTTAAAAACATTTGCCCTATTATCCTTTACCAGAAAATTCAGAAATGAAAATCCTCCACGAAAATTAGTAACAAATCCACACAAGGAAATCTGGTTTCTAGGACTGCGCTTAGACTATTCAAAATTCTGACTAACAACTGATGATGGGGTTAAGAAAACAACAGTATATATATCATTAGGATTCTATGATCTCTGAATGCGTTAATTTCACGGTCCGGTGTTATCCAGAATTTCAGAACATAAGCGTATCAAGATAAAGGCTTTATGGTCGGTCTTCGTCGAGGTTTCAACCGTCATCAAAAGACTTACTGTTCCCTACCGGGTTTTCTCTGTACGAATGCCCGCTTCTGAAGAACAAAGAGCCCAGGGGTTTCTAACTCCCATGAGTACGAACTTCAAAGGATCTGTGTTTTTGTCTTCCATACATGCCAGCCTGTCTGAGAACTATTATGATTGACGGATGCTTGCGTGAGGGCGAGGTAAACACAGCCTGATTTGCTTTCCTGTTATGACTGACAGGTCACGCAGTTTGTAAACATTGCGTTAGCTCGTGTTAAAAAAAAAGAAGCGGGTCAAGAGAGTAAGCTGCAGAAATAAACAGTGGGTATTGATACATGGTTTCTAGCTAGCAAATCAGAGAGCAGCTATAAGGTTGCCATAACTTGTCGGATTACTGTAGACTCTTTTTCCATTACACGTCACAACATTACAAATAACAAAATTTAATAATCACTTTAAGTTTAACAGTTTAAAAGAAAGGAATAATAGTTAATTACAAAATACAGTTTTCATCACTCGGGTGATGGTTTTTTTATAAGAAGTTCAGGTGGCAGCATATAGGTTAACTTAGCTGCCAATGATTCTAATCCTCCTTATGGGTTGGTTCTTTTCACTCTGCTCGCGCTCGTCTCTGGTCAAAGTTCAGGCGCCGCACGTTCCCAGCACGTCAAGGTGTAACGGCCAAGCTGGTTCTGCGTCTGTCTATAAGACCCTTTTATGATGGCGTCTCGCACAACGTCAGTCCACTTCTACCTTCACTTGGTTCCAGAGATAGTACTTTCTGCTGGTACCACCAATAACTGGTAAAAGAAATATAAACGAAACGCTCTTCTGGGTATGGCGTTTTCCGACACATAGTTATGTGCCCCGCCCCCTCTTCTATTCTACCATCCCATGTCAGAATTTACCCTCGATGAGAATTAAATTTAATCCCTCAGGATAAAACGTTCTTTACATTTAAACTGAATAGCTTTAGCTTTACATTACATTTACATGAAAAGGTCATTAATGGGAATACAGATATAATATGTTTTAAATTTACATCTCCACTGTTTGAAAAGTGTTCACAATATAAATTCATTTATGTTTCCTTTATATTTACACTTGTTGAAAAGTTTGAAACTTCTATTAATTTTAACATGAATATGTTTTTTCGTTTACATTTACACTGAGTGAAAAGCTTTGAAAACTCCGCCTAGACCGGTCCCAAGCCCGGCTGAAAAAGGAGGAGGGCGGCCTACATGGAGGCCGTAAGGAGGCAGCCCCTCCACCATGCAAAGGCACAACAGGCTGTAGCGAAATCTGTGAAACAATCGCTAAATTCAGTAAGATTTTACTCCTATGAAAATAAATAAACCCGCCCGTGTGTGTTTGCCTATCGTCGTCTTCTACGCCAGTAGAGCGCTGAATTTTATACAGTAGAAATGCTTAGACAATGATTCCGCCGTCAAATCTTACACGCTTTCCTAGTTTCGTACTTGAGACTTACAATTAACATGTGCCAGAACTGCGACACCAAACTGCCGTTCTGAATTAACGTAAGATTTTAACTTTAACGTCACTAATAGTTGCAATTCGGACTTTTTCCAGAAGTGTAGAACGAAACTGCAGTAAGAATTAACGCAAATAGTAAAGCCGCCTTGCAAAACCCCTCTTCGCTCGACACGCAGTTCTCTGCCTATATTCACGCTGTTGGACACGCCAGAATATATAAACACACACACCAGTGTATTTCGGGCTAAAAAATAACTATAAGGTAACATACGGTCAACGCGTTGTCGAATTGTGTGACGTACTACAAAAGCGCTGTTTCGTTCTGAATGAGAACGACAGTTAAAGAAAAAAATTACGATTTAACGTGGAATATTTGAAAATACAGTGGGAGAAGGGATGAATAGGAGCATAGGTGGTCGTGTCACTAGTTCGTTGTTTACAGAAATTTGAATTTGAACCAAGGCGGAGTATAGAAGGATATAGAAGAAAAACTTAGATAATTTTCTTACATGCTAAAAGAAAGAACAGTTGACAAATATAATGACATTAACTGTTTAATGGAACATTAAGGTGTTAGTGTATCTTACCGTAGATAGCAAAATATGTTATTTGAATAAATGAAGAAGAAAACCAAACTTAGTAAATATAAGAAATAATATAATAAAAATATAACCACTGTGTGACAGACAGCAACAGGGTCAATACTTGCTTATCAGAATTAGAAACACTTAGTAAATAATTGAGATATTGACAAAAGACAGATGGACTAACAGACTACATCTTTCTCAGCTTGACAGATATTGGGAAAGGGTAGGGTAGTCCAAGATTTGAAAATTGAGTTCAGTTTTGAAAAAAAAGGACGCTAGAAGCCTAACAGTCCCTGATTGGCTGAAGTCAAATAGACTAACAGAGGGGATAAAAATGATTCAAAATCAATGTTAGTCGCCACTTAGAACAGAATTTTCCTACACAAAAGTTGTTGTAAAAGCAAGTATTTCAGTACAATCTTGCCTTTTGCTGATCTGCACCAGCAAGCGATCTGGAAGTGACCATATTAATCGCAATTAAACTTATTAGTAGGAATATTTCATTGATGCGGTAAGATAAAACATTTATATCATCTTTATTATTATTATGTATGTATGTACTATTGAATATGGATGAAAATTATGTGGGTAGAAGTTTATCTAGAGGGAAGTCAACATCAAACTTTGTGTTGTCTCACAGAGTTGTTAGGAAATATATTAACATGTTGTAGAAAAGCCAGACAGGCTTTCTGACACTTTGGGAGAAAGTAAAATTAACTATTAATGGGGAAATTGTTGTACAGTATTATGACATAAGACCAGGAAAACCACTGGCCGTCGTCTTCAGCAAGTCACCGTGATTGTACATGACTTGATATTATTAACTTAAAATGTTTCCTTTGTCAAGGAAAGTGTCAAACTATAGTTTGAAGTTTATTTGACCATGAATGGGGTATAAAACCAAATAAGAACGATAACTATTTGATTAGTTACCATGCTGATTCTAACTATGATTGAAAATGTTTAATAGTTAGGGATAGAGAGAGGCATATGAGATGTTGAGTAGGACGTATTCCTATCCTTGCAGGGTTTCATCTATGAACTCAAGTGTGCCAATTGGTCAACCTATACTTATATGGGAATCTGCACCAGTTGAATAGAGGCAGTATAGTTCTGTGTGCCTCAGTATTATATTCCAAAGGCAGTATCCCGACTTGGCAGTTTGAAGCTGTTGGAGTGGAAAGACATCATCCTGTGATCCAGCACTTACCAAGCTAAGAATTTGTCCAAGGTCATAAGGTGGTAGCAGACAGGTTCCCTGAGAACACATTTATAAATAACTAACCTCAGGGGCTTGCACAGCTGACCTCACATCTGTTACAAATAATATTTTATTCTTTAACATCAAAACCCACCACACAGCCAATCACCTGTTTGCTTTAAATCACGATTATGCAAACGACAAGAGAGAAAACCGGACTGATTCTAAAGGCGACGAACTGGAACGGACTACAACTTATGGAACTTGGAACACAAGAAGTATAAATGGGAAAGAAGAGGAGCTGGTGGAAGAGATGAGGAAAGCAAAACTAGAAATCCTGGCTATAACGGAAACGAAGAAAAAGGGACAAGGAGTCATGGATCTCAATGGCGACACGCTGCTCTACAGTGGTGTACCCACACCTGAAAGAGCTAAAGGGGGCGTGGGTTGCATTGTGGCCAAAAACCAAAAAGATAGTATCAAGGGATGGAAATTTGTCTCGGAGCGCATTATGGTTGTAAATCTAAAAGGAGAAACCATAGCCAACCTGGTCATAGTGTATAGGCCAAATGAGGATGGGAGAGCAGAGGTCAAGGAGGAATTCTTCGAGCTGCTTCAAAAGACAGTGGATGACTGCCTAGATGAAATTATCATGCTCGGAGATTTCAATGCCAGAGTTGGAAATGACCATGCTAGATGGGGTAGAGTAATCGGAAGATATGGAGAAGATACTCTCAATGACAATGGAAAGTGACTCCTTAGATTCTGCAGTGAGCAGAATCTGATCATTACAAACACAAAGTTCCCCCATAAGCGCATACATGCATACATTAGATGTGAACCAACAAAGAATGAGAAGTCAGTGATCGACTATGCCATAGTTAGTAGGAGCTCATTCAAATATGTCCGGGATGCTAGAGTCTGGAGGGGGCCAGAGATTGGAAGTGATCACTACCTGCTTACAATCAAAAGAACAACTGAAAGAGTTGCACAGCCTAGGAATTGCCCAACATCATGCAAGAAACAAAGTAAACGAAAGGGAGGAATAAGCATAAAGACCTACAAGCTGAGAGAGTCAGAAATTAAGACCAGATATCAGGGCCTTATTGCTACAGCGGTGAGCAACACAGAAGAACAACCTGATGACTTGGAAACCTTCTGGCTTAAATTCAACGACATCATAAAGACAGCTGCTGCAGAAGCATGTGGTGAAGTCCGACTTGGGAACAAGAGAAAGAGGACATCTTGATAGACAGAGGAAGTCAAAGAGAAAATAAGAGAGAAGAAAATGGCATGGAAACAATACTTAGGAGCTAAAAGGACAAATAGAGAAATATAGAGAATATGTAACACTCAGAACAGAAGCAAAGAACAAGGTGCTAGCAGCAAAACAGGAGTCATGGGAAGAATATGGAGAAAAGCTAGAAAAAGATAACCACTAGTGTAACCGGGGCAGGTGTTCCTTAGGACTGGAATGGCACCATATTACTTTCATGTGGCAATGCCGGTATATGCAGTATTTTCAGTTTACTTTACAGAGAGCAGATGTTTAACTGGCCTAATCACCAGAGATTTAGATTTCTCTCTTAAATTTGTGTTACCAGGTTCGATTTTCTTCTCTTAGGTGTTGATGTAGCGAATGTAATTGAAATGGATAGATTTCTTATCTAGATCTCAAAACTGTAGTAATTCACCTTTTCAACAGCGTTCGATTTCATGCAAAACTTTTAATATCTTTCAGCATGAAACTTAAAATTTCAACAAAGTCTGGAATTCAGAACATTTTTACAATAATAAGTATAATAAAATTCTATCATCTCATCAGATGCTTTCATCGATGCAAAAATCCCTTTTTGCATCTTTGTCTCGTAGGCCTACTCAATTGTCAAATATGGCGAACCTTCTCATTCCACCGTGTTCCTTCCTTTAAGTTACAGTCTTATTTTAGGTTCGACGACATTTACCCATCTCCTCAGATTTGTCCTTGATTTCTTTATCGTCATAAGCATTCCTTGAGTTAAATGCTTTCCAACACAAGAATATTTTCTACTCTACATGGTTTGAGGTGTAAGACATTTTTTTTTTCCAAATTGACTCAAATCCTCGAACCTAGTTCTGCTGCGACTAGGGTTGGGAGCTCTATTCAAAATACATATTTAACGATTGTCACTACTTACGCCAGTAAGAAATATATATATATATATAACCACTCAATGTCCTGAAATACACATTTTATAAGAAATGTTGAAGTTTGATTTTCTCAAACTAAGAAATATGTAGAGCTGGACCAGATACGACCTCTTGAGTTGCGCTCTTTCATTTTACTGCCAAAATGGCGTTGTTGTTCCACTTTCCCCGGGGTAAATCTGAGCTATCCGATTGGTCAGGGGAAATCACCCAATTATTAGAAATGGCGTGTAGAAGCGACTCTACCCTAAATATGTGACACTATTTATTATTTTCTGTTTCTCATAAAATATAAAATTATGGGGTGGTCTGTGCTTCCTCTGTCTTGTAAGAATATAGTCTGTTTCCAAAGGAACAACTATGTACACGGCCACACTAGCACAGAAGAGAAAAACCAATGTTGGTGAAGATGACATAAAGATGGAAGAACTGAAGGCAACACTTGAGAAAATCAAGATGGGCAAAGCAGCAGGGCATGATGGTATAACACCAGAAAAGGTTAAGTACATGGGAGCATCAGGCGACCTATTACTCTTAAATGTCCTACAGGCAGCGTGGTGCAACAAGGCCATACCAAAGGATTGGGAGATTGCCATCATAACACCGATTTTCAAAAAGGGTGACAATCGACAATGTGGAAACCACAGAGGCATATCCCTTCTCAGTGTCCCTGGTAAAATCTACTCTAGAATCCTAAAGCAGAGACTCCGACGCCTAGCTGAGCCACAATTGGATGAAGTCCAGTGCGGATTCCGAGCAAACCGAAGTACTCAAGACCTAATCTTCACACTCAGACAGCTGAGTGAAAAGGCCCTTGAGAATAAGAGTAAGATCCATCTTTGTTTCATAGATCTGGAAAAGGCGTTTGACAGGGTCCCCTGGAGCAAACTTTGGGACTGTTTGGCAAGGAAGAACATTCCAGCACCTCTGATTCATGCTATACAGAGCTTCTAAAAGTTTTGCAGAAATTATGTGAGGACAGCAAACTATAAGTCAGAAGAGTTCAGGACCACCACTGGTGTAAGATAAGGTGATATCCTGTCACCTTATCTTTTCATACTCCTCATTGACGATGTCATCAAGGCATGTCAGGAGAGAACAAGAAAGTATTCAGTGGGGTACTGGAAGATGAGACAGGTTTGTATTTCAGAGCTGGCATTTGCTGATGATGTTGTCCTGATTGCTGTCGTAATTTGAATCTGTCTAACAACACGTCAAATTTACCGCTCGAAAATATCTAAGAAAAACAGTACAATTATAACAACCAATGGAATCGCTCCTTTTCTAGTAGTAAGAAGGAAACATTTTTAGACCTGATAATAGGGCCTATTTTGTGTTTTTGACAGAACGAAGATATTTTATTTCCTAAAAACTAAAGATAGGGAAACAGAAAAGAATAGCTCAAATTATAGCGGGGATAGTAAGCGTAAAGATTTCCTCATAATAAAATTTTATTGTGCGAGAAAAATCAGTTTTAATGATAATTTTACTTCAGGGTACTCCCCAATTTAGTTAGTTAAAGTATGCACAGATCTAAATGCACTGGGCTAACTATAATATTATTAGCTAGAACGATAGAGATAAATTCCCAGTTTTATTGGAGCTTTAAATAATTGAAATCGGCCCAAAAATAAGCAAAATAATAAATATTTAAACTTAATCATATTATACGGTAGTGCTGAAAAGCGAGCAGAGGGAAAATTTTTAACGCCAGTTTTGACTGTCTCGATTAGTCGAGCACGGCGGTATAAAGGCCTTGAACTTGGGCGGATTCTTGCCACAACCATTTCAAAACTTATACACTGAGCTGAGAAGAGCGCAAATGTATTCTGTAAGACTTTGCCGCCTGTATTGAAAGCAGACTTAAAGGGCCCATTAAGAGCCAGTATCAGCTTATGTGTGTTACCTGAGGGTAAGATATATATATATATATATATATATATATATATATATATATATATATATATATATATATATATATATATATATATATATATATATATATATATATATATATATATATTCATGTTGTTTGCCTGTAATATCCACTATTGTGTTCGCTGATGTGTTACAAGGAAAAGTAGGCCAAATGTGTAACCGATTTCCTTACAAACGTGTGTAGTTTTAAAGACGACAGGCCAGAAAATGGAAACAGTGTAAGACATTTGCAAATTATGGCACAAGTACGACTGTAAGTCTATTATGGTATTTGAATGAGTATTTCCTTCTAGAACGACACAATGTTCAAGAACATAGGATAGGATGACAGGATATATTAATATGAGGGAATCAAAATGTTTCTCACTATTTTGTACTTAACCTGATTATGGTATGGAAGACAAGCATGGACGAATGGATCTAGCATACGATGTATTAAGGAAATGAGTAATCAAATTGAACTGGCTGTGATGTATTGAGGTAACTGTCCTCTGTCTGATTTAAATTTGTACGTGATGTTGTCTGTATATAGGGGAAAACTAAAGGACCCTACAAGTTTTGCGAATGTCTTTTTATTCCAGGTTTTGTCCTGGTATATTTCAAGTTCATGAGACACACATGTGAGAGGAGCTATGGTGGTGTACTGTTCTTCAGTTTGATAGAGCGAAAGCCACATATCCCAACCTGGAGTTCATAGTATGTGCGAACCAAGCCAGGATTGGAGGTGTCTTAGACTTCATGCCAGTTGTGACGATATTCTAAATACAATAGCTAAATTAGAGTATATTATAGTGCAAAAGTCAAAAATAAGATAGGAAATAAAAATTGAGTCCAGCTTCTTCGTCCCCACGCCAGCCGGTAAGCGGGTTTTGATAAGCCTTATAGCCGAATGAAAGATACTGTCTTTTCGAAATTCGTCCTTGAGATTAAATGTAACACTTGTGCAAGTTCAAGACGATAGAGTGATAGAATAAAAGAAAAGGAGGGGAGGGATAGAAAGACAGAACGTAGGGGACGCCGTCTCGCGTTGATTTCACAAAAGCCAACTAGCGTGACATAGCCTTGGGCGATTTTCAAATTACGATACAAAACTAAAAAATGTTCGTCAATTGGATCATGTAAACAACCTTAGCTCTTATAAGGAATGACGTAATTCTGACATCATACGAGAGACTATCGTATTTAGTTTGAAAATAGTTAGAAAAAGAATGGAACAGGTGGTAGTTTCTAGATTTGAACGACTAACATAGAAAAAATATGGAATTATGAACCATAATACATAGGGCCATAACAATTATATATTCGGATGCCTTATGATTTCCTGAGCAATAATATGGTGTCAGTTACGCACTAGTACAATAAATAACCAAGATATTGACAAAAAATACTATGTATTGTAAGACGGACTGACGAAAACAAAAATCATGCCTGCTTATTTTTTTCATAGCATGTTTTGAAAAAAGCTTTTGGGGAAATGAGGACTAAAAGGTACCTATGATTTGATTGGCTGTAGTTTAAAGAAAGACTAGATAGGATTGGTTGACCTAAAACTAAAAATATATTTGCAGGAGTAAACATATTAGTTGGGAGTTTTTTTTTTTTAAAGTTTGATTCAAATGTGCATGGTCCGATTGGCCAATGCATTACATATTATCGAAAAACGTAGACTGCTCATTGCCATTTTGAGAAAAATCTTTGATAAACAAGGAGCGATGAGAGCAGGCTTGTGCTTTTAAAACTAATAGAAAGCAGTCTGGACAAGGCAGATCTAAAGTGTGCCATAAACTGTTTGCCAGTCATCGTTCGCTTGTGTATATTTCATTGAAATTTGTGATAAGATTGATTTTATCAACCTTTCGTTATCCTTCGAAGATAAGTGCCTGTTCGGCACCAGGAAGCTCAACCTCTATGGACTTTAGTTTTTAAGAATAAAAACTGAAAATATTAATAAAAAATTTCCACCTGTGACAAATGAAAAGCAAATGAACTATAGGGAGGGATGTTAACCAACAACCTACCATTATATATATATATATATATATATATATATATATATATATATATATATATATATATATATATATATATATATACATATATATATATATATATATATATATATATATATATATATATATATATATATATATATACCAGTATTAACATAATTTAGAAAACTACACCTACACACTTTTATTATAATAATATTTGTATTATGGACAGAAGATCCATTGTGTAAATTGATTAATGTAAATAATTACCTTGCTTTCACTTTGATTGTCAGTCCTGATTCAACCAAATAGAGTCAGGACAAAATAAATGGTAAAAAATTAACGTTACACAAAATTCAACCACTGACTTACTTAAGATAGTCTTTTAAAGTGTAGTGTGTATGTGATTGTCGTAGTATTGTTGTGTTGTGTTGGATAATAAAATAGTTGTTTATATGTTTAGTTGGCTAATGCAACAGTACACTACATATTCATAACCCTAGACACCAAACGTAATCATCATACATTCTAGTCAAAGAATAAGTCTGAATGAGATCATAAAGGTGGTAGCAGAAAGTTACCCTGTACACTTACCATAATAATTTGTTATATTCAGGGACCTTCACAGCTGACCTCATTCAGTACACTAAGAGTACGTAACAACAACATTTCTTAACATCAAATCCACCACATATATTGGGTAGCTCGATTCCGGGATTTTAAATTCTTATAAATTATATTAGGGTCTCAGGTCCCGGGAAATTTTAAATACCTGTAAAACAAAACTAAAAGTATTCTTTTGTGGAATTTAAATAGTGGCTGAGCTATCAGTGCCTGTGGTTGTTCTTAGTCATAATTAGGAATTGTTAGTCATAATTAGAAATTTGCCTAGTTAGAAATTTTAAAGGTTTGCATAGTACAGAATGGCTGATCTGGCAAAGTTTCGATCTGCTGCTGTGCAGACTGCTAAAGAAATGGGCATGGATGGCCCAGAGCTGGTCCAGTATGTAAACTCCGAGGTTGATAATTTTATTGCCAGAGAAGATAAAAGATTAGAGAAAGAAGCAGAAAGTTAGAGGCTGAAAAAGAAATTAAGAGGTTGCAGATTGAGGCTGACTCTAGGGCATTGGAGGCGGATAGGGAGGCGGAGATTAAAAGGCTCCAATTAGAAGAAAAAAAGGCCGAAAGAGAAGCAGAGGAAAGAAGATTAGCTACAGAAAGAGAAGAAAAGAGATTAGCTGCAGAAAGAGAAGAAAAGAGATTAGCTACAGAAAGAGAAGAAAATACATTAGCTGCAGAAAGAGAAGAAAAGAGACTGGCTGCTGAAAGAGAAGCAGAAGAAAAGAGACTAGCTGCTGAAAGGAAAGCAGAAAATAGGAGATTGCAGAGGGAGCACGAGTTATGACTAAGGGAGTTGGAATTACAAGGCCATGCTCCTGAAAATGGTGCCAGCCCCTTTACCTCCGATGCCACTGCTAGTCAGGGAGCCTCAACCTCAGCTATGGGGTTTCATTTAGACCATTTTGTTGAGAAAGACGATGACATAGAAAGTTTTCTAGGTAGGTTTGAACTTTTGGCTACCACGTATGGGTTAGAGAGAACGAACGAACGAACGAACGAACTTTATTTTCAAAGGGTTAAGAATTGGGCACGCAGGCCCGTCTGACATTCTGCCCTTCCTCTCTCTCTCTCATCATATATACTATATCCTTTCATCCTCACATTTACTATAAGCATAATTAAGGCATTTATCATTATAAAAGTAATATTACATTTGCAATAATCATCATAATTAAAGTACGTTTTTTACATTAAAAAAGAATAATAATAATAATAATGAATATAAAAATAAAATAAATAAAAATAAAAATAAACATAGATAGATAGATAGATAGATAGATAGATAGATAGATAGATAGATAGATAGATAGATAGATAGATAGATAGATAGATAGATAGATAGATAGATAGATAGATAGATAGATAGATAGAACGAACGAACTTTATTTTCAAAGGGTTTAGAATTGGGCACGCAGGCCCGTCTAACATTCTGCCCTTCCTTTCTCTCTTCTTCCATAGTTAATCCATTTATTCTCACACGTATCCTAAATGTTACTTAAATAATAAAATAACAAAAAAGTACAATAAAATAAAATCCCAACATTGTAACAGTACAATAACAGTTAAACAGATTTACAGATGCGTATCATAATTTATACTAAACAGGACAAAATTAACTTTAAAACCTACATATGATGTTATGTAATTATTTAAGAACATAACGAAATTAGGGTGGCATATAATCTGCACTCATGATGTATTTGAAAAGTCTGTGATTGAATGAATATGGACTAAGAGTATTTTTTAAGTCGTGTGGAAGAGTATTCCACAGATGAGCAGCAGAAAAAGCTAAACTTTTCTTGAATAAGTCGAGCCTAAAATAGGTCGCAGGATGAGTGCTCGATGTGTAGTGGAAGGTCATTTATGTAAATGGAAAAAAGTAGAGGGCCGAGAATAGAACCCTGAGGAACACCAGTGTTAATAATAGTTGGGCTTGACAAGGAGTTATTGTACCACACTACTTGCTGTCTGTCGGACAGGAATGATTTAAGTAATGTCACTAGTTTAAATTAACTTTCATTATTTCTAATTTTCTTATTAAAACCGCGTGATCTAACATATCAAATGCTTTCCTAAAGTCTACAAAGATTGCTCCACTTATGTTATCGTTATTTATGTTTAGGTGCAAGTTGTCTATCATCTTAGTTAGAGCTGTGTGGCATGAATGCTTTTGTCGAAACCCTGACTGACTGTCAATTAGCAAGTCATTGCTAACTAGGTAATGTAGTGTTGCTTTATGTATGTGTTTTTCTAGTGGTTTAGAAAGCGATGATAAAAGAGAAATTGGTCTATAGTTACCAAGATTACTGTTATCTGACGAGCCAGATTTGAAGAGAGGATATACTTTGGCAATCTTAAAGGCCGAAGGAAAATAACTTTTAGCAATACATTGATTATATATAAAAGTTAGTGAATCACTAATAGCTGGTGCGGCGTAACGCAGTATTCGATTACTAATTCCGTCAAGCCCTGATGAGCTATTATCCTTAAGGCCAATAAGATAGTTATACACTTCATTAACTGTCATAAAAGGAATGTCGAGTGGAACTGAGTTTGTACATTTGTTCTTACAGAATGCTGAAAGTTTGTCTAAGTCACTAGAGGAAGGTGGTATTGTGGATTTCAGACTGTTTATTTCTGCTTGAAAGTGATTGCTGAAGTCGGTGCAAGTAAATGAAGTGTTGGAAGAGAATGAGTCTGGTGCATTACGTTTTTTTCGCTAAGGTGTTAATTGCCTTCCATATTTCCTTACTATTTGATTTGTTCTGAACCATATTTCTAAAATGATTTTTCTTTTCTTTCCGAATTAAATATTGAACTTTGTTCCTGTATACCCTGTATGTGTTGAGGTCCTTATTTTTGTGCGCTTGATCTCTCTGCCTCATAGCCTCCAACACTTCCTGCGTGATCCACGGAGATTTTAATTGTCGTTTGACGCGAATTTCCTTAGCTGGTACGTGCGTTTCAAAAACATTATAAAAAATTTTTGTCCAGTATTCAATAGCGTCATCCGGATCAGGAAGTTGGTAAACACGGGCGAGAGGTGCAGTTAGCAAGTCATTTAAAAATAATTCCTTACTGAAATGTTTGAAACTTCTAAATTTGATACTTACATGTTTATTTTTTGGAACTTTACATTTATTCTTTGACCATGTACAGCATACTGGATAGTGGTCACTCATTGCAATATTAGGGACAGAGCATTCTATGATGTTTTCTGGGCAAGTTACGTAGATGTGGTCGATTAGTGTGGTTGATGCTTGTGTTACTCTTGTAGGCTGGTTAACTATTTGTTTTAAGTTGTATGATAATATTATATTTTTCCATGTTAGATTTGAATTGTGTATATCGATGTTGAAATCACCAAGAAGAACAACCTCCTTGACTGTGGCAAATACATTGTCCATCATTATGGTGAAATCTTCGTACCATATAGGTCCTGCACTAGGATTTCGATAAAGATATCCCACCAGAAATGGGCCCTGATTCGGTAGCTTTATTTCCAACCATACACATTCTATCTCTGCTGTCTCTAAGTCGTTTCTACGGCGAAAATTAAGGGAAGTGGAAATATAAACTGTTATACCTGTCTCTTGTTTTTTGCTTACGTCTCTTCGAATAGTTTTAAAACCATTTAACGCAATGTCATCGTCTGTTATTCTGTCATTTAGGCGACTTTCTGAAAGTCCAAAAATGTGAAAATTATTACTTAGAATGTATGTAAGTTCGGGGAGTTTACCTAGAAGATGGTAAATATTCAGATGACCAAGTCGTAGACCATCCTTGTAAAGCCACGGTACATAATTACCAGCCATGTTTGTACAGTAAAAAGAAATATATATTTAAAAAAAAAAATTACAAGTTAAAAAACAGTTATGCACACAAAAAAGCGCAAAATATTTTTACGAATTAATACTTCACCAAGGAAGTGGCATTCAAGGAATGAGAAATTGCAGAAAATACAATATTAAAATAATTAATAGAACTAATAAAAAACAATTTCAACTGAGTATATGAAAATTGTCACAAAACAATCAGGCATACAACATATCACACCAGAACTGCTCAACGCAACAAAGTGAAGTTAAACGAGAGATGGAAGAAATTAATAATAGTCACAAGTCAGAAAAGTATACAACACTTCACAACTTAACACCGAAAATTCTAACAAATTGAAGCTACGCGTGATAATAAGAAATTTAAATTGTAACGAAATAAGTAATCAAAGAAAATTTTTTTAGAGGATATTAACCGATAAACTATTAAAAGTTCTGATTATTACCGTTGTATTAAAAAATCAACAAATGTTCAAATGGAGTGAAGGCTGTAGTAACAGAGATTTAGTGAAGCAAAGTGTTTGTTCGTCAATAACTGACGTCTCTGCCGGGCAGATAATAGGGGTGACTTTGGGCAGACATCATTAATGCTTGTCTAAGTGACGCAGGGCTGAATTGCATCAGATAGACAAGTTCAGGGTTCCACTGAGGACGATAATAAGAACTTGGGGAGGAAGCATGGTGATCTCTGATTTCTTCCCTCCTTGTTGTAGTGTTGGTAGGAGTATTCTGAGCCTGGGACATTGGAATACTGTTGGTAGAGGTACCTGAGTGAGGCTGCCTTGTGACTAATGGGGGAAACATGGTATCATAAGATTCGGCTTCCTGATTGAAAGTGGCGTTGTGATAGCTGGAAGGCTGCCTGCTTGCAATAGGTGTGCTTCTTTGAGGGGTAGGTGGGGTTTGTGATGTATTGTGATTATAGGTTGATGTCTCAGTAGATTTCGTTGCATTCTCTATATGGGTTGAGCTGTCTTGTTGTGTCCTTTCTGGATATTTTATGTTTTTTGGCCAGGATGCTGCTTCCCAGTGTGGATGTGTGAATTTGATCTCTGTAGAGTCGTTTCTTAGGTGCTCCTGAGTTAGATGTAAAGAATGGAGTATTGTTGATGAAGCCAAGGCCGTTTTGTTTATAATAGTTCTGTAGTTTTGTGTTGTAAGTGTCCGCTGTGTGACGCTGAAACCCATAGCATGGTGGTATGATTGATGAAATAAAGATGGAGGCTTTGGGAAATTTTTGTTTTATTGTAGCCACCAATCCTGAGGGGTTTAGGCTCTGCTCATTCATGATATCATTAATTCCTACGTGTAGTGTTGTTTTTGTTATCTTATGATTAATATCGAACTTATTAATTATGTCCAGTAGTCTTTTAATACCAACGGGCTGATCACCCGTTTGCCAGTCACTTCGATTACGGAAACAACAGCAAATGGATTGATTTGCCGTTGCCCTAAAGACGCCAATAGGCGTGATGGGAAACAATGGCAAAGAAAACCTATCTACTGTTGCCCTAAGACGCCACTAGGCGTAATGGCCACTGACTGCTTTGACGGTCGGTGGCTAAGGACAGAAGAAGAAGAAGAGAAGTCTTTTAATACCAGCCCCCGGCACTGTCATAACTGAAACGATGTCTTCTCTTGTAGTGGACATTCTTTCACAATAAATACCCTTCAAGAGGGAGTCACCAATTACAATATGTGTAACGTCACTACGTATTTCTTCACTTTGTTTTCTATTAGATTGATGCTGCTGCCTTTTGTGGTGTTCTTTTTGTGGACTGTCGTGATGGCTCTGAGATTTGTGAATTTGGTTTTCGGGCACTGGAACGTTGTCTGGTAGGGATGCTGATACCTGCTCATTTTCTGTTGAACAATCCTCAAGAACTTGAAATCTGTTGGTAATTTTGACTCCAATGGGATATGTTGTGTTTGTGAGTGTCTCTTCGTGTTTTTTGTGTACAGTTTGGTGGTGACCTTTTTGCTGATTTGGCGTATTTTTTATGTATGGATTCTTCGCAATCTTCTACTATTGTTTGAGGAGGATCTGGTTGTCTTATCTTATAGAGTGAGAAGTCTCTCTGCAGTTTTTCGATGATGTCCTTCATGCTAGAATTGTCTTCCCTCGGAGATACTATCTCCCTTTTAAGAAGTTCGTTTTCGGCCTTGAGCGATGTTTGTATACTAGACATGAGATCACCAATTAAACTTCGTAGCGTGTCCTCCATATTTTGCATTAGCTCCTGGCAGCACGACACAGGTAACTTCGTGGTGTCTTCTTTTTGTTGCTCAAGAGATACAGTTTCAGCTTTTCGTATATTTTCATGGTCCATGGGGTATTCGATGGCCAACATAGGTTTAGAAATTGTAGGGGTGTCTGTTATTGTATCCAATACTGCAGAAGGTAGAATTTCTGATTCACTGTGAGAAATTGGGTTGCAGCTGGTGTTGAGAATGTCGTTGTCGGTAGTAAAGTTATTTATGCCTGGAATCATTGTGTCTACTGCCAAGTGGGGCATAGAAACAGCAGAGTCCATTTTAGTGTTTTCTAACTCAACATCAGTTACAATTTTTGCAGATTCTTTTAATTCTTCAAATTCTGTTTCTAGCCATGATTCGATAGCTGCGGCAGTCCCCTGGGCCATAATTTTGTTCTTAGTGTGATAAAGGTGAACTTTGAGAAGTGGTGTTGTTATAATGTCTTCTACCAGTGCACCATTTATGTCTGTTCTTGACTCTACAAGTCCTGTTTCGTAGAATTTAATGACAATGAAACGAAATGCCTCGTACTGAAAGGTGTTCTGGAATGTTATAGTTACACATTTTCCATGACTTGATAGCTTCACGGTTATACCGGACCCGGTTCTACAACCTTTAAGTTTGACGTGAATAGCCCTCTCTTTGTTCAAAGCATAGTTTTTTATGGTCGTTGGTCTTAAACGAGCGTCCCTGGGGCCCACTGTTAGCTGCGAACTAACGCCTTCTTCCAAGCATGACATTGTTACATTCCACAGGGGGTTTTGTTATCGGTGAGGAACATTGTATACCGGGAAAATGTTATGATGCTTGACAGCAACGCTTGACCAACAACTGACCTCTTGCTTTGGCGAAGGTCACATTCGGATGAGTCATGTAGTCATTGTTGAAAATATCCTCCAATAACATAAAGAAAAAACTGATACACATTTCAACGGTATTCTATAAAATGTTACACATTACATTAACACAATATCATAATTAAAAATTTCACCGTCTAATAACCAATATACTGATATAAAAATCCACGAAATGTGACTTAAACTTCCTGCGTTAATGCTGTGAAATGTGAGAGCAGACCAAAAACACGTCCGTCCATGACGAAGGGAGACTTGTTATCCCAGGGTCTCAGGGGAACAGCTTATGAAGTTTTTGCCAAAATGAGCAGGGATGACCAAGACAATTATAACATGTTAAAGCAGGCTCTTTTGCTAAGGTATGAAAAGAATGGAGAATTTTACAGAAAAAAATTTAGGAATGCCAAGCTACTGTCGGGTGAGACCTATCACCAGTTCTCTGCACGTTCAGAGACCTACTTGGAGAAATGGACTGCTTTGGGGAAAACCCAAGATCTTAAAGAAATGATCCTTATTGAGCAATTGAGAGAGTCCATGGCTCCAGACTTGAGAAAGTTTCTCATGGAACAAGGTGCAGAGAGGCTGGGTGAGTTACTCAATGTCGCTGAGAGGTATCAGACAGCCCAAGCAGAGGTAGCTGGCACAAAAAAGAAACAGGTAGACAATTATAGGGCTCCACAAAACTCTAATAGATTTGACAACAAAGATCAGGGAAACAAAGGTAAGCAACATTTTGATAGGCCACGCAATGATTATAGAAATAAAAACCCACAATTCAATGACAGAAAATATGAGGAAAGAAAACCTTTTCATAAAGGTAGATTATATTGTAGATGGTGTAAGATGGACAACCATAACACCGAAGTGTGTAAAAGGAAACCTCCTAACTTCGCTGCAATGAAAACGGGGAGAAAGAGAGTAAAGGCAAACCCTACTAACCAGCAGGAACCTTATCACCCCCCAGTGTGTGAAGAAGTAATATGTAATGGAGTCACCATAAGGTGCTTGTATGATACTGGATTGGATTATGATTCAGTTGTGAGTTCTCACCTGGTGCCAGCAGATCAATACACCACAGAAACAGTGGAGATCCAGGCTGCAACCACGGACGTAGCGACCATGACACTTCCCATCGCCAGGATAAATGTAAAAACGCGATATGTGGAAGGAATCATCAAAGCAGCAGTGATAAATGAACCAATCTACCCTTTGATATTGGGGTGTAGATATGTCTTCTTGGGGAATCCCAAGAGACCTGTGATCATGGCAACAGTGCAGACCAGATCACAGTCCAAAAAGGAGGAGGAAAATCCAATAAATACCCATCCAGATGAGATGAGGAAGGCGAAGGCTGAGGATAAGACCCTCAATCCTTGTTTTAAGAAATTGCCCAAATGTCATACACCTCCAGGCAAGGGAGACTTCTATATGAAAAATAAACTGATATATAGGAAGGCTGGAACTGGATCCAATGGTCACGGACAGCTGGTCCTTCCCACGTCATATAGGAAGAAAGTGTTGGAACTAGGGCATGCGATTCCCTTCAGTGGTCATATGGGGATCAGCGCAACAGGACAGCGTATAGCTTGTCATTATTTCTGGCCAGGGATAACTGAAGATATAAAGAGATATGTAAAATCCTGTCCAGAATGCCAACGGGTAGCTCCAAAGCATTGGACTGCTCCAGTAACTCTAGGGGAAATGCCCATAGTGGGAACACCTTTTGAGAGAGTTGCCGTGGACATTGTGGGACCTCTCACTCGGACCAAGAGGAGGAACAGTTATATTCTGACTCTGGTGGACACTTGTTCAATGTGGGGAGAGGCGGTAGCCCTGTCGTCAATCGATTCGAAGCATGTGGCAGAGGCATTACTCACAATCTTCACAAGGTTAGGCTTTCCCAACCAAATCTTGACTGATAATGGCTCACAGTTCAAGGGACAACTAGCGGAAGAAGTTTTCAGGATCTTTCAAGCCAAACACTTTCATTGTAGCCCGTACCATCCACAAGGAAATGGCCAAGTGGACAGATTTAACGGGACACTCATTGCAATCCTGAGAAAGTTGGCACATGAAAAACCAGATACATGGGACCAGTACCTTCACGCCGCCCTGTTTGCTTATCGGGAGGTACCCCATAGTTCAATCGGTATGGCACTGGCAACCCTGTTATTCGGGAGGCCAATAAAAGGTCCATTAGAAGCCTTGTTAAGGACGTAGACTGATGATAAGGCAGAAGAAAATATTACCTCATCATATCAATATGTGAACGAGCTGACCACTCGTCTTAAAACTGGCTGGAAACTTGCTAATGATAATTTGAGACAAGCCAGAAAAAAACATGCTGCCTATTATAATAAGAAAGCGAAGGATAGAGATTTATCTGTGGGAGAAAAGGTGCTCCTTCTATTATCAGGCAGTAGTAATAAGTTACAAATTGGATGGCAAGGTCTATATACAGTTCTAGAGAAGGTGTCTAGAACAAATTATAAGATAGATAAAAAGGGGAAAGAGAAAATCTATCATGTGAATCTCCTAAAGAAATATCTGGAAAGAGAAAATCAGGACGAGACACACTTACTAACCTTGTCCATCGCAACGGGAATGAAAAACGAACCACTCACCTCTCATGAATATCCCCTACATCCATGTGAGACAGCCGCACAGGTAAAAATCAGTAACCACTTAACGAAAAATCAGAGGGAGATAGTTCAAAAGGTTTTGAATGATCATACAGATGTGTTAACGGACAAACCGGGGCATACGAATTTGTTGGAATATGATATGAAACTTGTAGACCCAACACCAATCTGTATGAGAGCCTATACGATCCCGTTTGCAAAGGAGACAGCTTTGAAGGGGGAGATAGATTATTTGTTGAAAGAATGAATTATTTCACACAGTGAATCTCCGTACAGTTCTAGTGTGGTTCTGTTGAGGAAACCCTCTGGGGAACACAGACTGTGTACAGATTACAGGAAACTGAATGCTGTCACAGAAGGTCAGGTGGATCCATTACCTGATACAAACCAGCTGTTTGCTAGGCTGAACAAAGCCAAATATTTCTCTAAGGTGGATCTGAGCAAAGGCTATTATCAGATTCCAGTTAAACCTGAGGTTAGACAGTATTTGGCCTTTAGCACCTCAGACGGACATTACGAATTCAACATGTTGCCTTTTGGGTTGAAAAATGCTCCGAGTGTGTTTTCTAGAATGATGCGAAAATTGTTGGATCCCCTGAATAATCCATGTATCACGAATTTCATGGATGATATTCTCATTGCTACAGAAACATTTGAGGAACACATTAACTCTCTGAATATGTTGTTGGATAGACTCAGGGAGGCAAACTTGACGGCTAGACCGACCAAATGTTGTATTGGATGTAAAGAGTTGGAATTCTTGGGACACACAGTATCTCAGGGAAGCATGACCCCTGACCCCAAGAACTTGGAGAAATTGAAGAAAGCTCCGAGGCCACAGACAAAAAAAAGATGTGAGATCTTTTGTCTCATTGTGTGGTTTTTACCAGAAGTATATAAAAAATTTTAACTCGATATGTGCACCACTGACGGATTTAACGCACAAAGGAAATCCTGATAAAATTACTTGGTCCGCTCAGTGTAAATCGGCCTATCAAGAGTTAAAAGAAAAACTCACAAGCAAGCCTATATTAAAATTGCCCGACTTGAGTCAAGACTCTGTTGTGAGAACGGGCAGCCCTATTACAGAGATCCAATTCACTTGATGGGGAATTGACCCCAGTTGCTTATGCTAGCCATAAGCTGAACACAGCGGAACAAAAATATTCAACTAGTGAAAAAGAATGTCTGGCTTTGATATGGGCAATAAAGAAGTTCCAGGTCTATCTCTATGCTAGATCATTTAGGATCCAAACAGACAATAAACCACTCGTATTTTTGTCGCAAGCAAAGCATGAAAATGCTAGATTATTACGTTGGTCATTGCTCTTACAGCCATACCAATTTATCATAGAATATATCCCCGGGTCGGAAAACGTAGGTGAAGATTTTTTAAGTAGACAACCGTACAACGAAAATCAGAGTAGTCACCAGGCATAATGATTTAAATTTATCTATGCGTAATTTCGAATTATGAACTGACATCATGTAGTCTGTTCTAAAGTGGGGAGATGTGTGACGATATTCTAAATACAATAGCTAAATTAGAGTATATTATAGTGCATAAAGTCAAAAATAAGATAGGAAATAAAAATTGAGTCCAGCTTCTTCGTCCCCACGCCAGCCGGTATGCGGGTTTTGATAAGCCTTATAGCCGAATGAAAGATACTGTCTTTTCGAAATTCGTCCTTGAGATTAAATGTAACACTTGTGCAAGTTCAAGACGATAGAGTGATAGAATAAAAGAAAAGGAGGGGAGGGATAGAAGGACAGAACTTAGGGGACGCCGTCTCGCGTTGATTTCACAAAAGCCAACTAGCGTGACATAGCCTTGGGCGATTTTCAAATTACGATACAAAACTAAAAAATGTTCGTCAATTGGATCATGTAAACAACCTTAGCTCTTATAAGGAATGACGTAATTCTGACATCATACGAGAGACTATCGTATTTAGTTTGAAAATAGTTAGAAAAAGAATGGAACAGGTGGTAGTTTCTAGATTTGAACGACTAACATAGAAAAAATATGGAATTATGAGCCATAATACATAGGGCCATAAAAATTATATATTCGGATGCCTTATGATTTCCTGAGCAATAATATGGTGTCAGTTACGCACTAGTACAATAAATAACCAAGATATTGACAAAAATACTATGTATTGTAAGACGGACTGATGAAAACAAAATCATGCCTGCTTATTTTTTTCATAGCATGTTTTGAAAAAAGCTTTTGAGGAAATGAGGACTAAAAGGCACCTATGATTTGATTGGCTGTAGTTTAAAGAAAGACTAGATAGGATTGGTTGACCTAAAACTAAAAATATATTTGCAGGAGTAAACATATTAGTTGGGAGTTTGTTTTTTTTAAAGTTTGATTCAAATGTGCATGGTCCGATTGGCCAATGCATTACATATTATCGAAAAACGTAGACTGCTCGTTGCCATTTTGAGAAAAATCTTTGATAAACAAGGAGCGATGAGAGCAGGCTTGTGCTTTTAAAACTAATAGAAAGCAGTCTGGACAAGGCAGATCTAAAGTGTGCCATAAATTGTTTGCCAGTCATCGTTCGCTTGTGTATATTTCATTGAAATTTGTGGTAAGATTGATTTTATTAACCTTTCAATTAAAATAAAGTTTGAATGTGAGATATTAACATACGACTGTAAGTAAGTGAGTCGATGGCAGACTTAGGCAGAGCCTAGAGATTGATCCATCATATGATAGACTATCAGAGAGGTGTAGAACTACAAAATTATATATGATTGTCATCAAGGAGCATAACACCTATCCTATTGTATGGAAAAAGATTACTGCTGGAATTGCAGAGGCGTTGTAACCATTAGGGGAGAGGAATACTGGTATACATTGTCACGTTAAATTATAAAGGTAAAATAGGTTGTCATCAAGAGCTGACCCTATTCGTTTGTTTGTACTGTACCTGTAATAAATTGTGGAATATTATTGTATGCTTGTGGTAAAGAAGGATGCATAACCTTCTTATTTCAGGGTTTTTTGTGGCCCTGTCATTAACGTAATACCAAGCTCGTGGGAACTGATTGATTCCTGACACTGTTTGCATATTTCGGGCACGTGCTGGATGCCATTGCCTTTCAATAAGTGGAACAGATTGTCCAGCGAGCCTAGGAAAAGATCTACCGGTGTTATCCTTCGAAGATAAGTGCCTGTTCGGCACCAGGAAGCTCAACCTCTATGAACTCTAGTTTTTAAGAATAAAAACTGAAAATATTAATAAAAAAATTCCACCTGTGACAAATGAAAAGCAAATGAACTATAGGGAGGGATGTTAACCAACAACCTACCATTATATATATATATATATATATATATATATATATATATATATATATATATATATATATATATATATATATATATATATATATATATATATATATATATACCAGTATTAACCTAATTTAGAAAACTACACCTACACACTTTTATTATAATAATATTTGTATTATGGACAGAAGATCCATTGTGTAAATTGATTAATGTAAATAATTACCTTGCTTTCACTTTGATTGTCAGCCCTGATTCAACGAAATAGAGTCAGGACAAAATAAATGGTAAAAAATTAACGTTACACAAAATTCAACCACTGACTTACTTAAGATAGTCTTTTAAAGTGTAGTGTGTATGTGATTGTCGTAGTATTGTTGTGTTGTGTTGGATAATAAAATAGTTGTTTATATGTTTAGTTGGCTAATGCAACAGTACACTACATATTCATAACCCTAGACACCAAACGTAATCATCATACATTCTAGTCAAAGAATAAGTCTGAATGAGATCATAAAGGTGGTAGCAGAAAGTTACCCTGTACACTTACCATAATAATTTGTTATATTCAGGGACCTTCACAGCTGACCTCATTCAGTACACTAAGAGTACATAACAACAACATTTCTTAACATCAAATCCACCACACCAGTTAAGTGGACATAGATCCACTTGACAGATGATCCAGCACCCATATAAAGAACTAAAATAAATAAAATAAAAGCAATAAAGACTCAAAGAAAAACTCTAATAATACAGACTTGTTATAGACTTAAACATTATAACGCGATGAGTCACAGCGGACCATATTCAACTTCTATTACGTTACCAGCCGGGGACATTGATACCAAGATTGTGAGCTAGTGAATAAACTTTAATTACATATATATATATATATATATATATATATATATATATATATATATATATATATATATATATATATATATATATATATATATAGTTGTTGTTGTTGTTTTCTTCTACTATGTTGCCGTGATACCCTGTTCAACCTGAAATTTGGTTATAATTGGGGTATATAGGGTGTTATCGTCTTCACTGGTATCTCGTTCGTAGTCCTGGAGGTGACTGGTCCTGAAAAGGACCACTTGCTGGCTGTCTGGATTCCTCTTTGTCCGTTTGTGGTGCCGTGTCGCTCTCATGGTGTTTTTTATGTCCTGCCTCAACTATCTGGCTCGTTTAGTTTTGTGTGTTTCTACGCTACTAGTTTCTGTTGCTTTTGTCTTCTTGCTCTCCTGTATCTGTGACAGTGCTTTTTCAATTATCGTTGGTAGTAGCTGTTCTAGCGTTTCTGGCTGCTAATGCTCTTTCTTGATTGAGTAACATTTGCTGTACGATGTCGATTTTCATTTTGTCTTTCGTTTCTTTGTTTTGTTCTCTAGTTTTTGTAAGGATATCCTCAACGATCCTTCTCTCTGATTCAATTCTTTTGAGTATTTGTTCGTTCTCTGCCTTTAGCTTTGTGAGTTTGGCGATGTCAACTTCTATCTCGTGTTTGATGGTTGTTTCAATTCTTTTGAGTATTTGTTCGTTCTCTGCCTTTAGCTCTGTGAGTTTGGCGATGTCAACTTCTATCTCGTGTTTGATGGATTTTGTTTCCTGTAGCATTGCCTGGGCGCTCTGTACCATTTCTCTGACGCTCTGCATATCTATTACGTCTTCACCTCTGTCCTTGTCGTCTTCGGGAGCCTGCTTGCTTCTGTTTTCGTTCTGTAGTTTCCTTTTCATTTCGTTGATTTCAGCGGTCAGCTTGTGTAGCTGTCGTCTGTCAATCGTGCGCTGTTTTTCAGCAGCATCCGCAGTCACTCTGTGTTTGGCCTCTTTGAAGGGTATGTTTTTAGACACGGCCTCCTTCAAGATGCTCTTAGTTTCCTGGAACACAGGGCATCCTCTGTACCTTGCCCCGTGGTTTCCGTGGCAGTTTGCACAGGTACGGTTTGCGTTAGTTTCTTTGTAGTTGCGGTCCTCCTTTGCCCTGGGGCAGTCGCCATATTGGTGACTACCCGCACAATACCGGCAAACTGCATCTCTCCTGCACGTTTTCTTTGTGTGCGAAAACTGCTGGCAGTTAGAGCACTGCATGACCGGCGGGATAAAAGCCTCTGTCTTTTTTGAAATAGTTTCGAGCGTCAGTTTCTCAGGTCTTGTCGGCCCTTCGACGGTTACCACAATCAGGTTTGTGTCTTTGTTGTTCCATGTTTTTATCCTTTCGACCTGAGTGAATTTGATGTCTGCGTTTTCGGTCTGAAGTTTGTTGTGAACCTCGCTTGCGGGCCATCTGGTGTCCACCCCTCTTACGACAAACTTCTTTGTAGTCTTGTTGATCTCCATCACTATAAAAGCATATCTTTGCCTTTTTATGGAGAACATTCCATATTATTTATTTCATTTTGTAAATACATTATAAACAAATTTTGAGTTTTCCTAACCAAAAGAAATCAGGTTTAGGAACAATAAATTGTAAATACTTTCATTCAGTCTTACTTAATTATTGTAATTAAGTTAATGTTCTGTTTGATAGTTATTACATTTAACTAATTTAATTTACCCCTAGATAAATAGCCATATAAATATCCATTACTCATTGTGGGATCAGGAGAGGTAGCAGTTAGATCTTAAGTACCCAACACTATCATCATATCTGAAGGTTTACATAGCTTGACCCCACTTTGATGTCAATATACACCCTTACTCTTTTCAGAGAAGGGGGTATTTCTTATAAGACCAGTCTCTTATCTGGCCCTATCCTGGTATCCTCTGATACACCTATTTGTCCAGGATAGCCTTTAGTTTAATAACATCTGAACCTCTCACGACAATTGCTAAATCAGAGGCACATCTCCAATCCAACCTGCAAGTCTGGAAGGAAGAGCTGGAGAAGAGAGGGATGATCATAAGCAGCTCTAAAACAAAATCCATGGTATATCACGAGAAGAAAGAGTACATCAGATTAAGCTGGGAGAACAGGTCCTGGAGCAGGTCGACCACTTTAAATACCTCGGAGCTATTATAGACCGAAGGGGGCGGCGGGGGGGGGGGCATCAGAGAAGAGTTGGCCACTCGAAAAGCAGCAGCTGAGAGACTTTTTCAGGCCATAAATCGAGGATTCCTCAGCAAGGGAGAGGTAGGTAAGAAAACGAAGATGGCTGTATACCGCTCCACCTATGTCCCAGTCTTGACATATGGATGCGAGTCATGCGCAATGACTACAACCCACAAAAGCCAGATCCAAATCTCAATAATGAGGTATCTGAGGAAGGTGGTTGAAGTAACAAGAAGAGACATGGTCCGCAACCAGACGATACGTCAAGGCCTAAAATCCCACCCCCTGCAGACCCAATTAGAACAGTCCCAACTAAGATGGTTTGGCTATGTCTGCAGAATGGGAGATCGGCTACCACGACAAGCATGGGAAACAAAGAGCCAGGGATCCAGACCCCCAGAGTCCACTGGGAGGATGTCGTGGAATATTCTAATCCACATATATAAATTATCAGGTAAATATAAAGCCTAACAAATACATTTAATAAAGAAAAGAGCAATGGTAAAAGAACAGTGCTGTCACAATGACTGTACTCGAAATCCCCCTTGTTTTCTACTTCGTCGGCAAATTGTAACGCTTTCACGTTGATAGTAAAAGCCTACTGTGTCGCTGCACGCTTTCTTCAATGAAACGTGTACTGTATTTCTTGGAAAAACCTTGAGATACGCAGGCTGATCAATGACCTAGAATTAATATTTCATTCATCCCATACACGGCGTAACTAAAAAGACAGATAAAGCAGGAGAGAGAGAGAGGGGCGAATGAAGGCAGGAAGCATGCAATACTAAACACGCGTCGCGCGATACACAATTGCTGCCATCACGCGTGTAAGGCCACATGCACTAATTTTTTCAGACGGACAGTGATAAAAACACTAACCTTCCCAGAGTTAGGTTTTAAAATCCTGAAAAACGCTTATTGGGAATTATGACAATATACTGGTTTACGTTTGAAAACATGACAGTACCCAGACACCACATGGGGGATGGAAGTGAACAGGAGGTGGTAGAAAATACATGTTTTGAACGCAGCCACTTAGCTCTTTTAAATTTGTATATTTGGGTTCCTTAGGGTTTGCTGACAAAGAATATGTAAAACGTTACGCAAATAGTCTAGGAATTACCAAGTTATGGCCAAAATAAAATAGTGGGGGTGCCTGACAGCATGAAATCATTTCTGCTCATAAAATTTTTTTATAACGTGTTTGAAAAAACATTACGTTACGGAAATAGCCTACCATGTTAACTCCTATTTGATTGGAGCGCAACAAATATAAGACTAAACACGATTGGTCGGGCTATAAATACTATCTTGTGTTGTCAGGGGAAACGTGAAAAAGGAGTACTTTTTTGAAAAGATGTGTAGACATGGTTTCATTGGGTAGAGCTGCGAATATACTCGATTCAGAGCGTCTGTTCATTGCCACATCTTGTAATAAACCTACTAAGAAGCAGTGCGTTGAGCACCAGTGTATATTTTTTATAAAATAAAGCCTGGGACATCGGCAGATCGGAGTTGTGCTATATTCATTGCCAGTCAACGAAACTGTTTATTATTCCATGAATTGTGGTAAGCTTGAAATATTCAATATCTTTTAATGAAAATTGAATGTAAATTGATAATTTATGTCTGTATATATGTGTAGTTCAGTAGCGAACATGATGTAAAGCCTATGGTACTCCAGCCTGAACAGAAGGTGTCGGAGGAAAGTAAAACTGCATGGAATGGCCAAACAGTACACTGACACCTAGATTATTGATTAGACAGAAATAATGCTGGAATTGCAGAGGCGTAGTAACCATTAGGGAGGGAAATACTGGTATAAAGTATTTCAGATGAAGCTGACAGTTGGCCTAACGCTCTGAACTCAATGTTTGTGATGTATTGTGCTCAGTGTAGAACTAGAGTATCAATTAGTTTTGAAGTAGGAGGTACAACCTTCTTGTTTCAGGGACCGTGGTCTTAAAGTTATTGAGCAGCACCTGGTCAGAGCTTTGCTGAAGCCAGAGGTGGACAGCATACTCCTTGGTCCATATAGCAACCAGTGGGGTGGCTCCAGAACTCATTAAAGTAATCGAGCAGAGGAGGCTTTTACTGCAGTCATCACGAAAGATAAGAGAGTGTGGCCATGGAGCTCAACATTATGTACCCCCATCTTAAAATGACATTGTAAAATAAAATTAAGAGGGGAATTTAATTGTTTTAATGCCAGGAACTGAGAACATCTCCAATACTAGTTCCAACAAAGACAAACTATTGAAGTCATGATGACAAATACCAACAGAGCTTGAACAAAACAAAACCAGTATTACCTCAGATTACTACTACACAACTGACACACATAGGATACTATTAATAATATATGTCACTACAAGATTCATATTGATAAATTCTGTACATATAACTTGTAATTAAAATTGATTGTGATTCCTGGTTCCCTTTGTATTTGAATCAGGACACGTATACATTCATGACAGCACTGAATACATATTGTTATTTGAAAAGTTATCAGTGACTCCTTTAAGATATCCTCGTAGAGTGTTTTATGTATGTGAGTGTCACAGTGTTGTCAAGTGTGGTGGAATAAATTAAATTGTTTAGCTGTCTGTTGTTGTTATGACTTACACTTCATCATACACATACCCTAGACATATAACGTAGTCATCACACTATTCCAGAATAATTCTGACTGAGGTATACATATGTGGCAGCAAGTAAGGTTATCTATAATACACTACTCTTATTAGATATAGATACCTTCACAGCTGATCTCAGTCAGTACACTAAGTCCCCTATAAATATTTATAACATCCCACTTCACCACATATATTGGGGTCTCGCTCTCGGGATTTTGAATCTTTCCCTATTACAAATATTGGGGGTAATTCACTTCAGGGAATAATAAGAATTAAAAGGTATCCTTGGGTGAAAATAAATAAGGTTGAGCTCACAGTGCCTGTGTTGTCCTAAGTTAGTTAGTCATAGATAAAATTGTTTAGTTACATATTTTAGACATTTATCTGTTAGACAATGGCCGACCTGGCAAAATTTCGATCTGCTGCTGTACAGACTGCGAAAGAGTTAGGAATGGACGGGCAAATTATGATTTCTTATGTCACTGCGGAATGTGACAAATATATTGAACGGGAAGAAAGAAGATTAGAAAAAGAGGCCGAAAGAAAATTAGAGGCTGAGGCTAAGAGGTTGCAGATTGAGGCTGACAAAGAGGCTAAAGCATTGGAGGCAGAAAGAGAAGAGAAGAGATTAGCTGCAGAAAGGGAAACAGAAGAAAGAAGATTGACTGCAGAGAGGGAAGCAGAAAAGGAGGAGAAGAGATTACAAAGGGAACATGAGTTACGACTAAGGGAGTTTGAGTTTCAGGGCCATGCTCCTGAAAATGGTGCCAGTCCCTTTGCCTCTGATGCCACTGCTAGCCAAGGAGCCTCAACCTCAGCTATGAATTTTCATTTAGATCATTTTGTTGAGAAAGACGATGATATAGAGAGCTATCTAAATAGGTATGAACTATTGGCTACCACGTATGGGTTAGAGAGAGAAAGGTGGAGCTTAAAGTTATCTCAAGGACTTCGTGGGGCAGCTTATGAAGTTTTTGCAAAAATGAGCAGAGGTGATCAGGAAAATTATGACATGCTAAAGCAGGCTCTTTTGTTAAGATATGAAAAGAATGCAGAATTTTATAGGAAAAAATTTAGGAATGCTAAACTACTGTCAGGTGAAACCTATCGCCAGTTCTCTGCACGAATAGAGACATACTTGGAGAAATGGACTTCTCTGGGGAAAACCCAAGATCTTAAGGAAATGGTCCTTATAGAGCAATTAAGAGAGTCCATGGCTCCAGACCTGAGAAAGTTTCTCATGGAACAAGGTGCAGAGAGGCTGGGTGAGTTGCTAAATGTTGCTGAAAGGTATCAAGCAGCTCAAGCAGAGGTAACAGGTAATAAAAAGAAACAAGTGGATAACTTTAGGGCACCACAGAACTTTAATAAATTTGATCATAGGGATCAAAACAAAGGTAAGCACCAGTTTGATAGGCCACGGTATGAAAATAAAAATAAATTCCCACAATTCGATGAAAGGAAATATGATGAAAGAAAATCTTTCAACCAAGGGAAAAGGTGGTGTAAAAATTGTCAGATGGACAATCATGACACTGACCGTTGCAGAAGGAAACCTGTGTATATGGCCACCCTTCAGGTCAGGTCGACCTCAAGACAGGAGGAGGATATTATGTTAGATACCACTCCAGAAGAGATGAGGAAGGCACAGGCTGGGGATAAAACCCTCAAGCCTTGTTTCAGGAAATTGTCAACTTGTCATACAACTCCTGGCAAGGGAGATTTTTACATGAAAAACAAGTTGATGTATAGGAAGACTGGAGCTAGATCCAATGGTCACGGACAGCTGGTTCTTCCAAAGAGATATAGGGCAGACTTAATAAGGAGCCTACATGTGAAACCAGATGGGGACCATGAGAAAATAGGTACCATCATTCAAAAGGTGGCTCACAATTATTATTGGCCCAAAGCAAGATGGGACATTGAGAATTTTGTAGAAAGGTGTAGCATAGCACATGAGGGAACACCCACAAGTGGGAACATTGATCAGGACCTGGACACGCCACGGGGCAAAATTAGGCCTGACAATAAAAAGAAAAATAAATTTGATAAAGTGGACCAAATGGAATGGGAAGCCCCTTTTCACGGACAAGCTTCACTTAACTGTTTTACAATGGCCACTATGCGGAGAGTGCAAAAAGATGTCTTACCCCAGGATAAGCCGAAAATCCCTCAATCGGACTTAAACAAACTGGAGGAAGAGGATGTAGAGAGGAAATCTCTCATCAAGAATTTTAAGTGGAGAGAAAGCCCCAAAAGAAAAATTGGTAGCGGTCGTTTTATGCATGATAATTCTGGGAAGAAAAATCATCACTATAGAGCTTCGAGTGGAAGAGACCATACCGGTGCATGGACAAATAGGTCCACACAATTAAAGGTCCATATGTAGCTTTATTAAGAACGTGGACTGATGAAAAGGCAGAGGAAAACATTACATCTTCATACCAATATGTGAATGAGCTGACCACTCGTTTAAAAACTGGCTGGAAACTTGCCAATGAAAATTTGAAACAAGCCAGGAAGAAACATGCTGCCTATTATAACAGGAAGGCGAAAGACAGAGATTTGGCGGTGGGAGAGAAGGTACTGCTTCTTCTCCCCGGGAGTCAGAATAAGTTACAAATTGGATGGCAAGGTCCATATACAGTTTTAGAGAAGGTGTCTAGAACAAATTATAAGATAGATAAGAAGGGGAAAGAAAAAATCTATCATGTGAATCTCCTGAAGAAATATTTGGAAAGAGAACATCAGGAAGAGACACACTTGTTGACCTTGTCCATCGCCATGGAGATGAAAAAGGAACCACTTTCATCATTTGAATATCCATTACACCCCTGTGAGACAGCAGCACAGGTGAAAATCAGTACACATTTAACGAAAACTCAGAAAGAGAGAGTGCAACAGGTTCTAAATAATCATGCAGAGGTGTTAACAGACCGACCAGGGCATACAAACCTATTGGAATATGATATGAAACTGATAGACCCCACACCTGTCTGTATGAAACCATATTCGATTCCGTTTGCTAAGGAGAAAGCTTTGAAGGAAGAGATAGACTATCTGTTGAAGGAAGGAATTATTTCGCACAGTGAATCTTCGTATAGTTCCGGTGTTGTACTCTTAAGGAAGCCCTCTGGAGAACATAGACTCTGTATAGATTACAGGAGACTGAATGCTATTACAGAAGGCCAGGTGGATCCATTGCCGGATACAAATCAGCTGTTTGCCAGACTAAATAAAGCTAAATATTTCTCAAAAGTGGATCTGAGTAAAGGATACTATCAGATTCCAGTAAAGCCTGAGGTTAGACCATACCTAGCTTTTAGTACCTCAGAAGGACACTATGAGTTTAATAGATTGCCATTTGGATTGAAGAATGCGCCTAGTGTCTTCTCTAGAATGATGAGAAAATTATTGGACCCTCTGAATAATCCATATATAACAAATTTCATGGATGATATCCTTATAGCAACAGAAACATTTGAGGAACACATTGACTCTCTGAATATGCTGTTTAATCGACTTAGGGAAGCAAATTTAACAGCCCGACCAACCAAATGTTGCGTTGGATGTAAAGAATTGGAATTTTTGGGACACACAGTTTATCAGGGAAACATGACCCCTGACCCAAAGAATTTAGAGAAACTAAAGAAAGCCCCGAGACCACAAACCAAGAAGGACGTGAGATCCTTTGTCTCATTATGTGGTTTCTACCAGAAGTATATCAAAAACTTTAATTCCATATGTGCACCGTTAACTGATTTGACACGTAAAGGACATCCAGATCGCATTACATGGACACCACAATGTGAAATGGCTTACCAAGAATTGAAGGAAAAGCTCACAAGTAAACCTATTTTGAAATTACCTGACTTAAGTCAAGAATTCATAGTAAGAACGGATGCCAGTAATATTGGGTTAGGTGCAACTCTACTACAGAAATCAGATGCATTGGATGGGGAATTAAGCCCAGTGGCATATGCTAGCAGAAAGTTGAATAAAGCTGAAATCAACTACTCAACTAGCGAAAAAGAATGTCTTGCAGTAATATGGGCAATAAAGAAATTCAATATTTATCTGTATGGGAAGGCATTTAAGTTGCAAACGGATCACAAACCTTTATCGTTTCTAGCACAGGCTAGGCATGAGAACTCTAGGTTACTCCGATGGTCCTTACTTTTGGCTCCATATAATTTTAGCATTGAGTATATATCTGGAAAAACAAATTTGGGAGCGGATTTTTTAAGCCGCCATCCGTGTGATGAGAATCACCGTAAACCCCAGAAATAATAATAAATTTTTCTATGTGTATATAGAATAAAGGACTGACATATAATGTCTGTTTTAAGAGGGGAGATGTCGTGGAATATTCTAATCCACATATATAAATTATCAGGTAAATATAAAGCCTAACAAATACATTTAATAAAGAAAAGAGCAATGGTAAAAGAACAGTGCTGTCACAATGACTGTACTCGAAATCCCCTTGTTTTCTACTTCGTCGGCAAATTGTAACGCTTTCACGTTGATAGTAAAAGCCTACTGTGTCGCTGCACGCTTTCTTCAATGAAACGTGTACTGTATTTCTTGGAAAAACCTTGAGATACGCAGGCTGATCAATGACCTAGAATTAATATTTCATTCATCCCATACACGGCGTAACTAAAAAGACAGATAAAGCAGGAGAGAGAGAGGGGCGAATGAAGGCAGGAAGCATGCAATACTAAACACGCGTCGCGCGATACACAATTGCTGCCATCACGCGTGTAAGGCCACATGCACTATTTTTTTCAGACGGACAGTGATAAAAACACTAACCTTCCCAGAGTTAGGTTTTAAAATCCTGAAAAACGCTTATTGGAAATTATGACAATATACTGGTTTACGTTTGAAAACATGACAGTACCCAGACACCACATGGGGGATGGAAGTGAACAGGAGGTGGTAGAAAATACATGTTTTGAACGCAGCCACTTAGCTCTTTTAAATTTGTATATTTGGGTTCCTTAGGGTTTGCTGACAAAGAATATGTAAAACGTTACGCAAATAGTCTAGGAATTACCAAGTTATGGCCAAAATAAAATAGTGGGGGTGCCTGACAGCATGAAATCATTTCTGCTCATAAAATTTTTTTATAACGTGTTTGAAAAAACATTACGTTACGGAAATAGCCTACCATGTTAACTCCTATTTGATTGGAGCGCAACAAATATAAGACTAAACACGATTGGTCGGGCTATAAATACTATCTTGTGTTGTCAGGGGAAACGTGAAAAAGGAGTACTTTTTTGAAAAGATGTGTAGACATGGTTTCATTGGGTAGAGCTGCGAATATACTCGATTCAGAGCGTCTGTTCATTGCCACATCTTGTAATAAACCTACTAAGAAGCAGTGCGTTGAGCACCAGTGTATATTTTTTATAAAATAAAGCCTGGGACATCGGCAGATCGGAGTTGTGCTATATTCATTGCCAGTCAACGAAACTGTTTATTATTCCATGAATTGTGGTAAGCTTGAAATATTCAATATCTTTTAATGAAAATTGAATGTAAATTGATAATTTATGTCTGTATATATGTGTAGTTCAGTAGCGAACATGATGTAAAGCCTATGGTACTCCAGCCTGAACAGAAGGTGTCGGAGGAAAGTAAAACTGCATGGAATGGCCAAACAGTACACTGACACCTAGATTATTGATTAGACAGAAATAATGCTGGAATTGCAGAGGCGTAGTAACCATTAGGGAGGGAAATACTGGTATAAAGTATTTCAGATGAAGCTGACAGTTGGCCTAACGCTCTGAACTCAATGTTTGTGATGTATTGTGCTCAGTGTAGAACTAGAGTATCAATTAGTTTTGAAGTAGGAGGTACAACCTTCTTGTTTCAGGGACCGTGGTCTTAAAGTTATTGAGCAGCACCTGGTCAGAGCTTTGCTGAAGCCAGAGGTGGACAGCATACTCCTTGGTCCATATAGCAACCAGTGGGGTGGCTCCAGAACTCATTAAAGTAATCGAGCAGAGGAGGCTTTTACTGCAGTCATCACGAAAGATAAGAGAGTGTGGCCATGGAGCTCAACATTATGTACCCCCATCTTAAAATGACATTGTAAAATAAAATTAAGAGGGGAATTTAATTGTTTTAATGCCAGGAACTGAGAACATCTCCAATACTAGTTCCAACAAAGACAAACTATTGAAGTCATGATGACAAATACCAACAGAGCTTGAACAAAACAAAACCAGTATTACCTCAGATTACTACTACACAACTGACACATAGGATACTATTAATAACATATGTCACTACAAGATTCATATTGATAAATTCTGTACATATAACTTGTAATTAAAATTGATTGTGATTCCTGGTTCCCTTTGTATTTGAATCAGGACACATATACATTCATGACAGCACTGAATACATATTGTTATTTGAAAAGTTATCAGTGACTCCTTTAAGATATCCTCGTAGAGTGTTTTATGTATGTGAGTGTCACAGTGTTGTCAAGTGTGGTGGAATAAATTAAATTGTTTATCTGTCTGTTGTTGTTATGACTTACACTTCATCATACACATACCCTAGACATATAACGTGGTCATCACACTATTCCAGAATAATTCTGACTGAGGTATACATATGTGGCAGCAAGTAAGGTTATCTATAATACACTACTCTTATTAGATATAGATACCTTCACAGCTGATCTCAGTCAGGACACTAAGTCCCCTATAAATATTTATAACATCCCACTTCACCACAGAGGACAACATTAGACAATCTTTGAAGGACCGAGGACTAGAATGGAACCAGGCCAGGAGGAAGACAGCCGATAGGATAGTCTGGCGCTCTCTTCCAAACCTCTACACCTCACGGTAGAAGGGGAACGACTACGTAAGTAAGTAAGAAAAGCTTTGAAACTGTAAGTATTATTCTTAAAATGTACATCATTTCTTTCATCTTTCCCTCCCTGCTACATAGGGAACCTGGAACTACTTTATGCTTTTCTCTTTACGAAACTATCAATAAAGCAATCACCAGCCCGTGCAGTGGTAGTTCATGAATCATCATTCTATACGCTGAGGTTGCCAGCCTCAAATGACTTTGACATCCAATAGCGAGTTTCACACATTAAACTTCACATGGTAATATATACATATATATGTTAGTTCAAAGTTAGTAATAAAATATGAATTGTAAATCACAACTTACGCCAATCTTGGCTACAGACTTCTTGCTCAGATGAATAAAAGAGATGAATAGTTCTCTTACATGCGTCTGGGATGTCTTTAATTTTACAATAGATTCCTTTCTGACTTCGTGTGTCTTCAGTTTCCTGGTCCCGGTGTTCCTTATTAAAATGTAGATATTTCCTGTGCTTTGTTAGTCTTATTTGGTTCTCCAATAAAAGGTCCGGTTAACAAAAAGGAATTCTGAATCTAGTCTTCACTCTGGCGAGGTCTGATGTCTTGGCGAGCGCGAAATTCACAGTGAAATAAAAATGCGAAAAGGTCAGACTATATTCCCCCTCTTAGCAAGCGTTCGTTTGTTTATGAAGTTTAAAAACGCTGCAATCATATTCAAACAGGTCGGGTGTGGTACTTTCAAACTATTTCCGACATGGAAAATTTTTTTGCAAAGGTCACGTCTCCTATATATGGTAATATGCTGTCCGATGCCCTCGTGTACAAACTTACAGACAGATCTCTGTCCATCATAATATTGTGGCCGTGTTTTTCTGGCGTAATGGCTCAGGGATGGTCGCTAGTCACCTGTGTTTCGCCAGACAAACAAATCTGGTTCTATTCAGCACTGCTGCCCACCCCAAGCTTGGATAAACAAGCACCGTCGCTTGAAAAGATGGTCTGACAGATCATGCGATAAAATATTGTCGCTGACCGTCTAATAACCTGGCGTAACTTAAGTCGTCTTCGGGAAGCGTGAATGCGACACAATAAGATAAGAATTACTCCCGTAGCAAATACTGCCATAGGGGAGTGACGTGTTAGAGACTTTCCCCATGCGATGTCCAGCAAAGAGAGTAAAATGCATGAAAGGGAAAAATGAAATGCCAAATAAAAGCGACCGGAGAGAAAAATGAAGACGAAATGATACTGCCGTAGGGCTGGAGGTGTGAGAGACCACACAAAAGGACAGGGACAGACATTTCGTCACACTGCGACTAACAAAAAAAGAGACAGAACTCTAACTCTCTCTCTCTCTCTCTGAACTCTACTGAAGCGTTGATAAATAGTAAGCCCTGATAAGGGCCTGCCTTAAAAAGCACTGCTACCTACGACCAACCTAGCTATGGTAGCAACCTATTTTATTTCGATATTTGTTTTCCCCTATTAGGTGTTTGTCATCTTGTGGCGAGGCACACTTCTTTCAACCTAGACAGAAGTCCTTCAGTTATATCAGAGCGGAAAAGCCAGTCTAAAACACACAGGGAGAGAGAGACAGACAGAGAAAATGAGAGACAGACATAGAGCGCGCCAGATACAGAGAGAGAACTTCTTCTGAACTCTAGTGCAGCGTTAATAGAATTTAAGCCAACCTATTTTATTTCGATATTTGATTTCCCCTTTTAAGTATTTGCCTTCTTATGGCGAGGCACAAGTCTTTCAACCTAGACAGAAGTCCTTCAGTTATATCAGAGCGGAACAGCCAGTCTAAACACAGAGAGAGAAAGACACAGAGAGAGAAAGACAGACAGACAGATGGACAGACAGAGAGCGCCAGATACAGAGAGAGAATGAAAGATAGACAGATGGACAGACAGAGAGCGCCAGATACACAGAGAGAGAGAGAGAGAGAGAGAGAGAGAGAGAGAGAGAGAGAGAGAGAGAGAGAGAGAGAGAGAGAGAGAGAGAGAGAGAGAGAGAGAGAGAGAGACAGAACTTCTTCTGAACTCTGGTGCAGCGTTAAAAAAACAATTAAGCCCTGAAAATTACAACTGCTGTATATTAGCTATCACGATGAAGCACTTACAAGGGTTAGTACTGAAATGGACTGATAGCTATGCCGCTTTAAAAAAAAAGATATAAACGAATGAACAATGATCTCTGCATTAATAGTCTGATCATTCTATGACAGACAAACCAGACAACCAATCAAACTCTCGCTTATGCGTGGCACTAGCAACCAAACAAACCAAAGTTGTAATTTCAACATGAATTTACTCTATAGACTCGGCAATACAAACAGGGAAGATCCTTCAGCTGACAGCACATTTATTACTATGGCATGACTTCATACACTGTGATGACAAGATATGTCCACTGGTTTCTTCGTTCACTCCACGACACAATATCACCAAATTCCGCCCCCAACTACCACTAATAGATAGACCAAGTCCTCTGCCAGGCACCCGCCCTACCAGGAAGACAACAGGGGTTAACTGTACTTCAGACGCATCACCTTCACACCAGCGAAGTATCTGCTTTATAAATGTGTTGTGTACTATAACATTCTACAGTCTAGTAGATATAATAAATGGGACCTAAGACGCGTCAACAGTGAGGAGTGCAGTTAGCGACCGTTAGCTAGACTGCTTGCGTCAGGGTCAGAGAACCAGAGCTGACCAAGACCCTACTCCACCTCCAAGTGGTGGTCCTGGAAACAGGCTGCATCACTGCAGTCTGGCTGAGTGAGTAGGGATCGAAGAGAGAAGGCTAACCCGGTCCCAAAAATGCCGTGCTGAAGTCGGATGTGTCGGCCGAAAGGCGCAAATATTCGCTGTAAACGGACACAACGCATCCAACGTCCTTTTCAGGACAAACGAAGAAGATATAATAAATAATAAAAGTAAATCACTGCTGTTTATCTGTTGTCTAGTTCGTTATTCTCTACGAGTGCCTGCTATTAGCCGTGTATGTGTATTTATTTATTTATTTAATAGATATAGTGTGTAACCATATGACACATGAATCAAACACTGAGTAGTGTTGTTGGCAATGTTCCCTCTAAGATGAGCATGTGTGCGCGCGCAAACAGGTTGTGAAATCGGCGCGTATAGGAAGCGGAACTTCGCACCGAAAATCAATTTTTTTTTTTTTTTTAAATAATAATAATAAAACAGACAATCTGTTACATATACAGGTGTCGCATAACGATTCGCCTACCTACATTTTATGTCTTTAAATTTGCTCTACCATTTAATTCATTTACTGAATGGGACGAATTTTCTTCAATTCTAACGCTATCTATAGACATAAATAGTGCCTCTGTGTAAATCTCTCACAGTCCCTCTTCATTCCTCAATTTTTTCTCACTCTCTCCCCCTCTCTTGAGAAGGAATGCATTTCCTGCCATGCCTGGGCGATTAAAGAAATTCTGTATATTTGAATGGGACCCTGGCCAACCGTGTACCGGCCAGAGTTATTTATGAGACCATTGGCATAGCTTGACAGCTGACCCACGCCACATCACGTGGGCACGCTCGAAGATTGGGCGCGTCTTGTTAAACATATGTATACCCAAAACTGTGGGACCGAACATTCAAAGTAGCCAGGCAACAGGGCTGTTCTCTTTGTGAAGATGGTTAGAGCACAAATTTGCCAAAAACAATAGTCAACTGACGGCTATTGCCTTTTCGTCACTGGAAAGATGGGCTTTTTAAGCTATTAGCACTGTTAAACACTTGATCAAATAGAATTAGGTGCCTTCACAAAAGAGACAGTTTAGATTAGTGGCCACAACCTTCATACGCAAAAACTAGAATAGGGGACCACTAGAGCTACCGGTGTGAGATGACCAGCAAGCCACCTCGAGAAATAATCTGTGGTTGACATTCTGGGACGGGTATGCATGAAATTTTATTATTCTTACTTTAATACATGATTTGTATATCTAATACTTAAATTCATGTTCATTATTAAGATGTAAGATGAAGCTGTATTTTCGGTGCATTATACACGTAACTCTTATTCCCTGGTATATGCAAGCTTCACAACTTCTCATATACTATTTCTTGTTATTTCATTATTACCTGTCGCAGAGAGATTTATGGTTAATAAATTTCTATACCTTTTCTTTATTCTACCCCTGTCTTCTACTTTATTATCGCTCTTTTATCCTTTCTTTTTTTCGCATTCGTCTGATTGTGAAAAATAAAACTCTCCCATTCAGACCTTCGCCTGTCTCTTTTCTTATTTAACAACGCATTTTTATTGCTGTTTAGCTAAGTTCTTGATGAGACCGAATAGTATGAAATTCGTTCTCGACAGACATGATGGGCAGACATATCGTTTAGCATTTTCATCTAACACGAAGCTTCTACGGTTAAGTTTCTCGGTGTTAGGTGTGAGAGGCGCCAACAGGCATCGCTCGGGTATGACCATAGGTAGCGGCAGGTGTGAAACGCGTCTGGCAGTTTCAGTGCCGTCATCTGAGTTTTATGTAGGTGTTAAGACGGGAACTGTTTCGGGTTTTCAAGAATTAGGAAATCATTTCTTTCCATAAGATATAAATCCCAGTAGTTAGACTTCAGGCATTCAGTACTCGGCAGTCAAGACTAGAAACATCTAGCATTCGATTCCTAAGATCTCTGTTGATAGAAGCATCATTTAGTTGGTCGATTGCTATCTAGCTTTCGATTCCTAAGATCTCTGTTAATAGAAGCATCATTTAGTTGGTCGAATTGGATATAGTTCTTAGTAGTTCTGTGTTGAGGTCAATATAATATATCTAGTATTTTGTGAGTGATTTAAGTGGTAAATCGCCTATTTTATTTTCACTAGTTAGATTTCTGTGCAGAGGGATTAAATTATAAGTCTGTTATATTCTCTAGTTGACGTTTTACAGTGGAAAACAGTAAAAATTATTATTTCTAGCTTAAACTCATGCAGCGGTAAATAATATTTAATTAAATTGCTAGTAACCAGTCCGAGTATATTGTAACTAACTTATAACTGCACTGAGTCATCACTGAGTATTGACGGAATATGTAGGTATTTCTAATTCATGATGATTGATTTTTTTTAAACGATCATAATTATTTCACGGGAGTTTTAATGTTAAGACAAGCTCTACGCTTGCAGTTATAATGTAAGTTATAACCGAAGCAAATATTGTGGTTAAGTATTTTGTACTTTTCTCTTCCTTATACAGTTTGGGTCAGCCCAACTTTTACCAGCGGTTTTAGTACAACTGAGAGAAGAAACGTTTTTATCTTTAACCACGTGGGTTTACAAGTTAACACCTGTCTGGCAGTGTGTGTGCCTCCAGAAATAGACAGAGTACAAATCTCACTAACGGTTGTAAAGACTAAATGCCTATACTGGGCCTTTGAGCCAGATCATATTTCTTCACAAACTCTCATGTACATGCAGCCCTGTGGCGAGAAAAATTACAAATCATTAACATTCCGACATTTTTTGACTAATTGTGGTGTGACCAAGAATTTTTATAGTGAGAGAGGTATCAAACCTGCCATTTTTTCTAAGTAAGGGAAACCTCGTGATTCTGACACTGCGCCCGTTTAAAACTAACTCTTACCTGAACTGATTCAAGTGACACTAACCTTAGTCTGGAAAAATATTCGCATGAAGAGGACGCTCCCCGGAACATTGGATGAAACCAAAATCTGCAGAGCTGGGATCCGCTTCATCAAGAGAAAGACATTTTAAAGTGTGTGGGTGTCCTAAAGTTTGCACCAGACGGCGAACACCAGCAAGATTTTAGATAAGAAAAGTGAGACACAGGCCCCTGCTGAAAGAACAGAGCGAAAGCAGAACGAGTGATTCTTTTTTTCATTTTTATATTCAGGCACCCATTTTTTTGTAATTTCATTTATGCAAAGATTGTTACAAATGACATTTTCCTCTTAGGATAGATTAGGGTAGCAACTCTGTTCTTAAACTACAGAGGAGAAATCATAGACTATAGTGTATATATCCGTGACTCTTTGGGGCTATCACTTTTCTTCTAACAGGATCGTGGGCTAAACATCGAGGGAAAAGATTACACCTATGGGTCTATTATACTTGTAGTAATTCATTACCTTATATGTATTTCCTATGCTTGATATTAACATTTATGTGTTGTGGAAAATTGTCCTTATGTTAATAAATTTACATAAACTTTATTCAAGCGTGTTGGTCAGCTCGTTCCAAAATATATATATTCCATTGTTATAGTTTTCCCACGTCTGTGCGTCTAACTGACATCACTTATGTGTGTGTGTATGTGAGTGGAGATATATATATTAATATATATTATAATAGACTGTCTGACTTCTCTAGATATGTTGTAGAAGATAGGCTGAAAGAGAGAAGATTCTCGATTTCAGGGACAGACTCTATTAATTTCTCCATCTCACTCGTGGAAATCTATTTCTATTATTATCTCTCACTGTTGCTATCGCTTATTCTAATCTATTCAGAAGGGACCAACCCAAGTCTTAATTCCCCAAACAAAAATCTACGACATTACCCACCGTCCTTGGCTTCTTCATGCTTTAAAAGCAAGACATAATTCAACAGTTATGATCTTCATAATTCTTTCTGGGACCATCTAGCACACGTTGGACCCTATGCTCCACGCGGAGCCAGAAATACTGTACATAGCTATCAGTAATTTCTAACTTCTGTCATCTGTGTCAATAATAATCTATTCACTTTTTCCTCTTACTTTATGTATAAAGCAGTGTTTATTATTGCACCACTTTTGACATGTTGTAATGCATATACGAGTAATAACTATTGTCATTTTATATTGGTGGGAAAAGTATTCTATAATTGCCCATGATTATAGAAACAGAGACTAAGAAGAGTACACAGTCTATTATGTTTTTGCTCAGCCAGGCTAGCGAGACATTCTTAAAGTAATAAAGTCAGAGTGGGGGCAGAAAAGGTAGAACACGTGGTTAAAATACCACACTGGAATGATACCCGCTTTAGTCGGGGCCATAAATGATCTGATGGACTGAGTCCTTTAGAGAGGGTGGGCCACATGCGTTGCAGCTTAGCAATGAGCTAATGCAATGTTACATTTATTTGCTCTCAAGCCTTACTGTCGTACATAACAGCTAGAATCTTGAGGGCCGAAACGTGGAACTGCAAAGGGAGTCTGACAGCATCAGTAGTCCTGCAGAAGAGTCCAACACTTCAGGAGACCAGCAACACTTGGCTAACCTAAGAGCCAGGCCGACACACGCAAATTAGAAAGCTGAGTATATAAGCTTTAATACATTTGTCGAAATGAAGAAAACCATGCCTTATAAAACAACAAATAACATATTCAAAGTAATAATTCTATTGTTTTTGACACGCTACCAAACTATCAATTGGATTTTCTTATTTTCACATTTGGTGTCATTCAAAGTAACATTTGTTTGAAATTTGTAAAAACAACACTATAAATTGGGTTTTCTTTAACACTATATGTCTTTTGGAAATTATATTTGATATTTGTATAAATTAAAAACATTGAGTCTGTTTTATTTTCTTCCTGTCACATTTATGTTGAATGTAAACATTTTTGGTAATAAGATTGTCTTTTTTTTTTTTTTTTTTTTTTACAACTGGTGTTTTAATAAGATAAAGTCTTTTAGTCTGGGGGAACGAGCCAAAATACATTGTAATTGTAGATGACAATATAATTACAGAAGTCAGGGAAGGGATAAGTGTGACGAGAATGCCTAAACCTCTGCCTATATTCTATATTTTTTCAGTAATCTCTCTACAGCTTCACTAAGAGGCAAGTTTTAATAATCTTATAATATCCCTTCTCACGTTCTTAAAAAGTGACTGCCCTGATTAAAAGAGAGAGAAGTGTTCTTTCACGTGTCAATGGACAGCAGGCCTTCTTCATAGAATAGCTCCTGCTTCTTTCTTCTGTCACTCTTTTATTCATACACACGCCTTCACTCAATCACTCTCTTCTCTCACAAAATAAAGTCACAATGGGGCGACTTAAAAGTCACAACTTTGTTGCATTCACTAGATATGCATGACATGAATGTCACAAGAAGAAGCAATAACTGCCTATTGAAAAAGAAGTTTTATTTCTTTTCTTTTTTTTTACTTTCCAAAAACAAAATAAAATGGCCAAGATATTGACGTTACAATAGAAAACACAAATTACTGCCCGCTATGAAATCATGTGTCGAATAGGCAGGAGCTCAAACTGAATTGTAAATCTAACGTATAATAATAATAACAACAGTCCCTTAAGTCATAACTGCCTATGGGAATATGAGGTGACAGTCCCCAGCTGCTTATTTTCCTGGTGTTCCTTTCGACGTTTTCTCCTCACTTCTGCTTGCTGTGAGAGCTTCTTTTCGCCCAATCTGAGGTGGCGACGTAGATAGCATCGCTACTTGCTGCGATCAGCAGCTTCATCCTCCCTTGCTGGATTTATGTCCAGTGCCCTCATGTCTCTCTTGCACACATCTTTGAACCTCAGCTGCGGTCGCCCAACTTTTCTTCTGCCATCTGCCAGTTGTCCGTAGAAGATATCTTTCGGGATGCGACCATCTTCTCTACTGCGGACATGGCCATGCCAGCGAAGTCTGCGCTGTGTAAGCAGTATATGCATGATCTGAAAACCAGCAGAGAAATCTAATGTAACATTTCACGTTATATAATAAAATGGCAGTTATTTGTCTTTATTTTGAAGTTTGTTTCATATAAACTAGTTGGACAGGAAGGAAGCCAGCCAGTAGTGGCACGCCCAAAACAAACAAAATCACGTAAAGGGTCAGAGTGGCTAAGAGGTATGGCATCAGCCTCGAATTCTAGAGGTACCGGGTTCCATTCCCAGTTGAGGGAATATAATTTATGGAATTTTTTTTCTTCAGAACCAGTGGTCCTGTAGTGGTGTTGATGGTATTGTATGATGGTGTTATTACTACATGTAACTTGTATGAGGCCAGCTGTGAAGGCTCCTGAGATAAAATGTGGTTGAGAATTATCAGAAGGCCTTTCTTGCTACCACTACGACCTCACACTTAATTTTTTTTTTTTCTTAATGAATGTGGCTACGTAAAGTGTCTAGGGTAATGATGTGTAATGTGGTGTGTTAGTTATAAATACACCCACAGGCATTTAAGAAGACTAATAAGATTAACAAGTGTTAAAATACACTGAACTAACTCACGTGTATAAAGTTTTTGATATAATTATATTACATTTATTGTTCTGGATCAAGTTTTATTTTGACCAGAACTTGTTTTAAAAGAAGGATTTAAAATTTATGAAAATTATGCATGGAATGTTACATAATAAATACAAAAGTGTACATATTTAAGTACTAGAATAGTTAGTTTTATTCAAATGTTCTGGTAGTCAGCTACTAGGGAGGATATTTATTGTCTGTGCTGTTGGGGTGGTCTCATCACACCTGTCTATATTGACTACACCGTGTCCAGAAACTGGTGGGAATTTTTATGGGGATATTAGTCACTACCAATAGTTGGTGAATGTCCAGCAGACCAGAGGCTCACTCATCTTTTTGTAGCTCTGGTGCTGAAAACTTGCGGTCCCACCTCTCCGTGCTGGCGGACAATAATGGTGGTCTCTGTCACAAGAACTGCACAGATACACTCGAGTAAAGTCACCCACCGGATAGACTCTGCTTTGTTGTCGATAGAAAACTCACAGCTCTGCAATCAAAGTATGGGCCATGTGTCAAAATCTATTCTATACCCACGTCTGGACACCACACTGACACAACAACCACATCATACAGACAGGTCAGATCTCTCTGACCAAACAGCACAGTTACCATGGTGGGTTTACCTCAGATAGATCCTCCCAGACTATAGATTCTGAAAAATATTTATTAGTTGTTGGCCCTAAAAGAAGATAGGTAATCTGTTTCAACGCTTGATATATCTTGCATAATCCTTGCTGTAGTTTATGTACCTTGTTGGTCCCTAGACCCTGACTTGGGCGGGGGGTCTAGAGCAAAATCCCTACTGGTTTGTAAGGCTATATTATGATATGGCAGTATCAAATCACTCGAACATGAAACAATATTCAAAATATATAAAGAAATAATTTCAATCTTACCAGATTAAGAATACATAACACAGAATTGCTAGCAAAACTCAGCTGAGCTGCTGGCTATAGTATGGCGTCCCTAAATTTATTCACTGTCTTTCATATGGGAACACACCACACTTTAAAATCTGTGTCTAACACTGAACAATTATTGAAGAATGACCCCCAAATGCGCTCTGAGCGCTAATGATATGATTGTCTGTGGCCAATCACTGCCAAGGTTTATTTTTAATTTCAAATTTCTACACTAAAGTCATTTCAGTCATGCTTCAGTCAAGTATGGATGGTTATCTGTTAGTCTGTCCGTCTCTACTTGTGTTTCTAAAAAAAATGTGCTTGATTTTTGAAGCAACCTTTCTCTCCCCTTAAAATTTTGTCGTAAAAAGTTATATTTAGACACAGCTACCGCTCAAAACCCCTCTCCTCCATAATAAGTAACTTTGAACACCTGTTCCCAAGGTCGTGTTTTTGTGTGCAAATTGTGACACTTTTAGATTCAATATAGTCTAGCGATGATGTGAACTACACTGTCTTTTGTCATTATCTTCAATATTATCTATCCGTTTGTAAAAATTAAGATCATATTAGTTCACTGCTCAGAATAGGCCATCCGGCCAGCTAATTTTTATATTCCTAACATTAATATTAAGAAAATTTACTTTTTAAATTTTTGTAATTTTCCTACCATCCGCGTTCTGCCGCTCAATTCAAATCAAAATCTTAGTATCGCAAAAGCGTCCATTTCCGTACCTCGTGTCAATTTGGGGGACGTGAATTTTTTACTTTCCTCCATCCCCCCCAATTGCGTCTCCTTAGCCTTGCTACGCAATCTTTCCAGTCATATTTTTTCCTTTTTGATCCTCCGTTCCCCTCCTGTCTAGCAAGGCAAAATTTATAGAGGATGATGACCCGCGGTCTAGGCGATCATGTACATCAGCAGCTTACGCATTATGTTTTTTATCCTTAAATGTTATCTTTGGAGTATTTTACCGTTGTATCTCGGTCAATTTCACTACAGGTCCTAATGATGTCATACTTCCCCTTGGTCTCCTGGGTAGTGAGATCGGATGACTAACCTACTCGGATAAGAGCGGGAAAAAATGGGGGGGGGGGGTGTCCCGTGTGCAAGTTGCGCACGTTAAAAATCCCACGGCAGTTGGACATCGTAAAGAGTAGGCCATAAGGCCGCTGCCCTGGCAAAATTTAAAAATTAGAAACCTACTCATCACAAAAATATTTATAGAATGTGTGATTCCTATATACCCTTACTGGGATTCTCGCCGGTGTGCTACGGAGTTCGTGCATTGTGCTGAGATCCTCCTTGTGTGGTCTAAGGGAGGAGATCGGAGCACTGATGGAGGAGATCGGAGCACTGATGGAGTGGTCCGTGTGTAATGAAGATAGTATAGTCCTTAAAAACCAAACAAAATCAAAACGAAGAAATAATTTTAAAAACCTGAGCCGGCTTTTCCATCACACTGTCCTTAATTTCGTGCGCACGAGTTTCTGACATGATACAAAATTGTTCAACTTGAAATGTTCACGCACACAGGCCACTGAAAGTTAGCGGTGACAATAATGAGCTTATGCATGAGTCTAGAAACATTCAATCAACCAGTCAATACCCTTTAGCTCCCCGAGAAGCATAGGCCTTCAACAAACACATGCGAAGTCTTCCTGTCCTGTGCCATCCGCTAAAGTTCTTTCCATGTTTTCCTCATCATTGTCACCTCTGTATCCAGTTTTCTTCTCCATGTGTTTTTTTGGCCTACCTCTGCCTCTCTTTCCCTGTGGATTCCAGAACAAGGACTGCCTTGTAATGCTATTAACAGGTCTCCTCAACGTGTGTCATATCCATCGCCAGCGTCTTCTTCTCAACTCTTGTTCCACTGGCACTTGTCTGGTTCTTGTCATCAATTCCACATTTGTGACTTTGTCATACCAATGCAGTCCTTCTATTCTACGCAAGCATCCGGAAAAGGGAAAAGACAAAGATTATGAGAATAAATGCAAGAAATGATAACAAGGTTGAACTTGAAGAAACACCACTAAAGGATGTATAATCGTACACATATCTTGGCAGTAATATAGACAAAGTTGGAGGGACAGACAATAATATCAAAATAAGAGTACAAGGGGGAGGGGGGCAGGAAGAGCTTTCATTGCATTGGGAAACGTGTGGAGAGCAGGAGAAATCAGGCCCAGCACGAAGGTAAGAATTTTCAACTCAAGTGTCGGGTCAGTCCTACTGTATGGCTCTGAGACATGGAGAGCAACAAAAACAAAGCTAGAAACATTGTCATGTACAATAAATTGTTACAGAAACTACCGCTCCATGAACACATGAATACTGACGTTATGCATTGGGTTGGGCAACGTCATCATCTAAAACAGCTGGCCACAGAAACCACTAATGCAAGAGAAGGTGACTCCGTGTGTGCTTCTCTCCTGCAAGGAGACCAGCTGCAGTGGTGTCCCCATGTTCCGCAAGGGGGGAACAACAGAAAATGATGATGATAACTAACGTATTCTAATGTTGCATCTCCCGAAGCTGGGATCTGTCAATGGTTCTATCACGACAGCGACGTTTGTCAACCTTACTAGTCCGTCAACTTCGTCTTCTCCCGCCTTTCAACTCCTCATGGAGCATAAGCCTTCAACAAAACCTATGCCACGTCTTCCTTGTCCCGTGCCATGAGCTCAAGGTCTTTCCAATTAATTCGTCTACACACTACCAACAACAATAACAGTAACAACAAAGAAGTAAACAGGACATCTTGACATAAAGCCATGTACTGAATATACCTAGATGAAAATTTCAGCCCCTTTTTTTCCCCAACTGCACTTGTATATAGTTTCAGATGCATCACGTGTCCTGTTAATTAAAACCATTGAAACTGTAAACTGACAGAACCACTCTCAGACAGTGGGAATTAAATTCACTTGATCCAAGGAGAAAAAAAAACGTCATCTTTTTTACTGGAGTGGAGTTAGCTTTTAGGAACATATTTTTACTTTGACGTCTTTACACAACCTTTTCTTCTTCTTTTGAAAACTAAGAAACACATCAAAGCTGTAAATTCAACATGACCTAGATTTTTTTTTTTAATGATGAACGCGCGCGCGCATGTGCGCGCGTTTTAATAGATTTTTTAAAAGTAAAATAAAAACGTAGAAGTAATCCCACAGCAGATACTGCCGTAGGGGTAGTGAAGTGTTACAAACTTAGCGAAACTATGTCTAGCTTTATATGGTGGGGTGCCCGATTTCATTCCTCGCTGCCTTTACCTTCCCTAACTCAAGAGCAGAGTTAAGTACCCATTTACAGCAGAACAGACTGGTGAGTGTAACGATATCAGGTTTCGAACCCGAAACTCGGTAACTCTGCCGCGACAAGCCAACGTTTTCCACTCTGCCAATCGTACGCTCCATTTAAAAATTATAACTTCAACATATCGTCACAAACTATCAAAGATAACCTTCCGCGCAGCTTAAGCGACGTTGTAAAACAATGCTTCGTGCTCTCTTGCACTATTAATCCTTTCCCTCCCCTCAAAGCTATCTAATTCCCCATCACGTGCCGGTGTTCATTTCGTTTTCGCCCGTGTAATTATGCAAATTCACCCACCGCTCTTTTTCCCATGATGTCTCTCTCCTCGAAAGCGTGAGTTGTTGTACATTTCCGTGTGACGAAGATTGCAGGAAACAGCACCGGAAGAATGGCGCAGTTCACACATAATAGTATTTTCCAAGCGCATTTTTTTTTTTACGCGATCTTAAACACAATTTTCTCACAGTTCGGCCACGTGAGTTAGTGCATGTCAATCATAAAGAGGTGGATAAAAGGCATTATGTTAAAAATCGTATAATGGAAAATGCGAACATCAAGCTATTAAACAGATTATTTATTACTGACAAGGAGTAAACAAATGTGTTCTTTTCAGAAATATAAAATGCAATTCTTTTGCGAATTTAACATGATTCGAAAATCTTTTCCGAGTACTAAAACCTAGCTAGAATCTAAATTAAATGAGTTCATGATTAAAGGTATGTTTAAACACATGATGTTAAAAAAAAATAAAAAAAGGTAAAGGATTTCGTTACCTGCCCACTGAGGCATAGTGGGAATATGGTGTTAGGCCCATATTTTCTTGACCATCGGCACACTAGGGATAATGTGGTCAGTATCACGCCAGCCGCCTTTAACCTTCCCAGAGTTGATCTCGTACCCATTTCATGAGGCTAGGTCGACCTCGGAGCCATATGCGGTCAAAAAAATCTTACCTCAAATGGGGGATCCAACTGAGCTCGGAAGCCAGTGCTCTAACCACTATGTTGCCGCGGCTCTCAACACATGATATGGCAATAAGAAATACTGTACTCGGTTTAGAGCACATGAAAGTCGCTTCTAGACGAAGCAGAAACATTCTTGGTTATCAAAATGACTACATACGCGTACGAAGGAGATTTAGAAATAAGCTGGTCTCTGTAAAACGTGGGCAGAAATAGACTGCAACGGCAAGCATGTGCTGGCCGATACTAGGAAATTTACTTTACCAAAGAAACCTGGAGCAATCGAATGGTAAAACCGCCGATCTGTTAGTCTTCTTGGTCAAGTCACCAAAATGATATTAAGAATTATCACTAGAAAAACGAGAAATAAAAAAAAACCAGAAACTGGTGACGAACTGTGGTGGCTTTTGATGTTAAGAAGAATGGTGTGCGTATAGTTGTACTTGAGTGAGATCAACTGTGAAGGTCTCTGAGGTAAACAATGGACAACTGTGTTACAGAGTACCTTTTTTGTACCACCCTACGATCTCACTCTAAGTTATATTCTTTATTGACTAGCGTGACTGAAAGCTACATAAAGTGTCTAGGGTATTGTAAGAGTGTTGTTAAAGAATCTCAATACAAAAACATATACAAACATATACTAATTACTATGATAAACTCAACTAACTCCAGCTGTTAAATTTTATATTTAAAATTTCTTTTGTTAAACTTTATTGGTCCTGAGCCTAAAGTTGTTTTGGTCAGGACTACAGTTCAATGAGAATCAATTTAGATGGATAGATATATTTACAAATATATATATAAAGATATTTACATACAACAGACAATATGTCCATAGTACATTGTTACAAATTTTCAAGTTGATGTTAATTACTCTATTTACTACTGGTACTAGAAGGCAGGTTGGGGATTATCATCATCCCAATGTTCTTTTGTTTCACTAGAATTGTTTATGTTAGTCTTTTGGAGGAACGTTTTTGTCTATACAGGAGATTTTTCTTTAGTCGTGATAAGTTGTCCCAGGCCAGATATTGCACTTATCTGGGTCCTGGAATCACAGCAGTTGTAGTTGGTTTGGCCAAACACTTCAGTCTCCTCTGGTCTTGAACTTCTCTAATACAAGCAGGTACCATAGACTCTTAGAAATCGTGCTGAATTTCTCTATCATCGAGTACCAGCACCAGACAAGTGCCAGCAGGAACCCCTGTCGATGCAAGTTATGGTTCTGTCTTAATATCAAACTAATTCCTCCTAATTTACATGTAAACATACATTCAATACAAAAGAACATGGTCAGCTCTCTCTGACAACTCTGCTTCTCCACTTTAGTTTGATGGAACAAATGGTACCAGTTTTCTTTTCTCTTCCCTAATGGATGCTACGCCTCTGTCATTCCTGCAGTAATCTTTTCCATGCAATAAGATAGGTGTAATGTTCCTGTATGACCATCATATATATAGTCCTGTAGTTTTAAACTTCTTAGATAGTCCCTTATATGATGGATCAACATCTAGGCCATGCCTAAGTCTGCCATGGAACCATTTAATTATAATCTTTTACAAGGCCTTTTCTTTTTTCACACAACCTTTTTTAATTAAGAAGTCAATAAAATCAATCTTACCACATACCAAGGAAATATAAACAAGTAACGATGAATTAGGCAATAGAATATGGCACACTTTCATCACTGCCTCTGTTCAGACTGCTTTCTGTTGTTAGTTAGTTTAAAACAAAGCACAAGTCTGCTCATCGCTGCTTGTTCCTCAGAATATTTTGAAAAAATGGCAGCGAGCAGCCTACTATTTCGTTAAAGTAAAAGGCTTTGGCCAATGAGACCAAGCATCTCTTTTTTTTTTTTGAATGAAACTTTATTTTTAAAAAAATATCTCAAACCTCTATGCGTTACTATTACCAACTAGATTTGTATATTTAGGTTAGCCAATAATATTTCGGCTTCCTTCAAATTTCATCCAATCCACTTCATCGTACTATCTTAGCCTTTCTTTCACCTAATTTTTCCCCCCCAAAAATATGCTATCCAATCTAAGCAGACATGACTTGACCTGACAGTATCTCCGATTCTCTATGTATTATTACCAATATTTGATTATTTAATGGACTATTTAGATAACTAACAACATATTCTTGGTCAACAAGTCTTCAGGTACACGAATATATGATTTTTATGGGGCTAAGTGGCTTGGTTCAAAATTCTATCTTTTTTTCTATGTTAGTTGTTTATTTTTAAACTACCTCCTGTTCAATTTTTTTTCCATGTACTTTCAAGCTAAATACGAGAGTCTCTCGTAATACACGAGAATTACGTCATTCGCAACAAGAGCTAAGCGTGTTTTCATGACCGTAGTGTCCACATTTTCTAACGTTTACATCGTAATTTGAAAACCGCCTAAGGGCAAGGCTAGCAAGTTGGTTTTATTTTTAGAAACAATGTGAGACGTGATTTGCGTTGGTTATCTATCCGACCCCCTCCCCTCTACAATGTATTTTAGGCAAATACTTCTTTTGAACTTGGAAAAGTGGTACGTTTGTCTCAAGGACGAATTTGAAAAATAGGGTACCCTTTTTGGTTCGGCCAAAGCGTTATCAATTAATACGCTGCAGGCGTAGGCGACGACTACAATTCTCGCCGAAAATTTGTAGTACTATCCTATCTTTGACTTTATGCACTATACTGTTATATTCTAATTTAGATATTGTATTTAGAAGTTCACCACATATCTCCCCACTTAGAACAGACTATCATATGTCAGTTCCTACTTCTAAATACACATAGATAAATTTACTACCTATGCCTGGTGACTACTCTGATGTTCGTCGTACGGATGTCTGCTTAAAAAATCTGCACCTACATTGGTTTTGCCTGGAATATATTCTATGGTAAACTGGTATGGCTGTAGGAGCAGCGACCAACGTAATAATCTAGCATTTTCATGCCTTGCTTGTGACAGACACACGAGTGGTTTATGATCTGTTTGGATCTTAAATGATTTACCATAGAGATAAATCTAGAACTTTTTTATAGCCCATATGACAGCCAAACATTTTTTTTCACTTGTTGAATATTTTTGTTCTGCTGAGTTCAACTTACGGCTAGCATAAGCTACTGGGGTTAATTCCCCATCAAGTGAATTTGACCTTTGTAATAGAGCTGCACCCAAACCTATATTACTAGCATCCGTTCTCACAATGAATTCTTGACTCAAGTCAGGTAATTTCAAAATAGGCCTGCTTGTGAGCTTTTCCTTCAACTCTTGGTAAGCTAATTCACACTGCGCTGACCAAGTAATTCTATCAGGATTTCCTTTGCGCGTTAAATCAGTCAATGGAGCACATATGGAGTTAAAGTTTTTAATATACTTTTGGTAGAAACCACATAATGAGACAAAAGATCGCACATCTTTCTTTGTCTGTGGTCTTGGTGCTCTTTTCAACTTCTCCAGGTTCTTTGGGTCAGGGGTCATGTTTCCCTGATGTACTGTGTGTCCCAAGAATTCCAGCTCTTTACATCCAACACAGCATTTCGTCGGTCTAGCTGTCAAATTTGTCTCTCTAAGTCGATTAAACAACATATCCAGAGAGTTAATGTGTTCCTCAAATGTTTCAGTCGCTATGAGAATATCATCCATGAAGTTGGTGATGCATGGATTATTCAGGGGATCCAGTAATTTTCTCATCATCCTCGAAAACACACTCGGTGCATTTTTCAGCCCGAATGGCAACATGTTAAATTCATAATGTCCTTCCGAGGTGCTAAAGGCTAAATAAGGTCTAACCTCCGGCTTTACTGGAATCTGATAGTAGCCTTTGCTCAGATCCACTTTAGAGAAATATTTAGCTTTATTCAGCCTGGCAAACAGCTGATTTGTATCAGGTAATGGATCCACCTGACCTTCTGTGACAGCATTCAGTTTCCTGTAATCTATACACAGTCTGTGTTCTCCAGAGGGTTTTCTTAACAGAACCACACTGGAGCTGTAAGGAGATTCACTGTGCGAGATAATTCCTTCTCTCAACAGATAATCTATCTCCTCCTTCAAAGCTTTTTCCTTAGCGAACGGAATCGAATAGGCTCTCATACAGATTGGTGTTGGGTCTATGAGTTTCATATCATACTCTAATAAATTTGTATGCCCCGGTCGGTCCGTTAACACATCTGTATGATCATCCAGAACCTGTTGAACTCTCTCCCTCTGATTTTTCGTTAAGTGCGTACTGATTTTTACCTGTGCAGCGGTCTCACAGGGATGTAAAGGATATTCATGAGAGGTGAGTGGTTCCTTTTTCATTTCCATTGCAACAGACAAGGTCAGTAAGTGTGTCTCCTCCTGGTTTTCTCTGTCCAGATATTTTTTCAGGAGATTCACATGATAGATTTTCTCTTTCCCCTTCTTATCTATCTTATAATTTGTTCTAGACACCTTCTCTAGAACTGTATATGGACCTTGCCATCCAATTTGCAATTTATTCTGGCTGCCGGGCAGTAGAAGGAGCACCTTCTCTCCCACAGCTAATTCTCTATCCTTCGCTTTCTTATTGTAATAGGCAGCATGCTTTTTCCTGGCTTGTCTCAAATTTTCATTGGCAAGTTTCCAGCCAGTTTTAAGACGAGTGGTCAGCTCGTTCACATATTGATATGATGAGGTAATATTTTCTTCTGCCTTTTCATCAATCCACGTCCTTAATAAGGCTACATATGGACCTTTAAGATTGTTGACTTATTTTTCGAGGCACCGGTATGGTCTCTTCCATTAGAAGCCTTATAGTGAGGACTTTTCTTCCTAGAATCATCACTCACAAATCGACCACTACCAATTTGTTTCTTGGGATTTTCTCCCCACTTTAAATTCCTTGTGAGAGATCTTCTCTCTCTTTTATCTTCACCCAGTTCACATAATTCCGACCGAGGGATTGTCGACTTATTCTGGGGTAAAACATCTCTTTGTACTCGTCGCATAGTGGCCATTGTAAAACATTCGAGTGAAGACTGTCTGTGAAAAGGGGGTTCCCATTCCCCTCTGTCCACTTTATTAAATTTATTTTTCTTTCCATTTTCAGGCCTAAGTTTGCCCCGTGGCGTGTCTAGGTCCTGATCAATTTTCCCACTTGTGGGTGTTCCCTCATGTAATATGCCACATGCTTCTACAAAATTCTCAATGTCAACCATTTCATCGGGCCAATAATAATTTTGAGCAACCTTTTGGATGATGGTACCTATTTTCTCATGGTCCCCATCTTTCCCAACATGTAAGCTCCTTATTACCTCTGCCCTATACTTTTTAGGAAGTACCAGCTGTCCCTGACCATGGGATCCAGTTCCGGCCTTCCTGTATATCAGTTTGTTCTTCATATAGAAGTCTCCCTTGCCTGGAGGTGTATGACATTTGGGCAATTTCTTAAAACAAGGCTTGAGGGTCTTATCCTCAGCCTGTGCCTTCCTCATCTTATCTGGATGGGTATTTATGGGATTATCCTCCTCCTTTTTAGACTGTGATCTGGTCTGCACTGTTGCCATGATCACAGGTCTCTTGGGATTCCCCAAGAAGACATATCTACACCCCAATATCAGAGGGTAGATTGGTTCATTTATCACTGCTGCTTTGATGATTCCTTCCACATATCGCATTTTCACATTTATCCTGGCGATGGGAAGTGTCATGGTCGCTACGTCCTTGGTTGCAGCTTGAATCTCCACTGTTTCTGTGGTGTATTGATCTGCCTGCACCAGGTGAGAACTCACAACTGAATCATAATCTAATCCCGTATCATACAAACACCTTATAGTGACTCCATTGCATGTTACATCTTCACACACTGGGGGGTGGTAAGGTTCCTGTTGTTCAGTAGGGTTGACCTTTACTCCCTTTCTCCCCATTTTCATTGCAGCGAAATTAGGAGTTTTCCTTCTACAATTTTCGATGTTATGGTTTTCCATCCGACAATTTTTACACCACCTCTTTCCTTGGTTAAAAGATTTTCTTTCATCATATTTCCTTTCATTGAATTGTGGGGTTTTATTTTTATATTCATTGCGTGGCCTATCAAACTGGTGCTTACCTTTGTTCTGTTCTCTATGGTCAAACCTATTAAAGTTTTGTGGTGCCTTAAAATTGTCTACCTGTTTCTTTTTATTACCAACTACCTCTGCTTGGGCTGCCTGATACCTCTCAGAGACATTGAGTAACTCACCCAGCCTCTCTGCACCTTGTTCCATGAGAAACTTTCTCAGGTCTGGAGCCATGGACTCTCTTAGCTGCTCAATAAGGATCATTTTTCCCCAGAGCAGTCCATTTCTCCAAGTAGGTCTCTAACCGTGCAGAGAACTGGTGATAGGTCTCACCCGACAGTAGTTTGGCATTCCTAAATTTTTTTCTATAAAATTCTCCATTTTTTTCATATCTTAACAAAAGAGCCTGCTTTAACATGTCATAATTGTCTTGGTCATCTCTGTTCATCTTGGCAAAAACTTCATAAGCCGTTCCCCTAAGACCCTGGGATAACTTGAGGCTCCACCTCTCTCTCTCTAACCCATATGTAGTAGCCAAAAGCTCCAATCTACTTAAATACCCTTCTATGTCATCATCTTTCTCAACAAAATGGTCTACATGAAAACCCATAGCTGAGGTTGAGGCTCCCTGACTAGCAGTGGCATCTGAGGCAAAGGGGCTGGCACCATTTTCAGGAGCATGGCCTTGAAATTCTAACTCTCTTAGTCGTAGCTCATGCTCCCTCTGTAATCTTTTCTCCTCCTTTGCTGCTTCCCTTTCGGCAGTCAATCTCTTTTCTTCTGCCTCCCTTTCGGCAGTCAATCTTCTTTCCTCTGCTTCTCTTTCAGCCTTTTTCTCTTCTAATTGGAGCCTTTTAATCTCTGCCTCCCTATCTGCCTCTAATGCCCTAGCCTCCTTGTCAGCCTCAATCTGCAGCCTCTTAAGTTCTTTGTCAGCCTCTAACTTTCTTTCTGCTTCTAACTTCCTGTCTTCCCTATCTCGTTCAATAAATTTGTCACATTCTGAAGTTACATACTGGACCAGCTCTGGTCCATCCATGCCCATCTCTTTAGCAGTCTGCACAGCGGCAGATCTGAACTTGGCTAAATCAGCCATTCTAACTCAAGCAGGTCTAATAAGGTTCTAAGACAATCTTAAACTTAACTAAAATAAATACTAACTATAATTAACTAATTACTACTGGCTGTGAAAACCTATCACTGTAAATCTCCTCTTAATTATTTTTATCTTCTTAGTGGGTGTTCCTAACCTCTACTAACACTAGTAATACAATCTTGAATTTATATACTACTGCTAATTTTTATTCCTGGAGTTAGTTAATATATGCTGTATGAGATTCCTATTTCAAACATTCATCTATATATGCCAAATTCAAATCTCAGACTTAGAGACCCCAATATATGTGGTGGATTTTGATGTTAAGAAGAATGGTGTGCATATAGTTGTACTTGAGTGAGATCAACTGTGAAGGTCTCTGAGGTAAACAATGGACAACTGTGTTACAGAGTACCTTTCTTGTACCACCCTACGATCTCACTCTAAGTTATATTCTTTATTGACTAGCGTGACTGAAAGCTACATAAAGTGTCTAGGCTATTTAAGAGTGTTGTTAAAGAATCTCAATACAAAAACATATACAAACATATACTAATTACTATGATAAACTCAACTAACTCCAGCTGTTAAATTTTATATTTAAAATTTCTTTTGTTAAACTTTATTGGTCCTGAGCCTAAAGTTGTTTTGGTCAGGACTACAGTTCAATGAGAATCAATTTAGATGGATAGATATATTTACAAATATATATATAAAGATATTTACATACAACAGACAATATGTCAATAGTACATTGTTACAAATTTTCAAGTTGATGTTAATTACTCTATTTACTACTGGTACTAGAAGGCAGGTTGGGGATTATCATCATCCCAATGTTCTTTTGTTTCACTAGAATTGTTTATGTTAGTCTTTTGGAGGAACGTTTTTGTCTATACAGGAGATTTTTCTTTAGTCGTGATAAGTTGTCCCATGCCAGATATTGCACTTATCTGGGTCCTGGAATCACAGCAGTTGTAGTTGGTTTGGCTAACACTTCAGTCTCCTCTGGTCTTGAACTTCTCTAATACAAGCAGGTACCAGAGACTCTTAGAAATCGTGCTGAATTTCTCTATCATCGAGTACCAGCACCAGACAAGTGCAAGCAGGAACCCCTGTCGATGCAAGTTATGGTTCTGTCTTAATATCAAACTAATTCCTCCTAATTTACATGTAAAAATACATTCAATACAAAAGAACATGGTCAGCTCTCTCTGACAACTCTGCTTCTCCACTTTAGTTTTATGGAACAAATGGTACCAGTTTCCTTTTCTCTTCCCTAATGGATGCTACGCCTCTGTCATTCCTGCAGTAATCTTTTCCATGCAATAAGATAGGTATAATGTTCCTGCATGACCATCATATATATAGTCCTGTAGTTTTAAACATTCTTAGATAGTCCCTTATATGATGGATCAACATCTAGGCCATGCTTAAGTCTGCCATGGAACCATTTAATTATAATCTTTTACATGGCCTTTTCTTTTTTCACACAACCTTTTTTAATTAAAAAGTCAATAAAATCAATCTTACCACATATCAAGGAAATATAAACAAGTAACGATGAATTAGGCAATAGAATATGGCACACTTTCATCACTGCCTCTGTTCAGACTGCTTTCTGTTGTTAGTTAGTTTAAAACAAAGCACAAGTCTGCTTGTTCTTCAGAATATTTTGAAAAAATGGCAGCGAGCAGCCTACTATTTCGTTAAAGTAAAAGGCTTTGGCCAATGAGACCAAGCATCTCTTTTTTTTTTTTGAATGAAACTTTATTTTTTTTTAAAAATATCTCAAACCTCTATGCGTTACTATTACCAACTAGATTTGTATATTTAGGTTAGCCAATAATATTTCGGCTTCCTTCAAATTTCATCCAATCCACTTCATCGTACTATCTTAGCCTTTCTTTCACCTAATTTTTCCCCCCAAAAAATATGCTATCCAATCTAAGCAGACATGACTTGACCTGACAGTATCTCCGATTCTCTATGTATTATTACCAATATTTGATTATTTAATGGACTATTTAGATAACTAACAACATATTCTTGGTCAACAAGTCTTCAGGTACACGAATATATGATTTTTATGGGGCTAAGTGGCTTGGTTGAAAATTCTATCTTTTTTTCTATGTTAGTTGTTTATTTTTAAACTACCTCCTGTTCAATTCTTTTTCCATGTACTTTCAAGCTAAATACGAGTCTCTCGTAATACACGAGAATTACGTCATTCGCAACAAGATCTAAGCGTGTTTTCATGACCGTAGTGTCCACATTTTCTAACGTTTACATCGTAATTTGAAAACCGCCTAAGGGCAAGGCTAGCAAGTTGGTTTTATTTTTAGAAACAATGTGAGACGTGATTTGCGTTGGTTATCTATCCGTCCTCCTCCCCTCTACAATGTATTTTAGGCAAATACTTCTTTTGAACTTGGAAAAGTGGTACGTTTGTCTCAAGGGCGAATTTGAAAAATAGGGTACCCTTTTTGGTTCGGCCAAAGCGTTATCAATTAATACGCTGCAGGCGTAGGCGACGACTACAATTCTCGCCGAAAATTTGTAGTACTATCCTATCTTTGACTTTATGCACTATACTGTTATATTCTAATTTAGATATTGTATTTAGAAGTTCACTACACGAACATTGCGCATTTGTAAAAGGCAAGTGCACAAACAACCAGACCCTTAGCTAAAGATAGGAACTACTGATAAGTGTACCTGTGGCACCGATAAAATGACTGCTGAATATCTACTTCAAAGATGCCCAACATATGAGGAACAGATAAAGCACATATGGGCCATCACCAGTACCATTCTTGGAAAAACTCTACGGAGATACCAACAGCCTCAAGCTGACATCTGCTTTCTGTGAACATATTCAAGTCGACGTCTGCTTTCTGTGAACATATTCAAGTCGACGTCTGCTTTCTGTGAACATATTCAAGTCGACGTCTGCTTTCTGTGAACACATTCAAGCCCACGTCTGAAAGTGAACGAAGAGAAGAATGATCCTTAGTTTGACACAAATGTCATATCACGGCTTCTGTTCCACGCTGCGCGAAATCAGGACTGGTCGTTTGTCTCCTCTCTTTGTGGCATTTTACTATTCTATACTGTTTAAAAAAAGAAACGCATAGCTATCCGAGGGCGCGTTTTTATGAGTTTGTAAGTAAAATTTGGTGCTAGGGTATATTAAAAACCAGCCTCAAATGTTCTTTACAGTGTCAAATGCACGTGTTGACCTGAATTGCGTTCGTTTTTGTAATCGTTACAACGCAGTGGTCAATAGTGTTTATGACGCAATTTTTGACCACAGCTCATGTTGCGCGCACGTGAAAGCAACAAAATTTGGGGTGAACACTATTCACTGACAATGCAATTGAAACCCTATAAAAGGATAACGCTACACACACAAAATTCAGTTCATTTTCAAGCAGACATTTATGGCGTCTCTATCGATAAATTTAAGGAACATTGCTATTGGCCGACTGCATGCAGGCGAAAGTCAAAGTCAGGTTGCCAGGCATCTAAACGTGCATCAGAGTACCATCAGTAGACTTTGGCACCGGTTCCAAGCCACTGGCTCAGTTGAAGACCGGCAGCGCAGTGGACGACCCAGAGTGACAACAGCTGCGGAGGATCGCTTTATTCGGCTTCGTCGCCTCAGAGACAGGTTTGCAACAGCTTCCTCAACTGCCCAGTCATTGCCTGCAGGACGTCATGTGTCTGATCAAACTGTCCGGAATAGACGGCATGACGCTGGACTTTGGGCACAACGACCTCACCGAGGACCTGTCCTTACGCGGCGCCATCGCCAAAATCGACTTCTTTGGGCCAACCAGCATCGTCCCTGGGCAGCTGACAATCAATGGAGACGTGCCTGGTTTAGTGACGAATCTTTCTTTTTGTTGCAGCGTCATGATAGACGGCGTAGGGTCTACCGTAGGCGAAATGAACGTTTTGCCCAAAATTGCGTTGATGAAGCTCCGCCACACGGTGGTGGAGGTGCAGTGGTGTGGGGAATGATCAGTTACAACGGAAGGAGTCAATTGGTGCACATTGAAGGAGGCTTGAATGCCCAACGATACGTCAATGAAATTCTTCGACCCCATGTTCTTCCACTTTTGGCTGCCCAAAGGTCTGTGTTTCAACAGGACAACGCCAGACCACATTGTGCACGGTTGACCACGCAGTTCCTGACTGCCAACAACATTCTCACCCTTCCCTGTCTCCAGACATGAGTCCGATTGAGCACCTGTGGGATGAGCTGCATAGACGTGTTTTTCGCCGAGACGTTGCTCCAGCCAATCGTCGTGATCTGTTCCAGGCACTCCAGGAAGAGTGGGCAGCCATCCCACAGGCCCACATCAGACGTCTGATCGCATCCATGCCCAGGAGATGCCAGTCGCTGATCGATGCAAGAGGAGGCCACACACCATACTAACGGGAAAGCCCGTACGCCAAAAAACTCTCGTGACCCAGATGCAAAACAACTGTCAATTGATTGGTTGAACCCTAAGCTATTCTTGTGTGCAATTTGAACAATTAAGTCATTAAATTAAAAAAGTTATTGAATGTCAAAATTATGGCTATGTGTGTGCCTTCAGCAGCTATGCGTTTCTTTTTTTGAACAGTATAGTATCACAGCTTAGATGGAGGCAACACTAAAAAGCACCCGAAAATGTTTCTATCAATCCTTTCCAGAAACCGAACACTTTAAATCAGGGGTTTTTTTTTCCATCCGGGGTTTCACGGAATCCTAGGGTTCTTCATTTCTTTCAAAGATACTTCATTTGTTTATTTTTTTATTTCCGACTTGATTTTTTTTACCTTATTAAAGAAGACATAAAAGTCTTTTCATAAATGTCTACTCTACAAAATGCTGATGAAATATGGTATGTGCAAAAGTGAAAACGGACCTATTGCACACTGCCATATTTCATCAGCATTTTGTAGAGTAGAAATTTATGAAAAGACCTTTTATGTCTTCTTTAAATAAGGTTAAAAAAAATCAAGTCGGAAATATAAAAAAATCAACAAATGAAGTATCTTCTACCTACACTAGTGACTTAAATTAAAGTGTATATCCTGTGTGGGGAGAAGAAACCACATAAAAGGAGTAGGCTAATAAGTTGGCCAAAATTAATAGACCCACAGAAGACACAAAAAATCATTCGCTACTCAAAAGAGCACTGACAATTTTTATTGGATTATTTTATGTACAACGTACTATACTAACGCTCGATGAGCTGCACATATAATAATTTTTATTCAAGGGGTTCCAAGAGACCTGAAAATTATTTCAAGGGGTTCCTCTAGGATAAAAAGATTTGGGAAAGGCCGCTCATTTTCAGCAAGTCAACCTGTAAGGAACATAGAAGAATGTAGCAGATCAGATATAGCAGAGGAGATATTATTGGTAAATATATATTTACATACATACATGTTCAGTCCTGAATAAGTACACAAAAAGCAAGAGGAGCTTTCATTGCATTGGGAAACATATGGAGAACAAGAGAAATCAAGACCAACACGAAAATAAGAATCTTCAACTCAAATGTCAAGTCAGTCCTATTGTATGGCTCTGAGACATGGAGAGCAACAAAAACAACAACCAAAAAGCTATAGACTTTTATAAACGGGTGCTTGCGTAGAATAGAAGGACTGAAATGGTATGACAAAGTCACAAATGTGGAATTGATGACTTGAACCAGACTAGTGCCAGTGGAACAAGAGTTGAGAAGAATCCACAGGGAAAGAGAGACAAAGGTAGACCAAAAAACACATGGAGAAGAGAACTGGAAACAGAGGTGAAAATGATGAGGAAAACATGGAAAGAACTTGAGGACAGGACAGGAAGACTTGGCATGTGTTTGTTGAAGGCTTATGCTCCCTAGGGAACTAAAGGGTATTGATTGATTGATTGATGTTCAGTTCTAATAGCGCCTTCATGTGTTGGCAATGAAAGAAATGAAAACGCAGATAAAGCAGCCAAGAAAGACAGACACTATAAACCAGACAAATGTAGGTCTGGGTAGGACAGAGATATAAACAATACCTAGCAGAATAATAAAAGTGTATGGACAGCAGCTTGTCATTAAAGTTTAAAAGTAAGACATATTGAACAGCTCCAATAAGAACATATCATTATCTAACTAGAGAATTTAAAATACCAAGCAAATAAGAGACTGCTCAGATAACGATTGGGTATACCAGGGGTCGCAAACCGGTCGATCTTGGTCTACAGGTAGATCTCAAAGTATCATCTGGTAGATCTCTAGGTGACGGAAAAGGAGGGGGAGGTTTTTAATAGGTAAATCTCGTACTATCCTCTACACATTCACCGCATTCCCAGTGAAAGATCCCCGCACATTAGCTTTCTAAAATTTCTACTTCTTTACTTTTCACCAAGTGCCTGAAACATACTTTATGTGTGTCATATTTATTTACTTACTTAAATTAACTTTTTTCGTGACCCGTGTAAGACAGAAAGCCATCTTTTCTTTGAAGCCAAGTGTCGTGAAATATTCTAATCCATATATATAAATTATCAGGTAAATATAAAGCCTAACAAATAAATTCTAATAAAGAAAAGAGCAATGGTAAAATAACAGTGCTGTCACAAAGAATGTACTCGAAATCCCCCTTGTTTTCTACTTCGTCGGCAAATTGTAACGCTTTCACGTTGATAGTAAAAGCCTACTGTATTATTACCCGCTTTCTTCAATGAAACGGGTATTGCATTTCTAAGAAAAACATTGAGAGGCACACTGCGTAATGACCTAAATTAAGCCTAACATTAATTATACTACGTTACCAAAACGAACGAACAGATGGACTAAAGGATAGAGAGAAGGGAGAGGCAGAAAGCCGAACACGTGCAACACTAAACACGCGTCGCGCGATACACAATTGCTGCCATCACGCGTGTAAGGCCACATGCACTAACTTTATTTCAAATCGACAGTGATAAAATTCACTACCCTTCCCAGAGTTAGGTTTTTAAATCCTGAAAAACTCTTATTAGGAAAGATGACAATAGATGGGTTTACGTTTGAAAACATTACAGTACCCAGACAACACATCTTCGAAACAGGAGGTAGAAGAAATTGCATATTTTGAACGCAGCCACTTAGCTCTTTTAAATTTGTATATTTGGGTTCCTTAGGGCTTGATGACAAAGAATATGTTAAGTGTTATGCAAATAGTCTAGGAATTAACAAGTTATAGCCAAAATAAAATGATGATGCTGTCAGACAACACCCAAAATCAGAATCGCTCAGTGGTAGATTTTTTTAAACCACCATTGTACGGGAAATGGGCCACAAGTTACATTTGAACTGATTGGCTGGAATGATATGTAAGGCTAAACACGATTAGTCGGACTATAAATGCTATCCTTGGTTGTTAGGGGAGACGTAGGAAGGTAAAATTTTTTCAAACACTTGTCGAAACGTGGCTCCATTGGCCAGACTCGCTGATATAATCACTTAGGAGCGTTAGTTCGAGACCACTAGTTCAAATAAGCTTGATAAAGCAACAGTGCGTTGAAGCCAGCTCATATTTTTGCTAAATAAAAGCCTGGAACATAAGCAGATGGGAATTTGTGCCAGTATTTGTGCCAGAATCATTGCTAGTCAACGTATCTGTGTTTATTTCCATGAATTGTGGTAAGCTTGAAACATTCAGTATCTTTTAATGAAAATTGAATGTGAATTGTTAATTTATGCCTGTATATATGTGTAGTTCAGTAGCAAACATGATGTAAAGCCTATAATGCTCCAGCCTGAACAGAAGGTGTCGGAGGAAAGTAAAACGGCATGGAATGGCCAAACAGTACACTGACACCTAGATGATTGACTAGAAAGAAATAATGCTGGAATTGCAGAGGCGTAGTAACCATTAGGGAGGGAAATACTGGTATAAAATATTTCAGATGAAGCTGACAGTTGGCCTAACGCTCTGAACTCAATGTTTGTGATGTATTGTGCTCAGTGTAGAACTAGAGTATCAATTAGTTATGAAGTAGAAGGTACATCCTTCTTGTTTTCAGGGACCGTGGTCTTATGTTATTGAGCAGCACCTGGTCAGAGCTTTGCTGAATCCAGAGTCGGACAGCCTACTCCTTGGTCCATTTAGCTATCAGTGAGGTGTCTCCAGAGCCCAGGGGAGAAATCGAGCAGAGGAGTCTTTTCCTGCCGCCATCACGCAAGATAAGCTGATGTGGCCAGCTGAGCTCAACATTATGTACCCCCATCTTAAAATGACCTTGTAAAAATAACATTAAGAGGGGAATTTAATTGTTTTAATATCAGGAACTGAGAACATCTCCAATACTAGTTCCAATAAAGACAAACTATTGAAGTCATGATGACAAATACCAACAGAGCTTGAACAAAACAAAACCAGTATTACCTCATATTACTACTACACAACTGACACACATAGGATACTTTTAATAACATATGTCACTACAAGATTCATATTAATAAATTCTGTACATATAACTTGTAATTAAAATTGATTGTGATTCCTGGTTCCCTTTGTATTTGAATCAGGACACATATACATTCATGACAGCAATGAATACATATTGTTATTTGAAAAGTTATCAGTGACTCCTTTAAGATATCCTTGTAGAGTGTTATATGTATGTGAGTGTCACAGTGTTGTCAAGTGTGGTGGAATAAATTAAATTGTTTATCTGTCTGTTGTTGTTATGACTTACACTTCATCATACACATACCCTAGACATACAACGTAGTCATCACACTATTCCAGAATAATTCTGACTGAGATATATACATATGTGGCAGCAAGTAAGGTTATATATAATACACTACTCTTATTAGATATATATATACCTTCACAGCTGATCTCAGTCAGTACACTAAGTCCCCTATAAATATTTAAAACATCCCACTTCACCACATATATTGGGGTCTCGCTCTTGGGATTTTGAATCTTTACCTATTAAAAATAGTGGGGGTAATTCACTTCAGGGAATATAAGAATTAAAAGGTATCCTTGGGTGGAATTAAATAAGGTTGAGCTCACGGTGCCTGTGTTGTCCATTAGATATATATTTAGAGATTGAATTGTTGGTTAGACATTGTATAAATTTACCTGATAGACAATGGCGGACCTGGCCAAATTTCGATCTGCTGCTGTTCAGACTGCAAAAGAGTTAGGATTAGATGGGCAAGTTATGGTTGCCTATGTCACTACGGAATGTGACAAATTTATTGAACGCGAAGAAAGAAGGTTTGAAGCCGAAAGAAAGTTAGAGGCTGAAAGGGAAATTAAGAAGTTACAGTTTGAGGCTGAGGCTGAGACTAAGAGGTTGCAGATTGAGGCTGAGGCTAAGAAATTGGAGGCAGAAAGAGAAGACAAAAGATTAGCTGCAGAAAGGGAAGCCGAAGAAAGAAGATTGACTGCAGAGAGGGAAGCAGAAAAGGAGAAGAAGAGATTACAAAGGGAACATGAGTTACGACTAAGGGAGTTTGAGTTTCAGGGCCATGCTCCTGAAAATGGTGCCAGTCCCTTTGCCTCTGATGCTACTGCTAGCCAGGGAGCCTCAACCTCAGCTATGAATTTTCATTTAGATCATTTTGTTGAGAAAGACGAGGATATAGAGAGCTACCTAAATAGGTATGAACTATTAGCTACCACGTATGGGTTAGAGAGAGAAAGGTGGAGCTTAAAGTTATCTCAGGGACTTCGTGGGGCAGCTTATGAAGTTTTTGCAAAAATGAGCAGAGGTGATCAGGAAAATTATGACATGCTAAAGCAGGCTCTTTTGTTAAGATATGAAAAGAATGCAGAATTTTATAGGAAAAAATTTAGGAATGCTAAACTACTGTCAGGTGAAACCTATCACCAGTTTTCTGCACGACTAGAGACATACTTGGAGAAATGGACTTCTCTGGGGAAAACCCAAGATCTTAAGGAAATGGTCCTTAAAGAGCAATTAAGAGAGTCCATGGCTCCAGACCTGAGAAAGTTTCTCATGGAACAAGGTGCAGAGAGGCTGGGTGAGTTGCTAAATGTTGCTGAAAGGTATCAAGCAGCTCAAGCAGAGGTAACAGGTAATAAAAAGAAACAAGTGGATAACTTTAGGGCACCACAGAACTTTAATCAATTTGATCCTAGAGATCAAAACAAAAGTAAGCACCAATTTGATAGGCCACGGTATGAAAATAAAAATAAATTCCCACAATTCGATGAAAGGAAATATGATGAAAGAAAATCTTTCAACCAAGGAAAAAGGTGGTGTAAGAATTGTCAGCAATCATGACACTGACCGTTGCAGAAGGAAACCTGTGTATATGGCCACCCTTCAGGTCAGGTCGACCTCAAGACAGGAGGAGGATATTATGTTGGATACCACTCCAGATGAGATGAGGAAGGCACAGGCTGGGGATAAAACACTCAAGCCTTGTTTCAGAAAATTGTCAACTTGTCATACAACTCCAGGCAAGGGAGATTTTTACATGAAAAACAAGTTGATGTATAGGAAGACTGGAGCTAGATCCAAAGGTCAGGGACAGCTGGTACTTCCTAAAAGATATAGGGCAGACTTAATAAGGAGCCTACATGTGAAACCAGATGGGGACCATGAGAAGATAGGTACCATCATTCAAAAGGTGGCTCACAATTATTATTGGCCCAAAGCAAGATGGGACATTGAAAATTTTGTAGAAAGGTGTAGCATAGCACATGAGGGAACACCCACAAGTGGGAACATGGATCAGGACCTGGACACGCCACGGGGCAAAATTAGGCCTGATAATAAAAAGAAAAATAGATTTGATAAAGTGGACCAAATGGAATGGGAAGCCCCTTTTCACGGACAAGCTTCACTTAACTGTTTTACAATGGCCACTATGCGGAGAGTGCAAAAAGATGTCTTACCCCAGGATAAGCCGAAAATCCCTCAATCGGACTTAAACAAACGGGAGGAAGAAGATGTAGAGAGGAAATCTCTCATCAAGAATTTTAAGTGGGGAGAAAGCCCCAGGAAAAGAATTGGTAGCGGTCGTTTTGTGCATGATAATTCTGGGAAGAAAAATCATCACTATAGAGCTTCGAGTGGAAGAGACCATACCGGTGCATGGACAAATAGGTCCACACAATTAAAGGTCCATATGTAGCTTTGTTAAGAACGTGGACTGATGAAAAGGCAGAGGAAAACATTACATCTTCATACCAATATGTGAATGAGCTGACCACTCGTTTAAAAACTGGCTGGAAACTTGCCAATGAAAATTTGAAACAAGCCAGGAAGAAACATGCTGCCTATTATAACAGGAAGGCGAAAGACAGAAATTTGGCTGTGGGAGAGAAGGTACTGCTTCTTCTCCCCGGGAGTCAGAATAAGTTACAGATTGGATGGCAGGGTCCATATACAGTTCTAGAGAAGGTGTCTAGAACAAATTATAAGATAGATAAGAAAGGGAAAGAAAAAATCTATCATGTGAATCTCCTGAAGAAATATTTGGAAAGAGAACATCAGGAAGAGACACACTTGTTGACCTTGTCCATCGCCATGGAGATGAAAAAGGAACCACTTTCATCATTTGAATATCCATTACACCCCTGTGAGACAGCAGCACAGGTGAAAATCAGTACACATTTAACGAAAACTCAGAAAGAGAGAGTGCAACAGGTTCTAAATAATCATGCAGAGGTGTTAACAGACCGACCAGGGCATACAAACCTATTGGAATATGATATGAAACTGATAGACCCCACACCTGTCTGTATGAAACCATATTCGATTCCGTTTGCTAAGGAGAAAGCTTTGAAGGAAGAGATAGACTATCTATTGAAGGAAGGAATTATTTCACACAGTGAATCTTCGTATAGTTCCGGTGTTGTACTCTTAAGGAAGCCCTCTGGAGAACATAGACTCTGTATAGATTACAGGAGACTGAATGCTATTACAGAAGGACAGGTGGATCCATTGCCGGATACAAATCAGCTGTTTGCCAGACTAAATAAAGCTAAATATTTCTCAAAAGTGGATCTGAGTAAAGGATACTATCAGATTCCAGTAAAGCCTGAGGTTAGACCATACCTAGCTTTTAGTACCTCAGAAGGACACTATGAGTTTAATAGATTGCCATTTGGATTGAAGAATGCGCCTAGTGTCTTCTCTAGAATGATGAGAAAATTGTTGGATGTAAACATTTCGGAGGAACGTAACGAATCCCTGAGTTGCCTCTTTGATTGAGGATATTCCGAATGTTTCATACAGGATAATAAGAAGATTATGGGATCCACTATGAAAACTCTGCTATCACCAGGTATATGTTATCTCCTCATAACGTACATTTTGAGGGAAATATAATGTTCTCTGGACATGTCATTGCGCAGACTCAGAGAAGAGAAATGGTGAATACGGGTTGCGAAGCAGCATTAAGACAAGCACTCACACTTGCGGCTGTTCAGTAACATAACCGAAATATATTATTGGTTGTAGAGTCTGAGGCAGATTTCATGAGTAGTGCCTACTCTGAATGGACCCAACTACATAAAACCATGATAGCACCACAGCAGAGTAAAGTCAAGTTGACTTACATTTATCTATGTGTATATAGAATAAAGGACTGACATATAATGTCTGTTTTAAGAGGGGAGGTGTCGTGAAATATTCTAATCCACATATATAAATTATCAGGTAAATATAAAGCCTAACAAATAAATTCTAATAAAGAAAAGAGCAATGGTAAAATAACAGTGCTGTCACAAAGAATGTACTCGAAATCCCCCTTGTTTTCTACTTCGTCGGCAAATTGTAACGCTTTCACGTTGATAGTAAAAGCCTACTGTATTATTACCCGCTTTCTTCAATGAAACGGGTATTGCATTTCTAAGAAAAACATTGAGAGGCACACTGCGTAATGACCTAAATTAAGCCTAACATTAATTATACTACGTTACCAAAACGAACGAACAGATGGACTAAAGGATAGAGAGAAGGGAGAGGCAGAAAGCCGAACACGTGCAACACTAAACACGCGTCGCGCGATACACAATTGCTGCCATCACGCGTGTAAGGCCACATGCACTAACTTTATTTCAAATCGACAGTGATAAAATTCACTACCCTTCCCAGAGTTAGGTTTTTAAATCCTGAAAAACTCTTATTAGGAAAGATGACAATAGATGGGTTTACGTTTGAAAACATTACAGTACCCAGACAACACATCTTCGAAACAGGAGGTAGAAGAAATTGCATATTTTGAACGCAGCCACTTAGCTCTTTTAAATTTGTATATTTGGGTTCCTTAGGGCTTGATGACAAAGAATATGTTAAGTGTTATGCAAATAGTCTAGGAATTAACAAGTTATAGCCAAAATAAAATGATGATGATGTCAGACAACACCCAAAATCAGAATCGCTCAGTGGTAGATTTTTTAAACCACCATTGTACGGGAAATGGGCCACAAGTTACATTTGAACTGATTGGCTGGAATGATATGTAAGGCTAAACACGATTAGTCGGACTATAAATGCTATCCTTGGTTGTTAGGGGAGACGTAGGAAGGTAAAATTTTTTCAAACACTTGTCGAAACGTGGCTCCATTGGCCAGACTCGCTGATATAATCACTTAGGAGCGTTAGTTCGAGACCACTAGTTCAAATAAGCTTGATAAAGCAACAGTGCGTTGAAGCCAGCTCATATTTTTGCTAAATAAAAGCCTGGAACATAAGCAGATGGGAATTTGTGCCAGTATTTGTGCCAGAATTCATTGCTAGTCAACGTATCTGTGTTTATTTCCATGAATTGTGGTAAGCTTGAAACATTCAGTATCTTTAATGAAAATTGAATGTGAATTGTTAATTTATGCCTGTATATATGTGTAGTTCAGTAGCAAACATGATGTAAAGCCTATAATGCTCCAGCCTGAACAGAAGGTGTCGGAGGAAAGTAAAACGGCATGGAATGGCCAAACAGTACACTGACACCTAGATGATTGACTAGAAAGAAATAATGCTGGAATTGCAGAGGCGTAGTAACCATTAGGGAGGGAAATACTGGTATAAAATATTTCAGATGAAGCTGACAGTTGGCCTAACGCTCTGAACTCAATGTTTGTGATGTATTGTGCTCAGTGTAGAACTAGAGTATCAATTAGTTATGAAGTAGAAGGTACATCCTTCTTGTTTTCAGGGACCGTGGTCTTATGTTATTGAGCAGCACCTGGTCAGAGCTTTGCTGAATCCAGAGTCGGACAGCCTACTCCTTGGTCCATTTAGCTATCAGTGAGGTGTCTCCAGAGCCCAGGGGAGAAATCGAGCAGAGGAGTCCCTTCCTGCCGCCATCACGCAAGATAAGCTGATGTGGCCAGCTGAGCTCAACATTATGTACCCCATCTTAAAATGACCTTGTAAAAATAACATTAAGAGGGGAATTTAATTGTTTTAATATCAGGAACTGAGAACATCTCCAATACTAGTTCCAATAAAGACAAACTATTGAAGTCATGATGACAAATACCAACAGAGCTTGAACAAAACAAAACCAGTATTACCTCATATTACTACTACATAACTGACACACATAGGATACTTTTAATAACATATGTCACTACAAGATTCATATTAATAAATTCTGTACATATAACTTGTAATTAAAATTGATTGTGATTCCTGGTTCCCTTTGTATTTGAATCAGGACACATATACATTCATGACAGCAATGAATACATATTGTTATTTGAAAAGTTATCAGTGACTCCTTTAAGATATCCTTTAGAGTGTTATATGTATGTGAGTGTCACAGTGTTGTCAAGTGTGGTGGAATAAATTAAATTGTTTATCTGTCTGTTGTTGTTATGACTTACACTTCATCATACACATACCCTAGACATACAACGTAGTCATCACACTATTCCAGAATAATTCTGACTGAGATATATACATATGTGGCAGCAAGTAAGGTTATATATAATACACTACTCTTATTAGATATATATATACCTTCACAGCTGATCTCAGTCAGTACACTAAGTCCCCTATAAATATTTAAAACATCCCACTTCACCACACCAAGTTAACATTCAGTAAAATATTTAGTTTGAATTTTCCACCGCTCTGTTGATGAGATTGCAAGAAGCAAATGGTGCGTCAGAGATAAAAGTTACATCTGAGCTGGATTGATTCCAAATTCCAGATATTCTGAAACCTTAAAACATTCATGATTTTATCAAGGTAGATCTCAATCCATTTATTTTTGGGGCATGTTATGAGAAGAGGATAGCTGGAATATATCGTAACAACAGGTAAGATTGAAGGAAAAAGAGTCAGAGGAAGACAAAGAGAGCAAATACTGGACAGTTTGACATTGTGGCATGGAAAGAAGTTAAAAAGAGAAGTGATAATTGTACTGGAGACAGGAAGTTGTGGAGAGACATGATCTTTTACACCACTAGGCATGGTTCTTGAAGAAGATCTTTTGAGAGCTCTGTGTTTTTAACGTGGACCCCACATCTCCTGGGTTGCCTACCCCTGGGGTATACGATATTTTATTAAACAAGAACCTAAAATTAAGAATCGCAAATATATTAAGTAGAAATACACGTCATGCGTGCGAGCTCGCGCATACAAACGCGCGCTATTTATTACTACATGTTGTAATACAGGGTGTTCCACGAAAAAGCGGCCCGTGACGTCATGGAATGCTGACGTATTGTGTCGGAAGTAGTGTGAATGGCCAAGTAGTCCTAGCGTTGTAGAAATGTGACTTCCTAACAGTTGGCACTATACATTTTTCGGCATTAACGACCGACCCTGTTGTACGCCATTTTGAGATCAACTTCTGTATGCTACTCTTTGATAATCACGGAAAATAATTTAGGTCAATCTAGTACTACTTAGAACCTTTTATAACCGACATATTTGTAAACATTGAAAAATGCTGAAAAATCTGGCTACTTTCACTTTGTGAATAGGGCCGCTATTTCGTGGAACACCATGTATAAGAAAGTATGATTATTTAAAATTGAAGAAAAGTAAAAAGTCAAGGTCGTCCCTTAGCAGGTACTGCCGTAGGGGAGTGAAGTGTTAGAGGCTTCGCATTACTAGGCCCAGCATCGAGAGGTTTTCGTCGCTGCCTTTTCCTTCCCTAACTCAAAGAGCAGTCAGATACCCATTTACAGTTGGGTAGACTGGAGCGTGTTGTCGGTACTGTGATTTGAACTTGGCATCTTTGTCGCGAGAGACCACGTTGTCAGTCGGACGCTCTCCGATGAAAAGTACACAAGCAGAATAAAGAAGACGTTTCGCAGATGTCAGCAGCAAAGAATAAAGCAACCAAAAAATAAATAAATAAATAAATGAGAGGCGAGTAAGAAAATATGTAATTGCTTGGGATTATCCAAAAACAGAAATGTCGATGAGCACGTAAAAAACAATCAAGCGTCTATAAGGATTGATTCATTGGAAGATCCTAATTAAGCCCACGAAAAAAAAAAGTGTACAATTTAACAACAGATTCGTGCTTATATCAGAATCTGAAATGTCAACTGTACACAAGTTGCGGAGATGGATTGGCCATACCTCACAGAAAATAAACCAACCGACCTTACACCAGACAGGCCACTGGGTGGAACCCACATAGAAACAGAAAAGTGGGGAGGCCAAGAAAACATGGAGAAGAGTGGATTAAGAAGCAGTCAAAGCAACGGTGACCTCATGCTTAGAAATGACATCATTCATCATCATCATCAGCACTGTCCTTTTCGTTAAGAGTGGAACATGGAGCCAACACTACATCGGGCCTTCTTGCAAGACAGCATTCCTACCCTCCTGCAGCGCTTATTTGTGTAGCAATTTGTTGTATATGGTGAAGCTGCCAGTCCCATTAAACATCATTCTATTATACGTTTACTTATGACATGCCTGTGGGAGCTATAACCCTATTCTTTCTTTGTCTCCCAGAGACCCCCCGGGAACTACACGGGGCGTAGAGCTGACAAAACAGCCAAAAACAGAGATCGGTGGCCAGCAAAAACCGCAGCCCCATGTTCCATGGGGAAAGATAGAGGGGACTGATGATGATGTGCTTATTTTGCTTACTTGGTCGTTCTTCTTCTACCCTGGGGTGTAGAGGTTTGCAAGAGAGAGCGCCACACTATCCTATCGGCTGTCTTCCTCCTGGCCTGGTTCCAATCTAGTCCTCAGCCCTTCAGGGATTGTCTAATGTTGTCCTCCCAGTGAACTATGGATCGTCCTGGATCATAGTTGTCATGGTCGCGGATCTTCTCCCATTCTGTAGACACGGCCAAGACATCGTAATTGGAACTGTTCTACTCGGGTCTGCAGGGGCTGGGTTTTGAGGCCATGACGTATTGTCTTATTGCGGACCATGTCTCTTCTTGTTACTTCAACCACCGTCCTCAGGTACCTAATTTCTGAAGTTTGGAGCTGGCTTTTGTGGGTTGTAGTCATTGTCCATGACGAGCATCCATAAGTCAAGACTGGAATATATGTGTAGCAGTATACAGCCATCTTCGCCATCTTGTCAATTTTTTCTTTTGCTGAGGAGTCCTCGATTTATGGTCTGAAAAAGTCTCCCAGCTCCTGCTTTTCGGGTAATCAACTCTCCGTTGATGCCTCTATTCCAGTCTATGACATGTATTTAAACTGGTGGACCTGTTCCAGGACCTGTTACTTATTTTACTTACAGTTATAAATGTTCAACCATGTAAAAACTGCTTGATATTACTATTAATATTATACTACTGCATACTGGAGGCTCGAAACTTTGAAAGGGCTTTTTGTTTGTCCGCGATGATGTAGCGGCGACATATATAAAACAGCATTCTCCTTCTGCTAAGAAGTGGGCAGTGATATTGCTTCGGGTCTGCAATTATGAACTATTTTAAAAAAAAACTAGAAATGACATCTTAAATATCGCGGGAAGATGTCTAAGATAATCTTGTAACTACACACATCCCGAGGACCTTCTCAACTACATATTACATGTTGTGTGCCAACTGTAACTTAAACCAATTCCCGTTATCTTGATCTTTCATCTTTGGGGTACACTTCCGGACGCGTGAGCCAGACCAGCATTCCAGATCAATAATATACAGAGAGAAAAAAAAAGGTACAGAAAGCTGCATGACAGAATATTTCTATAAAAATCCTCCACCCTTTACACATTCTCCACCCTGAGATACTTTCCAGAACTTTCAGATAAACGACTCGGACATTAACACAAGAGTTCACCATGCAAGCTTCCAGCTTCTTTCTTCCATTTTCCTCTCTACAGCTTCTTATTTCCTCTAAATGACGCCTCTCCTCTCCACAGCACACAAGTCTTCTTTAACAGTGTCCATGGTTTCTGTTCTGGCTGCATGGTCTCCCCATTTATCGGATGGGTGTATGGCCGTCCGGATTGTCGATAAAAACAAGCATAATAAATGAGATTCTGAGGGTCTCTTGGCAGAAGCTGGGTTAAACGTATTCATCCAATGGTGCTCAGTTATGTCCGACAAACGAGGTAACAAAGACACGCGTTCACTGAGTAGGTAGAAAATTATAATATGGAAAATTACGAAGACAAAAAGTGCCCCTAAAGGCGTTAACCAGTGAAGAAGAAAATGTGAGAGATCTTCCAAGGAAATTAAACACCGAAGAAGAAAATGTGAGAGATTTTCCTAGGAAATTAAACATTGAAAGACAATGTGAGAGATTTTCCAAGGAGATTAAACATTGAAATAAAATGTGAGAGATTTGTCAAGGAACTTAAACATTGAAGAAGAAAATGTGAGAGATTTTCCTAGGAAATTAAACACTGAAAGAAAATGTGAGACTTTCCAAGTAAATTAAACAATGAAGAAGAAAATAGTGAGAGATTTTCCAAGGAGATTAAACATTAATTACCAGCGCTGATGCTGGTACAGTAATGAAGCAGCACTGATCATCCAGACGCACATCTTGCACGCACGCGGGAAAACGGGTTCCATGAGGTCATGAGGGAGTCAAGATATATTAAGGGGCTGAAACACTTATTGAGGGGGGAACCTCCTGATTGCCTCCTGTTGTATCTCTCTGTATAGTTCCCTATCATATCTATCATCATCACTTTCATGTTGGCTCCTTACTGAGTAATGGAATCACCAGTGCGGCTAGTTCCCTTGCAGGAAGCCTGTATCACAGCGTTATGCTCCTGCAGTGTTAGTTCTAAATCAATTAGTTTTACATGATGAGGTAGCCAAATTCATGCACAGCTTCATTCTAGTCACCTCTGACGAGATGTCGCCTCCGAGAACTACTATGGACAGTCCAACACATAATTAAAGTGTATTAATAGTATTACCACGTTTATCAAAGCAATGCTGGCCAAGCACTCTAGGGGAGGAAAGTGAGGGCGCTAGAAAAAAAACCCAATGGTTTCCTGTAATGCTATTTCCCATTGTTCTAAGGCCCTAAAGCTCAGAGAAAGATCCTGAAAAGAAAAAAAAGAATGAATGAAGCTAAGCTTTAAAAAACAAGGCGTAGCAACATGAAAAAAAAAATGGACGAGAAGTGACCAGAATGAAATGTGAGATTTGTTTTACACCACATCATGGGGGGAGGGGAGAGAACAGTATCAAGAACGTGTTCTACATCTATGATCAATATTTTTGAAGAATACCGACCTGATTGATGGGAAACACTGCTCAGAATAAATGATAAGCAAGAGGTAGAATGATGTTTTATCTGCAGCCTAAGCCGCCCTTCTTGCTCACGGGCATACAGAATGAAGAAATAGATTGATGTCGCGTGCTTTATACAAACTGTACCGGTCTAACACGGGAATCTGTGCTTCACCCGCGTGTCCAAGTTCCAAGCTTGCTATCGCGGCCACGTGCAAACGGGCGGACGTTCAACCGGCCCCCCCCCCCCCCCCCCCCGCACCTTGTGATAATTAATAAGACACAATACATACAAATGTGGCTGCCAGTTTCTTGGATGTTTGTGCGCGACAGCCAAAAACCACACAAAAGAGGTGGGAGAGACAAGAGAGATACATGTAAATTAAAGACAAGGTTTCTTCATAACCTACTCAACAATAAAACAGACCAAATGCTTTTTTTTTAAAATCTAGACATGCGCTCTAATGTAACCAACGGACACTTTGTCTCGGCTGAATGAGGCGCGCCACGCCAACACGAGGTAGGATTCTTTTTTTTTTTTTAAACCAACCCACTGAACATCTGAGCTACCTGCGTTGTGCCCAGGTGTCTCTGGGGAGATAAAGATGCTAGTGGCTGCTTCTTCCTGGGGCATATCGTGAAAATAGACTAATTACTCTTCTTCTCATTATGACACAGTTCTAAAGATGAGACATTATTTATTACTCTTCTTCTTCACAGTTCTAAAGATGAGACATTATTTATTACTCTTCTTCTTCACAGTTCTAAAGATGAGACATTATTTATTACTCTTCTTCTTCACAGTTCTAAAGATGAGACATTATTTATTACTCTTCTTCTTCACAGTTCTAAAGATGAGACATTATTTATTACTCTTCTTCTTCACAGTTCTAAAGATGAGACATTATTTATTACTCTTCTTCTTCACAGTTCTAAAGATGAGACATTATTTATTACTCTTCTTCTTCACAGTTCTAAAGATGAGACATTATTTATTACTCTTCTTCTTCACAGTTCTAAAGACCAGTTTTATTATTTATTATTCTTCTTTAGGACCATCCTTCTCATGGCATTGCACACACGCCAATTAGTGGGTCTGGTGTGACGTCCACCAACTACGCCCGCTGAGTTGGGGAAGTTCTCTGGGGTTACAAGAAAGCCCAAAACGACACCCCCTCCAAATTGCCGCAAGGGAAATTGAGTGAATAACTCGAATCCCTGCGGATCGGTACAACAACAATATTTGCACAATTCTAAAGACGAGTCTTATTATTTATTACTCTACTTCACAGTTCTAAAAACCAGTCGTATTACTTATTACTACTGACAATTCAAAAGACAAGTATGATTATTTTTCCCAACTCAAAAGACAAGTATTATTATCTATTATTCTTCTGCATCTTCGTTGTCAAGACACGAGACATAAAAAAGCGCAGATTTACTAGTAAAGGTAAAGTACTTGCAGCATCTAGAGCAGCGGCCGGCAACGTAGGAGCTGTAAGGATCTCCTTTAGAAACTCTTGGGCACTCTAAACATCTACCTTGACAAAATCATATCAGTGTTCAGGTTTTAGAGTATTTGGAATAAGTGCAGCACTTATGTAACCTTTATTTCGGCTGGACAGTGTTGCTCCCTTTAATTCCATCATCAGAGCGCTGGAAAATTCAAACCAAATAATAATTTGTCGCATCTTAACTTCACTTCAAAGAAAGGATCGTGTTCCTATCTCGTGCAGTTCACGATTAAAGTGCATTTGTACAAGCTCACGCGAGAGTTTTCGCTGGGAACGCGGAAAAAGTACATTTAAAGCTGAGGGATTCCTTACTTACTTAGTCGTTCCTCTTCTACCCTGGGGTGTAGAGGTTCTCCAGAGAGAACGCCATACTATCATATCGGCTGTCTTCTTCCTTGCCTGGTTCCAAATTTAGTCCTCGGTCATTCCGAGATAGTCTAATGTTGTTCTCCCAGCGAACTCTGGGTCGTTCTGGAGGTCTGGATCCTTGGCTCTTGGTTTCTCATATTTGTAGTGGTAGCTGATCTTCTTAAATTCTGCAGACCATCGTAACTGTGACTGTTCCACTCTGGTCTGCAGCGGCTGGGTTTTGAGGCCACGCTTTTAAATGTAATTCGAAACTTCTCTAGCTTAAGGGGCGGAGGTACATGGCACTTTAAGTCAAAATAGCACACAAATGAAAATAGGGATTCATCTGTATTCAGATGATTCATATTCTCCTGAATTAAAATAGGTCACAATAATTTGTCAGAACACATTCTAAGTACGTGTATTTTGACTGTGTAAATGGTATTTTCTTCAGAAATTGTGCTTGTCCTTTGAAGAAAATCATGATTTTTTCAGAACCTTGTTTTATGTAACTAATAATATTCTTTTAACTTGCGTAGTTTTTTTTTTTAGTCAATCAATGTGAGATTTGGCATTAACATTTTCCATTGTATAATCAACTTTCGTCAGATCCGATTTTTGATTTATTATCAAAATGTTGATTTATTGCAAATAATGTAAAATTTTGAAGAAGAAGAAAAAATGGTTACTATTTTTAGATATAAGCTTTCACATTCGTTCTCTCGGGATCTAAAATCTAATCTGACAATGATAAGCTTTTATTTCAGCGTGGGTGCTCATAATTCTACAAATAAAAAAGCCTTAGGAAGTTGAAATATAGGAGCATAATCCAACATGGCCGTCATTTCCATGGCAACCAATAGCATTAAATCATCAAATGCGTTGGTATGCAAAGCTATTACTGTCCTATGTCAGCCACGTGCATTTGTATCGAAATCCCGCAGTTATTTATGCAAACAGCATTTTACTGTAGCTCCGCCCCTTAAACATCTTTTCTTCTCCCCTCCAACCACCTAGCGATCTACCAAATCATGCTGTGATTTGCCGGTAGACCGAGCCCGACTTGTTGCCAACCCCTGATCTATACAGTGTGTATGTATGTGTGTGTGGCTTCTTTTATTAAATAAGACAATGGAAATTGAGAGACTAGACTTGAAAATTATAAATACTTGTGATGTAAAACACGTGACATGATGCCAATCAGTCTAATGCCATGACCCTTATGCGTCCGGGCATCAAGTGACCCGTTTGTGACAGGAATACTTATAATATAGAGAAGCAATGAATGAGATACTATACTAACAGATCTACTGATAAACAAGCTTGTTAACTGATGTGAAGCAAACAATCTGGCTTACTACCAATGTTGTGCCACCACAAGAACAGCTATGCTATGGACCCTTGCAGGAAAGCGAAAGAGAGGCCGACCAAAAACAACTTGGCGGAGAACTGTGGAGGCCGAGATGCAAAGAATGAACCAGAGCTGGGGCACCGCCGACCCAGCAAAGCAGAAACAGTTTGATGCTTTCCTACAAGACCCCACCAGGCGTGATGGCCACTGACTGCTGTGACTGAGGCTCATCGCAGCCTTCTTGTGCTTAGGTACACTCGCCAACACACGTGCACTAGGCTTGGATGCCATTAATAATTACAAACAGGATCAAAGAAGAAGAATGAATTCCACAACTGTTGGTTGGCATCAATGTTTCCATAATTTAGTCTATAGCTAGAAGAACAGAACGAACGAACAAACGAACGAACTTTATTTTCGAAGGGTAAAGAATTGGGCGCGCAGGCCCGTCTAACATTCTGCCCTTCCACTCTCATTAATCTTGCATACTATATCCTTTCATTCCCACATGATGCTTTAAGCATTAATTTAAAGGCATGCAACATTATAAAGTTACCATGGTGATAAGAGCCAACCCTGCCACACTCCAATTTGTACGTCACGAGTTCTTTGTCAGCTGTACTTCATGAAGGATTCTGCATGTCATGTCTTCAAGTATTTTCCTTATTAGCGTGATAAACTGCCTTTCTTGAGCAGTTTGTACATCTTCTGGAATGTTATCTAAGCCAGCAGCCTTTCAATCTCTTCATATGCTTTATGGCTTTATTTCTACCTTACTTGGTTTTTTCCCAATTAACTTGTAACTCCTTTCTGCTGGCTGGATGTCTGGGCAATCTCGTGAAGGTAATCTATTTTTTTCCATTCATCTCTTCAGTTTCTCTATAATGCTGCCAGGAAATTTTCCATTCTTGTCCTTGTTACGACCACCTGACTTCTTATACTTCCTTATTTGCTTCTTTGTATTGTTGTACAGGTCTTCATTTTTCATTTGGTTGAAGCTTCCTCTGCCGCCCTTACTAAGACATCACTGTATCTCACCTTGCCTCTTCTCATACTTCTTACTACTTCATTTGCTTCTATGTAAAGCTCATGAGCCTTGGTTCTGGAAACTCTGGATTTATTTCTGTTTAAATCTGCTTTTTCTTCTTCTGTCCTTTATCTTACTGGTGGTGTGTTGTTCTTTTAGTGTTTCTTTTAATGTGACATCATCTGGATAGTATTTCAAATCAAATTTATTGTTGTTGTTGTTATTGATCCAGCGGCACTTGGGCTCTCGCCCTTCGGCCCAATGCCATGTAGTGATATCTGCATGTTTTCGCAAGTTGTTTTGTATCTCCGTACAAGGTGTTCCACTTATCTGGCCTGGGAGGAAGAAGCATTTTTCTAACATCATCGAGTGCTGGGCACTAGAAGAGGTGGTGGTCAACAGTTTCATGGGGGTAGTTACATAGCTGGCACCCTGGAGGGTGTTGTGGTTGGATTCTGTTCAAGTGGCTGTTGAGTGGTATATGTTGTGTTCTGAGTCGAAAAATGGTGCTTTGGTCCCTCCTTGTGAGATGGTTGATGTTGTCGTTAGGATCAGGACCAGCCATATGTCTGTAAACTTCTCTTCCAGTATTTCCCATGGCCCATCTGTTCAGCCAAGTTTCTTTGTTTATTGTTCGTATGAGTGTTTTGGCTGTTTGGAGAGGTCACTTCCGGAAACTCATGACAACCGTCTATAAACAACAAACCAGGAAGTGATCTTATACAAGCAATGTTATGATATTTAAACATAACAGAGTGGTTGTTCTTGTTTTGTTCCTTTCTTTGCCAATCTGTCTGCTCTGTCATTACCTGGTGTATTTGAGTGGCCAGGGATCCACTGCATAACTATTCTGATGCCATAGGAAGTGATAAGCTGGTCAGCGTCCTGGATTAGTTTGGCTAATTCAGTTTTACAATGTCCACTGCCTTCCAGAGCTTGTAGGGCAGACAATGAGTCAGTAAAAATGACAATGTTTTGAGCCTTTGAGGGAAAGGCATCAAATACAGTCTTCAGATGGTATACAGCTGTTTCCAGTGCAATGGTTTCAGCTTCATAGTTGGAGCAAAACTCCCCGCATGCATCAAACAGCTCGTCGGAGGATCCGTCTGGATAACATATGTAAACTCCGTAACCTGCTTTGATGGTGGCCTTAAATGCAGATCCGTCAGTATAGACATGTAACCATTCTTCAGGGTAGGCATCAATGGTTCTTTGTGATGCACTCATAAGACTGACTGGGTCGGCCTGTTTGGTTGTTCCATCTACTAATTTCATCTGTACTTCTGGTGTTTTTAAGTGGGTATGTGGTGGTAAATTCCTTACTACTTTCTGTATTTCTTGTCTTCTTTCTGGGAGGTGGTATCCATCTTGTATTTCATGGACATGGTGCAAGACTGACTTGTGCTTTATTCTTTGCTTGTGTGCCCAGTTTTCTACAAGGTGCCTGTTAGGGTGGTTTCGGTTCATTCTCTTACATCTTTCATAAACTTCTAAAGCAGCTTTATCTCTCCGTAAACTGGGGGGTTCCATATTTGTGTGTATTTCACATGCAGCAGTTGGCGTTGATCTCATAGCTCCACTGATTAGTCGAAGGGCATTGCTTTGCACTCTGTCGAGAGACTCCAGGTTTGTCTTGGAGCAAGTAGTAAGCAGTGAGTTATTATATTCTATCACAGAACGGACATAGCCAAGGTACAAGCCTCTCAGAGTATCCTTGTCTGATCCCCATGTAGTGCCAGCAAGCCTCTTCAATAGTTGTAATCGCCTCAGTGCTTTGTTCTTTGTATTCTCAATGTGGTTCTTGAGGTTGAGCTGCCGATCAAGTGTGACTCCAAGATATGTGGGATGTTCTTCTTTTGTCACTTGTTGTTTGTCTAGCCACAGACTGATATTCTTCTTGGCTACTTTATGGCTTTTGGTGAAGATAGTGTACACAGTCTTTGTATAGTTGACCTTTAATTTCCATGTTTTGCAGTACTCATGTAGTCTTCTAAGGTCTCCGTTTAGTCTTTGAGCTCCACTTTCTAGATTCTCACGACTCTGCCATATCACCAGGTCATCAGCGTACAGAGCTTTTTCAGCTTTGATCTGGTCTGCTAAGTCATTGATATAGATGAGAAATAGAGTGCAGCTCAATGAGGAGCCTTGTGGTAAGCCATCCTCTAAGACTTCTTTAGATGAGATTGCATTGTTAATCTTTGTCTGGATTGTTCGATCAACCAAAAAATATTTTATCCAGTTGTATAACCTGCCATGTATTCCCATGCCAATCATCTTCATCAGGAGGCCTTTTCTCCATACACGGTCATAGGCCTGCTGGAGGTCGAAGAAGATGGCCACAGTATGTTTCTTACTCTGGAAGCCATCATGAATTCTCTGCGTCAAACGGAAAAGCTGGTCTTCTGTGCAGCTGCTCGTTCTGAAGCCTGCCTGTTCATGACATAGAATACTGGAGCTCTCAAGGAACCAATAGAGACGTGTGTTTATCATTCTTTCAGCAATTTTCCCCAGGCATGATGTTAAAGATATCGGACGGTAGCTTTTGGGTTCATCTGGGGGTTTGTTGGTTTTTAAAATGGGGACAATATGAGCATTCCTCCAGGCTTTTGGAAGTTTGCCTGATCTCCATGTCTTATTGATCAGCTTGAGGATTGCTTCTCTCCCAGATGAGCCCAGGTGGAGTAGCATTTCATTGTGGATCTTGTCCGGCCCTGGGGACTTTCTAGGTTTTAATTTCTTCAGGGCTTGCTCTAACTCCTTCATGCTGAACTCTTCTTCGAATAGGGAAGCATTGACCGTTGAGGCTTTCTCTTGTTTCCTTAACTGGTGTAGTTGTTTCCTGTCCAGCTCTGTGAGTTTACCTGCTCTATTCACATTGGCAAAGTAACGGTTGAAGTGTTCTGCTTTCTTTTGGTCTTCAGCGATTGTCTTCCTTCCATCTATCACTGGCTTTGGATTCATCCTTCTACTTTCTCCAGAAAGATTATTAACTAGTAATAATAATAATAATAAATTCTTTAAGCGCCAAACACGGCGCATAAGGCAGAAACCAGTGCTCTCCAGGTTGTTCGTTGTGACGCCACTCCTCTTAGCTCTTGCACATTATTTAGGCCCAACGTTCTTCCTTCTCTTATTATTGTTCTTCTGAGTGTTTCTTTTGGTCTTCCTTTTTTCCGCTTACCCTCAGGAACCCAAGTGAGCGCCTGTAGTGGTATTCTGTTGTTTTGCATTCGTAGGACATGACCGATATATGACCATCGTCTTTTCCTTATATAGTCGGAGACATATTTCTGCCTAGAGTCTTCTCTTATTTGTCGATTAGTCTTGAATTCTTTCCAACTGATGTTCATGAGTTTTCTAAGACATTTGTTCTCGAATGTATTCAGCTTGTTCTCCAATGATTTTGTTATTTTCCAACTCTCACAGCCGTATGTTAACTAGTGCCCATGCTTTATTTCCGTTCTGTCTGAGATCTAAGTTGGAGCACGTTTCTGTCCATTTATCTTTTTTGGCCTTCTTGACTGTAAGTTTTACTCTGGCACATGCCTTATTGTACAGAATCTTTGCCTCTTGTGAATGTGTGGTCTCAAGTGTTGTTCTGGCTTTGTTTCTTTCAGATATAGTAGTTTGTATTTCTTTGTTCCAGAATGGTTTATATAGCTTCTGGCTGCCCCTTGGGATGGACTGCGCTGCTGCATTCAAGATTGATTTTGTTAGTTCTTCATTGAATGTTTCGACACAGTTGGTATCAATGTTTTCTAGAAGGCAATCCAATGTTTCCTGGAATAGTCTCCAATTTGCTTTTCGAAAATTCCAGCGAGTTCTCTGCTTGAAACATGCTTTACTAGGGGTGCCTATAGTGGAGAGGATTGGTTTGTGATCACTTCCAATGTCATCCAGAACCTGAGAATGACTAAAATCTATCAAATCAGATGAGCAGATGGTCAAGTCAGGTCGGCTGAGAGAGAGGTGGGCCCTGTGCAGCAAAGTTGGTGGGGACTCTGTATCCTGTAATACTGTCAGGTTAGTTGTTTCACAGGTCTCTTCAGTGTACTTTCCTGTGTTGTTGTAATCAGGGTAACCCCAACGGGGTGAGTGTCCGTTGAAGTCCCCTACAAGAAGGGTTTTGTGATACTGTGTCTTGTATAGTTCTGGTATGTTGCATGTTGTCTGAGGTGGGCTGTACACATTGTATATAGTATATTTGCCTCCATTATGCCAGATATTGACTTTTTGTACATCTGTGGGATGGGCTGTTGTTAGCTGAGTGACATCTCCTTGTATGTCATTTCTGATGTAGGTTACTATGCCACAGCAACCAATGCACTTACAGGCGTAACTAGTGTATCCGGACAGGTGCAGGTCAAAATCTTTGTGTAAAGTTTCTTGTAGGGCAGCCACATGTACCCTGTGACTGTCTAGCAGTTTGGCAAGTTCAAGCTTTTTATTTCTTATGCCACAGATGTTTAGCTGCAGAATATTAAGTGTCGGTGTGTTTTTCCCTGTGTGATCTGGTTTCTTTATGCTCTCCCTCCCACTCTCCCTCTTCTTGGGGAGTATGTCTTTTGGGTTTTTTCCAGTAATCAATTTTTCGCACATCACAGCCTGGTAACTCACTGTCTGGCGCAGACCTTGATAACCGAGGCGTCGTCTGATCTCGTTTGAGTTAATAAATTTTAACTTTGTCATCTTCATGGCATTGTGATGCTGGGGTGCCTGTGGATTTCCTACCGCCCCAGGTAGAAGCCAGAAGTGTACTGTGCCAGCTCTGGGGGAGATAAAGGGGGTGTTTCTGCCTCTCTCTGAGATACGTAGCCAAGGTAGGGCTCACAGTGCTCATTCCCCGCCACCAAATTGCCTGCTGGTTACACCGAGTTCTCCGAGGCTCTAGGCATGTGACCAAGAGTTGAAGGCAATAGGATCGTCACGTCCTGAGTCTCTGTGCCTGTACGATGGGTTCCGATCTTCAGGAAGTAGTTCATACTCGTTCCCACTCCTAAGACTTGTTCAGTATCCATCTGGCTCCTTCCCACCCACAGAGGGCGTGTACGGTGTAGTGCACCGGATTTATTATCAAGGTTTACTCCTCTAGATCCGTTGTGTTTTGCCTGAGGATTCGCACCCTCAGTTACCAGGACTACCTCGGGGAGGGTGTGGCTCTTCACCACGCACAACGATCTTGGGGTATGAGAGGTTTTGCTAGGCCAAGAGACTGACACCGCAATGGTCGCTCCTTTCATGAAAGAATTCACTAGGCCTAGGGTGAAGCAAGGGGGGAAACCCACTACCCACAACACCAACACATCATACTGCGTCTGTAAGACTTTGCCCCAATCAAATTTATTAAAAGAGATCAACAATTGTGCACTTTTAGTTATGAATTACAATCTTAGTGAATTATCAATAAACTATTAGTATAAATTGATGGCATTATTAAAAGCATGCTACACTAATCACACCATCACTGATAAAATTGTTCAGGATCAAATTTAATTGCCCAAAATGAAAGTGATAATAGTAAATTAGTATTTATGTAAAGTGACTTTTAATGGTCCTGAATATTACTAGTATAGTGGGCAGAGGAACATGCCAGAAAGTTCATAACACTAAAACAAAAACCAGATTTGATCCAACAGTATGGAAGTGGTAAAGTCAACTGCCATAGTTAGAAGTGTGCTACATTTAAGAAAATGTATCTTACTCAATAAATTTCTACAACAACCAATGCTAATACACTACATTTGTTTCATTATACACAGATTATAAGTTAGCAGGGTTGTCTCCCTTGATCTGCTGAAGTGGTCCATGAATGGCCCGACAGTTCTAGTAAAAGTGTGAGTTTTTCAGAGTTAGCACCCTTCGCTGAAGATTACTCTTGGCAATGAGGTAAATAGTAGGATTATGCTCCTATTTCAGGAAGTCTTACAGGCTTTATTTAGGATGGCAAGTACAACAACTGTGTTTACTAGGTTTGTTGTAAAGTTTGTATCCCCCGCCCACTTCTGTAAGATAAGTATGTGTCATGATGTAACACCTGACTTTAATGGGCCCCCAGCCTAAGGGTAATTCAGCAAAGTATTAATTTGTTTAGCTCTGTATGTATTTTTTCAAATAAGTCATTCGGGTGCAACCATCACTTTCAATCAACCAAGTTATCAACTCCAACTAAGGATTTATATTTACATATATATAAACAGTATATTTATTTATGACATATTTTGTAACAACACGGTTAACACTGAAAATGGATAACTTTAAAAAAACAGTTAAATATGTTGATATCTTCATTTAGAAAAAAGTGTTCTTTTCATCATTGGATGATATGAATTACAGGAGGCTAATTTGAGCCCAATCTTGGTGTCATTGAACTGAACTTAGCTTTGCAGGTGGCGACAAGGGTTTGCTGCTGAAGTCTGGCATAGTTAATGCTGGTTCTTGACTATTCGTTCTCAAGTCAGGAGTTGAATGGCTTTTGGGATCATGTTTGTTGCTTGCAGAAATCTCACAAATGTCGCCACTTCGAGTGTCCTCTAGACCTGTCTCTTATGGGGGGTGTACACAGCTGTGTACTAGTAACTAGTACCAGAAACTGAGATAACATACAAAAGAGTACCTCCCGTAAGTCTTTCATCACCTGATGTAAGCATCAGGCGACCTCCGCCTTCCTCCACCATTTCATCTTCCTCTGAATTTTCCCGATGGCTATGAGCATGAAATCTCAGACCATCAAGGCAGATGAAAGTGTGTTAGAAGAGCGAAAGAGTGCAAATGAATCATAATTATATATACATATCAATCTGAAAAAGAAGTGCTGATATAAAAATATACATCCTATGATGTCATCATCATCATCCTCTTTTGGCTCCCTATGGAGCAAAAGGCTAACTCTGCTAATGGTTCCTTGCAAGGCAACCCACCGCAGCAGTCAGCAGGTCTTACAGTAGTGGGTTATGTGGCAAGTTATTTTACATGATGAGGCTGCAAGCCTCATACACAACTTTACATCAATAAGCAATTTTATACTTGTAAATACACATTTAAGAATAAGAAAATGTACATTTATCAAACTTACCCCTTTGTTATGAACGGGTTTCCAGACGTTTTTTTCCACAGGATGGCCTAAAGCACCGTATGTGCAGTCTTGAATCCTTTTGCTATCTCTCCCTGACATCTAGTCTTCATGATGAGATTGGAATAAGTGGGGAATCCAAAGTCACTCAGGTCTTATACTTAAAAATTTGTCCACACGAAATTCAATTTTGCTAGTTTATTTTGTTAAAACCAATCCCAATTTAGGCTAGTTTATTTTTTAATTTAAACCTGTCACCATGTATGGTGTCTTAATTAGTATATTATACCTACACACCTTTTATTAATTAGGAAGGGTCATAGTGTTGCTAATTATTATTGACATCTCCAGAAATCATTATGTCATATGGCCTGCCCTAATTCTTCAATATTATTGTCTCTGTTTCCTAGGAAATAGGAGACCTCGCCGGACTAATTATGTGGTATGTCCTGGTATCCATATTTGTATAATTAAAACTGACATTGGCGATTTGTGCAAGTCGCTTCAACGAGATAAATAACACATTATCTTAAACGGTCATCTCTACTTAAACTAAACAACATTTGTTTGTCTCATTTACCCGGCTGGACGAAAGCAATCAACTAGCTTATCTATAAGTTGCCAGTCATGTGAAAACAAGAGGCACGGCAAACGAAAGGTCCATCAAGGCTGGTTTAAGCGTTGACTCTATTGTCCCACGCCCCTATAGAATGTTAACTTTCTATGATTAAAAAGATAAACATGCCATGAGTTGTTAAGCTGGCGTTTATCTAAGAGGAGTGTACCTCCTCCTACAAAAAAGATGATTATAGAAAATTACTGATGTAGGGGATTGAAGCATAGGATGGACAGAAACAATTGGACATCTGAATAGGACTACTGTCACAACAGTCCAAAAAGTTTTAATTGCAAGCACCACTTGAATGTTTTCTGCCATAGCAAATTTTATCTCCACCAATGTATATGTATTACAAATTTTAAAAACCAGTTCTATTCACACATTTTTTTTCTTTCAAATGAAAGTGGCAGGTCGCATCTATAGTATAAACAGAGAACCTAATGCACATCATAAGTATTAATTAAATGTATACCTACTTTCATGAACATCACATAGAATCAATACTGCTACACGAGTGTCAATCTTGAACTCTGAGCAAACAGATTAATCCATTACAGCCACAGAATGTGATTTCTGAGAACAAAGACATTCTGTGGACAGCAACAACTCCTGATGAGGCTATATCAGGGAAAATAAAAACTAAAACAAAGTGCCTACTACTAACAACAGTAAAAGGACTACTAACATCATTCATTGAATAGACCCAGAGAAAAGAAAGACAGCATATGGAATGAGACAGTGGTTAAAAGTCCAAAGAGCGACAGAGGTGCCTGACTGGTCTAGAGATGGATGGATGTGAAGAGACATGATCGTATACGTCTAAAGACATGAGATGGAGTAATGATTACTTACATCACTATCTTCTGCTAAAGATCTGTGGTAATGGGTGCTGGAAAACACTGAACGTTTGGCCACCTTTTTGTGTTGAAAATGATAGTAATCTGGCATAATCTGAAATGAAAGAAGTTAAAGGAAACGGTAAAAGTTATGGTGCAGAAGTCAACCTACTGCAATGTTTCAAATAGGGTGAAAGTGGAAAAGAAAAAATGTTAAAGAAGTTTTACATTTTAAGTTAGCTGTATACTATGAGAGCTGTATGATATGAACAACAAGGAGACTGTTTTACTCCACAGTAGCATGCTGTCTGAAGATGGTGTAACAGCCTCTAAATATGACTCTGTACTTTTGTAGACTCTCAATTCTCTGAAGTGATTGGGAAACAATTTATTTCAGTTAATCACCAACCACAGGGATGATAAAACAATTTATTTCTTTTTTATTGTATTAAAAATTGCATTAAAAAAATACTCAAACTGAATAATATTGAACCATAAACAAAAGAATTATTGGTGTTATGCATATCCTGATTCTTTGCTCTTGTATGAGGCTGTCAGATTATTGGTACACATTATCAGCAGCAGTTAGTTCTGTCGTAGATTTCCGATAGGAGAATTAAGACCAGGTTTGGTCCCTTCTGAATAGGTTTGAACAGGTGATAGACTCAGTGAGAGTTAGTGAAAGGTAATAGAATTTCCACACACGTGAGATGATAGATTTGATATAGTGGCTGTCTCTGAAAGCGAAAAGAATTCTTCTCTCTCTCACCTATCTTCTACAACAGTTGTTACAGCGTCAGACAGACTACACCAATATACATATTACGTATATTTCTATCACTCACAGGCACGCACATACACGTGACGACAGGTAAACACACAGACGTGGGAAAACTATAACAATGATATATATATTATCTAGAACGAGCTGACCAAACACGATTATTTAGTTCAAGAGCGATTTTAATATCAGGAAAAATCGCTCACAACATCAAAGAAAGTACATCAAGGAAAATACATATACACATAGTCATAAAAAATCAAGGAAATGTTGCAAGGATGATAGCCCCGTTATAGTGTTAACTCTAGGTTTAGCCCGGCCCCGTTAAGAGAACAGATGATGGCGCCCGAGTCACAGATACATAGAGTTTGATTCTAAGAGTTGTCTTTGTTTTATCTCGTAATTATATGCACAGAGTTTGAAAAAAATCTGATTTAACCTAAGACAAAAACACAAGAACTCTAGCCTTAGCAACAAATTATGCAGATTGAAAAGAAAATAAGGACAGCAACAGGGTGTCAAAGATATAATAGTGAAAATACCACTCAGACCAGCGTACACTCATTCATTCCGCCATGGCTTCTCATTCATGTACTCACGACTTTGCTCGCTGCCTCTTGGAACACATTGATTTTTAGATTTTCACACAGACTCAAAAAATGCAGTCTTCTGCCAAGAAGTCCCCAGTTCCAAAAGACGTATTTAACTCGGAGTCTCCGGGAACAACTACTTGGGTGTGCAAATTTGTTCAAATGTCTGATTAAGTCACCTAACAATTATTCCAGGCGCGGGAGTTAGCAGAGCACAGTGTCAATAGCGTAGGTTTCTAGAAATGATGAATGTCAGGTCGGGGCCTTCCCTCAGTATAGGATTCACTTTAGTCACACCACAGATTTGTCCACAAGATATCATCTAGTGGGGAAATGATTGTTAATATTCACGCCACCAGGCAGCAAATTATATAGAGTTTCTAGAAGAAATTAAGTGCTGGCTCCAAGGTCCAGTATTTATCATTACAGTCTTTGAAAACCCGTTATAGGGATATTAGTATTTCTGTCTAACTTGCACCGTCAGATCAGTGTTACTTGAGAAAACCCACGTGGTTCAAAATAAGGACTGTCTATTTCTTCACAAGTATGGAAACTACTACTAGGTGCTGGTAAGTTAGGGTCACCCCAAAACTTTCACTGTGTGGAGGAAAAATAACACATATAATATAATAAACAGAATCTGTACTGGTTAAAACTTACATTTAAACTTGCAAGCAGAGAGCTTTGCTTATCATTTAAACTTCCCGTGACGTAAATTATATTTAAAAATCAGCAATCCTCATAAATTAAGAACACGTGCGTATTCCGTCACCATTCATGAGGCTGGATTCTAGAGTTTATACGTTAGTTAGAAAAATACACTCGACTGAGTATTAGCAGTTAAATTAAATTTATAAATAGCTACAATTGCCGTTATAAGCTAGAAATTTTAATTTTTAGTCTGCTTTCCACTGAATGCTTCCCTAGAAAATATAATAGCCTACCACTTTATTTCTCTTCTGCGCTAAAGAAATAGATTAAAATGAATTAAGCGATTTAACACTTTAACACTCACAAAATCTATATATCTATCATATTAATTACCTCAACCACAGAATTACAGGTAGTCGCACAACTTAAGAATAAAAATGCTGAAAATATTTCTGGAAGTCTAGAAGTTCGACAAATTGCCGAAACAAACTGAGATCTTCTCTAACAGCTATTCTGTTTTCGAGCGACCTATCTACTGTGGAGTCTATGAGCGAGAATGAAATTAAAGTTTCAAACTTGGCCAATATCTTAAAATCAGACAAAGGGCCCAAACTATTTCGCCACGCGAAATTATCTCCCCTACTCCCAACATTTACGTCCGCTTAACGCGTGTCGTAACTGTCACCTACTGACCACGATGTACGCGTGTCAGTTTCAAATCCCAGACAGCCTGACTCCATTTCAGGGCAGTTTTCACACTACAGCTGACCATGGCCCACGGTGAGCGCCGTGTCAGTTTGGGATTTTTCAGACAAATGTCTGGATACTGACCGGTGCAGATGTAAAGTATCACACCTCACCGGGACTATGCCGAGAAGAAGCTCGCGCGCTCGTTGAGAATGTAGACGATTTGCTACGTCCTGTGTTCAGCGAACCGACTTATCACGCCTTCTGACGCCCTGCAGCCCTGACATCTACGTAATATCGTCCTAGCGCGATTCTCAGTTTAAGAGAAAGGAAAACAGGTAAAGTTTGCGAATTATATGAAAATAATATTCGCAAAAACGAATGGATGAAAAATACACCGGAAAAAAAAAATTACAGAGATAATAAAAGAGAGAATTTATGTGAAAGAATAGGAAGAAGATGTAGGAAATTAAATGACTATAAACCCTACGTGACAGAGCCTCCCCCCTTTAAGATATGGAAGCACTCCATGTCTACGTTATGGAGTTTAATTTCCTATAACCGTAGCTTCGGGGTGTCTGTCTTCTTCCCTCTCCTCTTCCCCCTCCATCTCTGTCCAATTCCTACTCAAGTCCACTCCTCAAAGTTTCCTTCCCCTGGAATGTCTCATATGCGCGCTTGAAAGAGCGTCGCCGCTTCTGACATTTTTGAAAGATTTCCTGTGATAGCGGTGGAATATCCCTGCCACTATCATCATCTTCGTCAGTTTTGGCGATCGTCAGGAGATGGTCGGAGGTTGGCACTGGTTTTTCCAAGTATCTCTTTAAGAGATTTAAATGGAAAACCTTCTCCTTTCCTTCAATAGAGATCTGGTAGTTAGCCTTAGAAATCTTTTTCAGGACGGTAAACGGCCCTTGCCATCCGATCTTCAGTTGGTTGTTCTCGGTAGGGAGCAACACCAAAACTTTCTCTCCTGCTTCCAGTTCTCTCTCTTCCGCGACTTTCCTGTATCGGTTAGCGTGCTTGGTGCGAGCTCGCTTAAAGTTAGTCGTTGCTAGGTCCCACCCTAGTTTCAACCTTTCCTTTAAAACCGACACATATTTACTTGCTGAGACGACTGTCTCATCCGCCTTCTCGTCTGTCAGAGACTGAAGTAAGGCTTCAAGCGGGCCCTTAATGGGTCTGCCGAATAAGAGTGTAGCTGGCGGAAATCCTGTGGAAGTATGAGGAGATTCTCTGTAGCCAAATAATGCTGCAGGAATACAGAGATCCCAATCTTCAGGTTTCACTTGTGCCAGCTTACTTAGCATCATGGTGAGGTTTCCATTAGCACGTTCCACGAGCCCATTTCCCGCCGGAGTATATGGCTTAGTGTGGATGTGTTGGGTCCTCAAGATCTTAACGATCTCATCCATCAACAGGTTTCGGTATGGAGATCCATTATCCGTCAACACTTGCTGCGGGAATCCCAACCGAGTGAAAATCTGCACGAGGGCTTCTGCGACATGCTTGGCATCTGCGCATGTTAGCGGGATAGCTTCTGCCCATAAAGTGCATGTATCGACTAAGGTCAGGATGAACCTGTTCCTTCTTTTAGTCCTTTCGAAAGGCCCTAAAATGTCGATCACAACCCGTTCGAATGGTGTACCCACTATTGGCATTTCACCCAAAGAAACTGGGGGTGCCCGTTGCTTGGGTGGCACACGTTGGCACTGGGCACAGGATTTGACATATCTGATAATATCAGTATTTACTCCTGGCCACCAATAATGAGTGGTTATACGTTGGTTTGTGGCGTTCTGTCCCATATGTCCGCTAAAGGGAAGAGAGTGCCCCATTTCTAGGATTTGGCTTCTGTACTGTTTCGGTACTAGGAGCTGGTTGTAACCTTGGTCAGGCTTGCCCGTTCTCCGATAAAGTACGCCATCCTCAGAAAAAATGTCCCCGTGCTGTTTGGGTTCCTTAGCCATGGGCAGTTTCCTAAAGCAGGGTGCCAAAGTAGGGTCCTTGTATTGCGCTTCTTTAAGTTCCATAGGTAACAAATTTGGCGCAGGCTCCCGTTCCTTCTTGGTTTGCCCTCTTGTAGTTACTGCTGCCACAATCGGCTCTTCCGGTTTCCCAATACACACGTATCTCCCGCCAAGTATGACTGGGTAGATGGGGTCATCCATAACAGCCGCTTTGATCACACCTCTGACAAAGTCAGAGTGTATCTCCACCAATGCGATGGGAAGCGCTGTAGGTGCATCACTCTTACGAACTCCACAAAGTTGGACGGTCTCTGCTGTCTCTTGACCGGGTTTGACCAGGTTTCTGGCAACAATGCAATCGTAAGAAAGCCCCGTGTCAAATAAGCAAGAAGTTTGAGAACCGTTCAAAGTAACAGTACCTCGCGTTGAGGGTCTATCCCCAACAGGTTGGGAATCACTGTCAATAATTCCGCCTTGCGAGACTGTCAATAAGCATCCGATGCGTTTCGGCTCGGTGTGCTCGGTCTGATCATATGTCCCGTGCTCAGGGGTTCTCCCTTTGCCCCCTTGTCCTTTCTGGCTACGCTGCCATGTAGGGCGGTCGGGTTGATCAGACTGTTTGGGGTGGTTGGGGTACTTGTTCTTGTAGAACTTGGATTTTTCAGGAGGGGGGTTTTGAGGTCCAGTTTCTCTGTGGTTGTTTTGGTTAGAAGCCTGAGAAGATTGCTCTAGGTTATGTTTTCGAAAATGCTCCTCTGTCGGTTTCCGCTTTGTGGCCGGTAGTTCAGCCAGCGCATTGTGATAACGCTCAGACTTTTCCCAAATGTCTTCAAGTTTTTCTGCCCCCTGCTCAGCGAGAAATCTCCGGGTATCAGCAGACAAAGTGTTCTTTATTTGTTCAGTTAGAACAAGTTCCTCAAGACCTTCATAGGTAGAGGGGAGCTGCGAAAGCTCAAGGCACTTTGTTAGATATCCCTTAAGACGAGATGAGAACTGGTGAAAAGTTTCAGAATTCTCTTTCCGGCTGTTGCGAAACAGTTGCAAAAACTTGCGAGCGTTCATTTCAAAGCGCTCCAGTAACGCTTTCTTCAACACATCGTAGTCGTCTTGTTGGCTACTTTCCAGCTTAGAATAAACATCATAAGCTGAATCTTTTAGGGCCTGGGAAAGTTTCATATTCCAACGCGACCTCTCTAACCCGTACAGAGTTGCAATTTTCTCAAATTTTTCTAACCATGTGTCAATCTTCTCATTTGGACAAGGAAAAGCTTCAAGAGTGAAAGACATAGCATTTAGTTGAAGAGATTGAGTGTTAGCAGGGTCAGTTAAGGAAGAATGAGGAGAAGACTCTCCATTGCTGGAGGTAGAGGCAGCACCACGACTTTGGAACTCTAGAGTTTTAAGCGCCAACTCGTGCTGTCTCTGTTCCCTCTCCTTCTCCTGCTGTCTCTCCTCCCTCTCCTTCTCGTGCTGTCTCTCCTTCTCTTTTTCCTCATGCTGCCTCTCCTTCTCACGTTCCTCCTGCTGCATCCTGCGGATTTCCATTTCCTCATCCATCTTCTTCTGCTGTAAATCTGCGGCTGCTTTTTCCTTAGCTTCCGCTGCTTTCCTCTCCGCATCATATCTCTCAAGTTCGTCTCTGATAAATGCTTTCGCTTCTTCTCCTTCCAGTCCCTCCTCTCTCGCTTCGTCCCTGAGAAGTTGTCTAAGCTTTGCCCTCTCGGCCATATTATGTCAGTGACTGAGACACGTGGAGATAGAAAATAGGAAAAAGAATAACCTGGTTCCTACCACTTACGAGAAAAAAAAATTCCAAAAATCAAAAGATGATATCCTTAACCCTGGGATACCTCCTCCAAAATAAAATCTAACTATCGCTGCTATTATCGGCAATAAAGCACTCAATGCAAAACACGACTACGCCAAATAAATGGTAGTTAAGATTACAACTGAAAAAATAAGTTGCTACAGTGGAAAAGCAAAAGAATATTGCAAAAATTAAAGAGAAAAATAATCCCTTAATTTTTAAAAATCCACTATAAGTTCGCCCCTGAAGTCAGATCGGGTAAGGGAGGGAATTAATCTGGACAATACGTCCGAAACACACTCCTTAACTTAGTTCAAACGCCGTTCTGCCTCAGTACCCAGTGAATGTTATACACTCACCACTTTACCAGCATTTAGTATTACAATCAGCAGTTAACATATATCCCGACAAATCAACCTGTAACCAAAATGTATATTATTCAAAGATGCTGTGGAAAAAAAAACTTATTAGTTTGTGTGGTCAGCACGCCCGTAAACAGATCGCTAGTCTAGGGGGTAATTATTTAAAGATATAACAACTCACAAGACATCACACTCTTACTCTATATCAGAATACAGAATCTTAAGTTCAAAATCCAGATAGACGAGTCCACGTTTGTCGTACTCGTCTTCCTATTCTAAGTTCAAAGACCGGAAACGAGCCCTCATTTGTCGTAGATTTCCGATAGGAGAATTAAGACCAGGTTTGGTCCCTTCTGAATAGGTTTGAATAGGTGATAGACTCAGTGAGAGTTAGTGAAAGGTAATAGAATTTCCACACACGTGAGATGATAGATTTGATATAGTGGCTGTCTCTGAAAGCGAAAAGAATTCTTCTCTCTCTCACCTATCTTCTACAACAGTTGTTACAGCGTCAGACAGACTACACCAATATACATATTACGTATATTTCTATCACTCACAGGCACGCACATACACGTGACGACAGGTAAACACACAGACGTGGGAAAACTATAACAATGATATATATATTATCTAGAACGAGCTGACCAAACACGATTATTTAGTTCAAGAGCGATTTTAATATCAGGAAAAATCGGCTCACAACATCAAAGAAAGTACATCAAGGAAAATACATATACACATAGTCATAAAAAATCAAGGAAATGTTGCAAGGATGATAGCCCCGTTATAGTGTTAACTCTAGGTTTAGCCCGGCCCCGTTAAGAGAACAGATGATGGCGCCCGAGTCACAGATACATAGAGTTTGATTCTAAGAGTTGTCTTTGTTTTATCTCGTAATTATATGCACAGAGTTTGAAAAAAATCTGATTTAACCTAAGACAAAACACAAGAACTCTAGCCTTAGCAACAAATTATGCAGATTGAAAAGAAAATAAGGACAGCAACAGGGTGTCAAAGATATAATAGTGAAAATACCACTCAGACCAGCGTACACTCATTCATTCCGCCATGGCTTCTCATTCATGTACTCACGACTTTGCTCGCTGCCTCTTGGAACACATTGATTTTTAGATTTTCACACAGACTCAAAAAATGCAGTCTTCTGCCAAGAAGTCCCCAGTTCCAAAAGACGTATTTAACTTGGAGTCTCCGGGAACGACTACTTGGGTATGCAAATTTGTTCAAATGTCTGATTAAGTCACCTAACAATTATTCCAGGCGCGGGAGTTAGCAGAGCACAGTGTCAATAGCGTAGGTTTCTAAAAAATGATGAATGTCAGGTCGGTGCCTTCCCTCAGTATAGGATTCACTTTAGTCACACCACAGATTTGTCCACAAGATATAATCTAGTCGGGAAATGATTGTTAATATTCACGCCACCAGGCAGCAAATTATATAGGGTTTCTAGAAGAAATTAAGTGCTGGCTCCAAGGTCCAGTATTTATCATTACAGTCTTTGAAAACCCGTTATAGGGATATTAGTATTTCTGTCTAACTTGCACCGTCAGAAAATTAAGAACACGTGCGTATTCCGTCACCATTCATGAGGCTGGATTCTAGAGTTTATACGTTAGTTTAGAAAAATACACTCGACTGAGTATTAGCAGTTAAATTAAATTTATAAATAGCTACAATTGCCGTTATAAGCTAGAAATTTTAATTTTTAGTCTGCTTTCCACTGAATGCTTCCCTAGAAAATATAATAGCCTACCACTTTATTTCTCTTCTGCGCTAAAGAAATAGATTAAAATGAATTAAGCGATTTAACACTTTAACACTCACAAAATCTATATATCTATCATATTAATTACCTCAACCACAGAATTACAGGTAGTCGCACAACTTAAGAATAAAAATGCTGAAAATATTTCTGGAAGTCTAGAAGTTCGACAAATTGCCGAAACAAACTGAGATCTTCTCTAACAGCTATTCTGTTTTCGAGCGACCTATCTACTGTGGAGTCTATGAGCGAGAATGAAATTAAAGTTTCAAACTTGGCCAATATCTTAAAATCAGACAAAGGGCCCAAACTATTTCGCCACGCGAAATTATCTCCCCTACTCCCAACATTTACGTCCGCTTAACGCGTGTCGTAACTGTCACCTACTGACCACGATGTACGCGTGTCAGTTTCAAATCCCAGACAGCCTGACTCCATTTCAGGGCAGTTTTCACACTACAGCTGACCATGGCCCACGGTGAGCGCCGTGTCAGTTTGGGATTTTCGAGACAAATGTCTGGATACTGACCGGTGCAGATGTAAAGTATCACACCTCACCGGGACTATGCCGAGAAGAAGCTCGCGCGCTCGTTGAGAATGTAGACGATTTGCTACGTCCTGTGTTCAGCGAACCGACTTATCACGCCTTCTGACGCCCTGCAGCCCTGACATCTACGTAATATCGTCCTAGCGCGATTCTCAGTTTAAGAGAAAGGAAAACAGGTAAAGTTTGCGAATTATATGAAAATAATATACGCAAAACGAATGGATGAAAAATACACCGGAAAAAAAATTACAGAGATAATAAAAGAGAGAATTTATGTGAAAGAATAGGAAGAAGATGTAGGAAATAAATGACTATAAACCCTACGTGACAAGTTCACCTTCAGCAGCATTACAGTGCACATCTTATTCATCCTTTATTACTTCATTACCAAGCAAATTTAGGTCCTTTCTCTTCATTCCTCCAAACTGATTTCATCATCGAATAAATATGTAATACTGTCCATAATATGATTACGTATGCAAATACTGTACATACATAATAGTTTCAGCATTGCATTACACTGCTGTATACTGTACTTATTCAGTGTGACCTAAGACACGTCAATAGTGAGGAATGCAGTTAGCGACTCATAGCTAGACTGCTTGCATCAGGGTCAGCGAACCAGAGCTGACCAAGACCCTACTCCATCTCCAAGTGGTGGTCCTGGAAACAGGGTGCATCACTGCAGTCTGGCAGAGTGAGTAGGGATCGAAGAGGGAAGGCTAACCCGGTCCGAAAAATGCTGTGCTGAAGTCGGATGTGTCGGCCGAAAGGCACAAATATCGCAGCTACGCTGTAAATGGACACAACGCAACCAACATCCTTTTCAGGACAAACGAGGAAGAAGAAGTACTTATTCAGCAGCCACCTTTCCTCTAATCAAAATTATTTTCATATTTTTAAAAAAAAATCTGGCTTGGCATCCCAAGAGATACAGGAAATTGTGCCAAATTAAAGAAATTACTGATCTGCCAAAGCAATACTTGAGGTGAAAATATATGCAGTGCCAACATTTATGTGTCTTTTCCAACGGTCGATTAAGAAGGGCATTTCTTGATCATGTTAAAGGTTAAAACTTCCCTAAGTAGCTTACACACACTAGACAGAGTCCTTCATTTACTTTCTGCACCAGGCATGTAAAAAATAAACACTTTTTAACACCTGAATATTACATATGTCGAAATGCTTGTTGAAGTTTTTGTGGCTTAAAGTTAAAATAAACAATAAAGTTATTAATAAAAATTAACAATGATCAATTATTAATCAAGTTGTTAAAAATAAACAATAAATTTTTTTTGTTTAAACAGTATAAATGTCTCAATTGCTGGCGATGGGTAGGACCATATGCTGAGAGAAACTGGTGATAGCATTATGAGACAGTCCTTGTTCTAAAATCCCCAGGGTAAGAGAGGTAGGAAGGATCCCGTTACATGCCTATTGAGGCATATTGGAAATACGGTGTTAGGCCTGTAGTTTTCTTGACCATCGGCACACTAGGGGTGATGTGGTCAACATCATGCCGAAGAGAGGTAGTCAACATCACGCCGAAGAGAGGTAGAGGGAGACCAAATAATACATGGAGGAGTGAACAGGAGACAGAAATGAAAGGTATGAAGATGAGATGGAAAGACCTGGAGCATGGCACAGGATCAGGAGGACTTGGTACAAGTTTGTTGAAGACCTATGCTTCTTTGGGAGCTGATGGGTAGTGATGATGATGATGATGAAATGTCTCACTACATAGAAAAGTAGAATAGTAGACAGAAATTACTAGAGAAAAGCTCTTAACAGATTTACACATAATAAATAACCAGTAATGGAAGAACAATATTCCAACACTAAGATATATATATATAACGTCTGTCGAACTCATGGCAAGATCTGTCCTGTGTGCCACACTTTGAAACAATTAAATAGCTGTGTCCGATTACTAATATCATGCTCTATGTCAAACAGAGCCTTCTGCTCCTGGAACGTTCAGCCAGGCTAAAAAGATCATACTGGAAAGGCCAGACATTAAATGGTTCTCAAGATCATAACTGACTTTAGTCATCAAAGAAACAAACTCCAATTGCAATGACCTGGATGTCTACAGTACCCTGGTGATGTGGCTACTAAATGAGCATTTATAGATGTTAGCAGTTTCCCCAAAGTAAGACCTGCTGCAACATTTCAAGTACTGGTATATATAACATTTCATGACTCACATTCTTGATGACAACGGTGGGTTTAGGAATTGACACTGTATGTATTACTAGAGAGGGAAGAGGCTAAAATGCCTCCACCTTGTCAGATGTTATACTGTACCATTAAGTTCTAGAAATGTTTTATACCATATTAATATGTTTTATATCCATGCTCTGTTGCACAGTGTGATGCCAAAAAGGCTGCGATTATCAATGTTCAGACAGCTGTAAACTAGAAAGCTTTTGTCACATCTGCAAGACACCAACAGTGCGACGTTGAACTCTTCCTTGGTTTCTGAGTCACAATAGAAAAGAGACAGATGGTATAAAAGTATCTAACAGCAGGACTATAGGGGTGATAAGATTAACTGTACGATGTCACAGGTAATTCTGTGGCTGGGGTTAATGAGGCATGGAGGATATGTTGTACAGCAAAGGTGAGAACATGCTCAGGATTTAGTCTATTACGGAAGAAGTCCAAATTTTTGTGCGCTCTTCAGTAAAGTAATCATCATCTTTTCATAAGTGATGGAGCCAAAAAGGTTGGAGGAAAGGTAACGAGTCTGATATGCCTCTGTGTGAGAAGAAGTGGAAAGAAAGTAACTATGAGCATCAGTGGGTTTAAAGTAGTGTTTCTTAACCTTTTAGAGGTCCCGCACCCCATTTACAACATTTTAAGAAGCCTCGCACTCCTTTACTCATCTTAAGAAGCCTTACACCTCTTCATCTTCCAGCTCGCAAAACATACAAGAAATGCTTAAAAGAGATATTGTCTGAGAAAATGTTAGGTACAGAATGTGACTGTGGTTCGGTATCTAATTCACGTTGCCAATGTTCTATCTTTTACAAATAAATTTGAGTTATGTGTATTATACATTGTTTATGATGATTCAAGTTCTAAAATATCTGGCAAGTCTCGCACCCCCGGAAGGTAAGTCTCACACCACCTCAGGGTGCATGCACCCCTGGCTAAGAAGCACTGGTTTAAAGTGTACTGAAGTTTAAAAGCCAGCAGGAACAATAGTGATAGTAACGTTGAGGAAGTTGATAGATGTAGTAAATATATGAGAAGTGAACTCACCAGCAGGTTGGAAATTGCTAACAAAGTCAGTGAATCTAGATAGATCAGCTTCCAACATATCAGTGAGCCACTGCCAATATCAATGTACCTATGATACACAGGGCTGAATTTAAACATAGCTATGCCCTCCTAAGCTATAGCAAGCTGTGGAGGCCCTATTTGGCCATTCGTAACAGAGAATAGGGCTATGCAATAACTGAACTTGGCAAGAATTCCGCCAAGATGCATAACAAATCCATGCGAGGTGGATATCTTCTGATATCCACTTTCAAAAGTTCTCTTCATTTTAAAGAAGTTCTCACTGAAAAATATAAAAGTTAAAAAAAATCATACTTAAGTTTAAAAATTAATTTAGGCATATCATGTATGATCTACGGCAGTATTGTCATTGAAAGTGGAAATAACATTATAGACTTACTCCTACTATAACTATTTATATATCTGTTAATGCTGCTAATCCCCCCCCCCCCCCCCCCCCCCCCTTTCCCTTTTGCTACACCACTGTTTGGAAGGCACCTTCAAACTGTGAGGCCCTAAGCTGTAGCTTGTTGAGCTTATGCTTAAATCCGGCCCTGATGATACATCACAGGTAAAGGATATGATATTGCATCTACACCTGGTATTCCAAACTTCCCATGAAAGAGCAAGAATACACTAGCGGTCAATTTGGTGCCAATAGTGACTCCACTGATATAATCAAAGAACTAAATAAACTTTAAGGATTTATTATGTCACCAGTGCTTATGCTGGTGATAATTGAGGGCGAGACAGGCAGCAGGAACAGAAAACTAATAGACTTAATATAGAATATCACATAGTCTAGAAGATATAAGCTTCAAAGATGATTCTAAGCACTGCCAACAAATAACAAATAAGACATCTAAAAGAAAATAGAGAAAAGACCTGGAGGATGGCACGGGACCAGAAGGACTTGGCATAAGTGTTCAAGACCTATGCTTCATTGGGAGCTGAAGAGTAGTGATGATGATGAAATGTCTCACTACATAGAAAAACAGAATAGTAGAATGAAGTTACTAGAAAAAAGCTCTTACAGTAAATGGCGAAAGATAAATCATGTGTGATAAATGCGGGAGGTCAGCTGTGAATACTGAACCATGCTATTGCAAGTTGCAAATGAACCACCTCATCCGGTAGGAAGCATCACATACATCATCAAGCTACTGTAAACAATATTAGAATAAAAGATATCGTGACCATAGGAACATGAAACTTCTGCAGAAATGGAAAATTAGAAAACATAATAGAGACAGGGACAAAATGGCTGCAATGAGATTCTGTGACATGAAATGAATCAGGGTGTAAGAGACTATATCTATTTTCATCACCATTTTCCTGTATGCACCTCATGTAGCATGGAGCTACCACTGCAGCTGGTCCCCTTGCAGGAAGCTTGAACCAAGCAGCCACATGCTCATGCAGTGGTGGTTTCGGGGGCAATAAGTTTTACATGATGAGGTAGCCTTATCATCAATCATCAATACCCTTTAGCTCCCCAAGGAGCATAGGCCTTCAACAAACACATGCCAAGTTTTCCTGTCCTGTGCCATCCGCTCATGTTCTTTTTATCGTTTTCACCTCTGTATCCAGTTCTCTTCTCCATGTGTTTTTTGAGGTAGCCTTATGCACAACCTTATATTAGTTGCCTTGTACGCCTGAGGGGGCATTAGTTCTACTCCTTTGTCTCTTAAGAGATCCACAGGAACTACATGGGGCAAATCTATTTTGAGAACTGCAAAACAAAGTACCATGGAGGGAATACACAGAAAATAGGAGTCAGCATAATACTATAAGCAGAAACAGCGAAAACAGTTGCAGGATTTGGGATAATATCAGCCCGTCATTTTAGTTAAACTGAATGGCAGAACACCATATATTAATTTTATACAAATATACACACCAACACTGGGCAGCCCAAAAGAAGACATTAACACATTCCACAATAAACCTGACACAGCCATGGCCCAGCTCAAATCTCGTGAGACAGCGATGGTAACTGGAGACTTCAATGTGAAAGTTGACATGGAAAAAGTGAAAGATGTGAATTGTGGGTATTCCTTGGGAGAAAGAAGTAAAAGAGGCCACAAAGTGATAGAGTGAGCAAGAACGTGAAATATTATCACAGGAAACACCTGGTTTCAGATAACATCTTAGATGCCTGAGGACATGAAGAAGTCCAAGAAACAATATCTTTAATCAAATCACTTAACACATTGGCATCTGAGAGAATTAAAAAAACGACTTCACTTCTGTGAAAACAAGGCTGGTTGCGGACTGGCAATAGTGACCATGTGCTAGTGTTAGGAAAACTTGGAATAAACTGAAGAATATAAACAGGAATTCATAAAACTAAAAATATCAAGCAAGGCTTAGCTTTACTTAATAAGGAAATGGGTGACAGATACCATATTGCCATCCAGAATAATTTTGGTGCAAATATTAAAAATTTAGCGTACAGATATTTAGAGGAAAATTATAACAAAATCAGTACACCAAAAAGGAAATACAACTACCAATAAAAAAAAAAGGAACTGTAAAGAATTGGCAGACAGATAAAGATGTATGCATGGTACTTGAAGAAGTGAAACAATATTAACAGATATATGGAAATTTTGCATGGGGCAGGCGGAACTGGCATGAGTTTGTTAAAGGCCTATGCTCTTAGGGATCTGAATGGAAATTACAATGATGAATATATGGAAATTACCCATATATAAATCCACAAACTCAACTCAAATATACAAGTGCTTGCTCAATCCTGATATACAAACTATGGAAATTTTTTTTTTTACATGTCCACATTAAAAACTGTAGCCAGTTAAAGGGACCAATCTGCAAAAATGGTACTAATTCCATGAAGCAAAAATAAATAAATAATTAAATATACTAATTAACAACATCACAGGCATATTTTTTTATTGGGGGGGGGGGGGGGGGGGGGTGTTTAAGCAGCATAAAAAGCAGCCTTGCATGAGAACACACCCACATCAGGCAGAAACAGGAAATACTTTTAATGAACTTGGCTGGATTATACCAGACTGACACTACCCATGGGACAAGCATCAGACATTCATTAACATCTCCTTATGCTATGACCATTCAGATTAGATGGTCAGAATAAAAAAAAATACCACATGAAGATGAATGGCAAAGCTTAAAGCAAAAATCAGTCAGAAATATGCAAGACAACATACTTCATGTACATACTTTGGTACAAGCTTTTAATAATTCTGCCAACAGCAGTGGGAGTCCCGTGCTCCTTAAGGACAACAAAAAAATAAGCCAGAACACCACACACAAAGGTAGATGGGTCAGGCACATCATATGTAAAGAAAAACCAACTACTACCAAACAGATACTGGATCGGAAACTCACAAGGCAAACTCCACGACAGCAAATCCTAATTTCTCTTTTTGCTACTTATGGAGCATGGAGTCATCACAGCAGCTGGTTTCCTTACAGGAAGAACACACCAAAACATTGTGTGCTTTTGTAGTGATGGTTTCTGCAGCCAATTATTTTACAGGATGAGTTCACCAGCCACTGAAATGACAGCAAATGCTGGACACCAGATTCAAATCTATCAAAATCAACCATGGAATTGAAAAATAACTGGCTCAGAAACACACTTGGTGATAATCTGAATTGAAAGGCCCATGTTCCACTGTAAGCAAAGAGAATTAATTAAGTATTATCCAAGAAAAATTAATAAACACTGTGATAACAAATCATCATCAGGTGACATCTTCACGACGAAGGTCTGCTGCAATGGATCTCCAACATCTTCTGTCTCTTGTCTTGATGGCGCACTCTGATAGACTCTTTCCTGTCCATCTCTTGATATATCTCCCCACTTATAGCGCTGTCTTTCTTCCTCTTGCATGTTTGCCTTAAATTATTCCTTTCATTATGGTCTTTAGTGTCCGGTGTTATGTCTGTTTACTTGGCAAAAATATTGTAGCTGTCTAATTTTGATCTCCTTCATTAATTCTCTTTTCATTCCTATGAAAGATAACAAATGTTGGACACCAAATTCAAATCTAATAAATCAACCCAGGGAACGCAAAATACCTTCCACTGCTAGGGAAGAGAATTAATTGAGTATTCTTTAAGAGAAATTAAGAAATAAACACAAAGTCTAAGATTTGATTAATAAAACATTAGGTGAATGATGTGAATATGCCATGACACAGCGCTCATGCACAACTACTGAGCTGTGGCAAAGTGCAATTTAATTTGTTTCATTGTGTCTAGTTGAAATAATTGGATAATTATTTGTATTGCGATTTCACAGATTTTTGAAGGAAAAGGGCCATGTCATTTTCTATACCCTGCAGAAGTAAGAAAAATCTGAAAAAGAACAGCATTATTTTTCAAGAGAATTGGAAATTCACTTTTGTTGAGAGGCAAGAACTCATGTTTAAAATGAAGCCGGAATATGAACCCTTTCTATCTAAAATCCTACCCAAACCAAAAACTGGGGCAGCTATCCTGTGTCCCTATGGTACATGCAACGTTTTGTCATTTTCCTAATTTCTATCAGAAAATGTAATAAATAAATATCTACTTCTTTGTTTCTTACGAGTGCCTGCAACATAGGCTACCAATGTATGTTTATTATTTATTTATTTACTTCAAGAGATTAGTTTTTTTTTAAAATAATAAACACAGCTGTTAAGAATTGGATAGTGTGCGCACACACATACATACAAACAGGAATGAACACACACACACAAAATTGGGCCAATTTTTTTAACTGGATACCAAAGAACTAAAAAGTCTCTAAGGATTATAATTGCAGACAAAGCTATGGAACCTAAGGCTCTATAATCAATAAAAAGGACAAGCAAGAAGGGAGGATAATTGAGGCATTTGAAGTCAGCATTTGAACAGTTAAAAACAATAGTGTCCTCACATAGCATCAAAAATACAGTAAGGCAGTCATTAAGACTAGTTTTATGTCAGCAGAATATGTGTCAAGTGAAAACTGCTGAAATTGTTAGTTTTAAAAAAAAACAGTTATAAGCTTAGCCTGAGAGGACATCATTTGGTCAACCATACCTGTCAATCTGTACGAATTTTTCGTACAATGTACGGATTTTTGATACTTTTAGCAGTGTACGGCCGTACAGACTCGCTGTGCGGATTTTTCTCTCCCTCCCCCCCCAATTTTTTTTTTTTTTTAAATTCTAAAAATATTTTCCAACCCAAGTTTTTTTAAATTTTAAATCAAAAAATATTTTCTAGCCCAGGTTTTTTTTTAAACCAACTTTTTTTATTTTTAATTCCGGGAATCTCAGCGTCCGTTTTAAAACTGAGGTCTCTCCCAGCAACCAATCAAATCCTTTTATACCCAACAATTCGGCAAAATCTTTGAATTCGGCCTCAAACGCTTTCGGTTTTCAGGATGACATGACGTATTTTTAAAGTTACCTGTTATCAACGACCACGCTTGCTTGCCAACACACTTCGACGCCATTTTGTTTAAAAAAGCTAAGTACTTATAACTTGGTTAAATATTGCTGCTGTTTTGCTTTGTTGCAATTTAATTGCTGTCTTAATCTTTCCAGTTATATCTTGCCCTTCAATAAATTTCAATAAATTGTCATAATATTCTGTGTAGGCCCTACATAACTAGAAAAAAAAAGTTTGTTTGCGTTGAGTAGGCCTACTTTATTCCAGCGCTCGAGATTTGCTGCTTTATTTTTTTAATAAAGTGGCAATCTGTTATCACTGGTCTAGGCTACCAACTCTTAAATAATAATTTTGTAAATTTTTGGTGGTACGTTTTTTCTTCCTAGATTTGATATTCTGTTCATAATTTTGTTTATTTTTTTATTTTTTTTTTTTGGTGCTGTTAGCTGTTTGCTTTGTTTGTTGTATTTTTTAATCATTCTCTACTGTATGTTGTCTGATGTGTGTGTGCCTCTACTGACAGATAGTGGTCAGAAAAAGAGCTTCTGTAGCTATTGGCTGGAAGTTGTTGACCAGAAAACTAGTACTGGTGCCATCCGCTTCCCTAATTTGAAAGTCATCATTCAGCGACTGCTGATACTCCCTCACAGCAATGCTGACTGCGAAAGATCATTTTCAATGATGAAAAAAATCCACACAGACTGCAAGAGGTCCATGAATGCGGACAAACTCACTTCTATTTTACAGTGTAAGATTAACATTGATACATGCTGTGCAGACTTTAAGCCCACAAATGCAATTCTGCAAAGTGCTAAAAGTGCATGTGTTGATTATAATACAAAACACTGTACATCGAAAGAATAGTGTACCTCATGATCACTAAGTTTTTTATATGTAAAGAACAGCATGAGACTATTAGCATGTTTTATATCACAATAATTCAAATGCTAATAGATTTGTATATGTCATTTCTCATTTTAAAACTGTATTGCGTATAATTTATTCCCTAATTTGAAAGTCATCATTCAGCGACTGCTGATACTCCCTCACAGCAATGCTGACTGCGAAAGATCATTTTCATGATGAAAAAAATCCACACAGACTGCAACAGGTCCATGAATGCGGACACACTCACTTCTATTTTACAGTGTAAGATTAACATTGATACATGCTGTGCAGACTTTAAGCCCACAAATGCAATTCTGCAAAGTGCTAAAAGTGCATGTGTTGATTATAATACAAAACACTGTACATCGAAAGAATAGTGTACCTCATGATCACTAAGTTTTTTATATGTAAAGAACAGCATGAGACTATTAGCATGTTTTATATCACAATAATTCAAATGCTAATAGATATGTATATGTCATTTCTCATTTTAAAACTGTATTGCGTATAATTTATTAATATATTTTTTGCGTAAGGATTTTTGGGTGTTTGTAAGGATTTTTTTGGTCCGGCGTACAGATTTCTGTCTCAGGAGGTTGACAGGTATGTAACACTGTTGCTAAAATGACTGATTAGATGGCAGCTAATCAAAGTAACCAGCTGATGACAAAGTTACATGGTTTGTTGCATGTTCTTTTGCAGTAAATAAAAGTATAGACGTTGTAGAAATGGTTTGCCGTCTTTATCTGCCCATGTTACAAAATAAAGTTTGCCAATTTTGACAATTTTTTTTTTGGTTGCAAGGTTGAAATTCTTAGCACAGATGATAAATGTTTGGCTGTTTCTGTTTCAGGCTGAGGATATTCAAAAATGCCCACTCGTGTGAGTGGTGTTTGCATGCTGCCTCACCTTATTTACTCCTAGTACTTTACTATAATGAGAAGAGAACTGCAGACAGACATGAAAGCGATGAAGGAGACATGGAAAGACCTTGAGCTGATGGCACAGGACAAGAAGACTTGGCACTGGTTAGCTGAAGGTCTATGCTCCAATGGAAGCTGAAGGGTGATGACAGCAATGATGATTTTACTATATCTATTACTGATGTAATCACAACTGATGTTAGGAAGGTCAGGGTGTAGCTGCAGCCCAAGGGGTCCAAGACTAAATGGAGGGGCCTAGGTGGCAGACCAAGCTACAAAATTATTATACAGTTCACAAGCTTTAACAAAACCCAGGGCCCATTCTGTTTCTGGTTAGGCCTGGTGAAATAAATGTAGGCCTATTACAGAATTAGGCCCTACACATAACTAATTATTTTATTATATAGCCTAGGCATATAACTGTTCACAGTAAACAGATGAATGGAAAGCAGAGTGGGATAAAAATCTGAAAGGAAGACATGCATATAAGATGTTTAAGGCTCCAACAAGAAAATGTCAGATATCTAGGGAATTGAAAATTCCCAGTAATAAGAAACTTCTCAGACTACAGCTGGGAAAAGGCTATTTCAGAATAGAAGAACCTTACTGTGCAGGATGTCTTCAAGACAATAATATAGAACATTTCTTGTTAAAATGTAAGAGGTATGAACAAATTCTTCTTCTTCTTCTTCGTACACTCTCAGACGTCCACTTGAATGTTCTCAAAGAAAGCAGTAGTCAGTTTGAGGCTATTTGAATCCCCGTAAAGCTGTAAGCATCATTCTGTGTGTGCCCTGGATGTTCTACATTCCATTTGTTTCTGTAACTGATTCTGATAAAACTCTTTGCCTCCTCAAAAGTTATGCTTGCATCAGGCTGAGGTAGATGTGAACCTTCTTTTGCCATTCTGTCAGCCTCTTCATTGCCGGCGATGTTACAATGAGATGGGATCCATTGGATCACAACACTTTTGAATCGTTGACAAAGTTTGTGGAGCACTACTCTGAGATCATCCAGGTCTGTATTATTTTGGCATTTCAACGTTGCAATTACGACTGTGCATCATTTAAGAAAGCAACTTGTCTCTCAGCCCTTTCTTCTGTCAATATAACCTCTGCTGCAGTTTTCAAGGCCTCTGCCTCTGCTCTGAAGTTGCTGGAGAATCGTCCTGTCGCCACTGAAAGCCTTTTTTCTGCACCAGTGCTTAAGGTCAGAAAGACACCCCCACCTCCATTTTCTGTTGCATTTGTTGCTGATCCATCTGTGTATGCATGGGTTCAGGTGTTGCGTGGATAATGTTTCTCTATGTATTTTGTCGCTTTCTTTCAATTCCAGGAATGTTTTCTATCATTTTAGGGAAACGATTTTGTTTCCAAACTGGAAGCTTGTGTGCAGTGTAGATGGGTTTAACAGTGGATATTTCATCTATGGATACTGCTCTCGTTTGTGGTTTGGTTGATTCTACAAAATTACTTCGTTTGAGTCTTTGCCTTCTAAGAGCATTTATTCTATGGCACATTGGGTGGTCTGCTAGTCTTTTGAATTTTTCGGCCTGTTGCTGAGCCTTGCAGTCTCTTCTATCTGTCATTGGCTGGAGGCAAGTAATCTTTTCGAGTTCTTTTATAGGTGTTGACTTCATGCCTCCCGTTATAATTCTCATTGCTTGATTTTGGAGTCTGCTAATTTTATCGAAGTTTGTTTTAGCTGCTGTTGCCCATGCTGCCAAGCCATATTCAAGAACTGGCCTCACTCGCCCTGTGTACAACGTCTTAAGCACTTTCTCATCTGCACCCCAAGTTGTTCCAGCAAGTTTTTTCATAATTGCCATTCTTTGTCTTGCTCTCATTCGATTTCTGTCAACCTGTTTTTTCCAAGTCAGACGGCGATCAAAAATAATGCCTAGGTAGTTCGGATTTTCATTTAATTTAAGATTTACTCCGTTTAGTACTTTTATGAACAAATGAGAATACCAATATTAGATTATTTGCAAGCATCCAACTTACCTATAAATATAGAAGAGGTGTTGAGAATAGACATACCTAGGGAACTGCATAATCTAGTCATACAATATTTAACATGAACAAATGTTAATAAATAGTGGCTGGGAATGTGAAGGTCTGATGCTGTTTTAACAGATGAAAGTCAATTAAATATCTGTTAAAGTCCGTTATATAACTAGAACCACCGGGCCTTTACACCCCTCCACTTTAATATAATTTTTGTTCAGTTTTTTGGGTTTTTTTTAAGCACAATTGTGATTATCCCTTTTATATTGATTTGACAAATGTGATGCCACTTTCTCATATCGGCGGTTGTTCATATTATTTGGAATTGAAAACAATATATATCCTAATTATAACCCATCAGAGGTTGAACGGGATATCTTTTTTTTTTCATTAATTTAAAAAAAAAAAAAGTTATCACTACATTAACAGGTGAGAAACTGCTCCCAGTTACTCCTATAATTTAAAAAATGATTTACAAAATTATGGAGGTAGGCCTAGCAAAAATTATATTTGTATTTCAATTTTTTGGCCCCGAACTCAAATTTTCGCATTTTATAATTATGTTAATTTACAGTGCAATGCAAATAGGGCCTACATTTAATACTAACAATTAAAACTATAGGCCTACATAATCCTTAATGAATAAAAATTGAAACAAGATACCCTAGGATTCCTTAAATTTATTAAAACTCATAATTTATATTAAGTTAAGAGTAGGCCTACCTGTCCTCTGTATAAAAAATCATGTCGGGTGGCCACGGTCCGAGCGACCTCCTCACCTCCTTTGATGTACACAGCCCATAGGTCAGTAAAGTGCTTGCCAACTACAGCTTCCACAAGAAAATATCCCAAAACCAAAACTATAACAACGTAAATAGATCCATGCATTGTGTTGGTAAGGGCCGGTCGGGTGAGCGAGATAAGGATGAATCGTCCTTATCCCTGATATCTGTCACCGTTCCTTCCCTTCGAACAGAGAAATCAACCTCCCCGTCGATGTTTGATCACCGTGCTCATCGACATCGCAGTCATCGATGAATCACATTTTCAGTTTGAAACACATCCATAGATTTCATTCTTGAGAGCATCACGCGAAGTATGCCTCTACAACAATCACTTTTCCTTTAGCCGTTCTCCATGATGAAGGAATATGCATGGAATCGACCAGATGGAACTAACCGATAGCCCCTCTCTTTTCCGTTGCCTTCGGTTCGTTCCGCGAAACTGGGGAGAGTTTTGTGTTGGATAGGTTACGCAACGTGTCACCTTCAAATCTTGCAATCGATTTAATCCCATTGAGCGGAAAAACATTCATCACATTTAAATTGAATAGATGTATATTTAACTTTAGATTGTACATTGGTTGAAAAGGTTAATAATATAAATTGAATATGTTTGCCTTTACATCTACCATGTTTGAAAATGTTAACAGTATAGATTGAATATGTTTACATTTACATCTACACTGGTTGAAAATGTTAATAATATAGATTATGTACATTGTAGCGTGAGGTTTTTATTGGCTCTAGGATCAGTATAGTACTGACAATACAGAAGTAAAATTTCTGCAGAATATGGTAAAGTCCCAGTGTATGAGAGAACTACGGGTATCACAAATTAGTTACGGCTGTGAATGATCTGATCTCGAAAAATTAGTAGAAAGGAGACAGTCATAAAATGCCACCCCCGCTGTGTAACTAATTGTGATATTAAAACAAGGAAACAGATTTTACTTAACAATTATAAAATTGACAAGTCGTTCAAATACAATTTCCTTATTTATTAAGACTATACACTATCTACTCTTGTGCTGAAGGGTGGATGTTGGAAGATGGAATGCAATGGATTTGTAAGTTTACATATGATTTTCATATATATATATATATATATATATATATATATATATATATATATATATATATATATATATATATATATATATATATATATAAAACAACAAGTTTTCCAATTATAGGAAACAAATTTATATCAGCTGTGCTGTTAATTAAGTATATAAAATTTATCAGCTATGCTGTTAATCTTGTCTCTTACTACGCTAAATCACTTTTTCTTCCTTGACCGTTAAATGCTCACAATTGCCGACGGAACTGGTACTAATGTGTACTCATCTCTTGAAACAGTTCTGTCCTTAATTTCTTGCACACAAAACCCGCTGATGATCGTTTCGTTAGCCCACCCAAGACTGAGGGGGACTAAGGATGTAGCTCCGGTACAATCACTGTGCTCCTGCGAAGTTCCAGGCAGCTGGATTGACTCGAACATACGACCTCAGGTTGGATGACACGAATAAAACCTGTAACAAGGAAAAATAGGGGCTAATTTCTGTCATCAAGCCCACCTATTTCTAGTGTATATGAGATGAATGTGTCTCAGGTGTCTGCATGAAGGATGAATGACAACATGGCTCAGTATGATTTAGCAATAGCGAGACAAGAGACATTCTTTCTGATAAATTAATACCTGAATACATCCAATAATATAAATTCAATACATGAATACATCCAATAATATAAATTCAATACATGAATACATCCAATAATTTGTACACCTAGGTGTGATACAACCGTTTCCTTCCCCCTAATATACCAGGCCATCTCTGACGAGTGCTATACTGGCTGGTAAAATATATTCTAACAATATTGTTGTGTTCTGATACATTCAAAGTAAAAAAAAAAACTAAAGTTATATTAAATATATACAGACGTAGGCTATTTTCTGTTTCAGATTGGAGTTATATGAGACAATAGATTGGAGTTATATGAGACAATAGATTGGAGTTATATGAGTCCTAACAAGGACTGTTTTGGTTATATTTCAGGTTGGAGTTATATGAGACAATAGATTGGAGTTATATGAGTCCTAACAAGGACTGATAGGTTATATTTCAGGTTGGTTATCGTCTTCAGCAATCTTACCAGGAAAGACAATCATTATACCCGATTCCATAAAATATAATCCTTATACATGATATACATTAATTATATACAGGTGTAGGTATTATAAATGATACTAAACAATACAATCATTATATATGATGTAGGCATATTCTCCTACAAGTTTTTAGTAAGTTTACCTACCCTCTAAGATTTATACAAGCCAGATTTTGACTCGACTAGTGAAGCAAGTCAGCCCGGTCAATGCAGGTGAGCAATAAATCAGTCTTGACAGTTTCTCCTCTCCAGTCGGTCGCTAGCTGGCCTTCGTGTTGGTATGTGTGATTTTGAATAAAAGGCCCCCGTTTATAAAGGTAAACTCAGGTAAATGCCAGTGTGTAAGGAAACCTTTTGATTGGTTATCTGAGGTTTCGTACAATCCGCGATCGAGTCCCGAAATACAGGGCTTATGCCTAATTTTATTCTGTCTGCCGTCATCTTGGGGGAACAAGATGGCCGTGACCGCGTCCCGAAATTTTAGGCTTAGAGACTGTTCGTTGATTGGCTGTGCATATGTATTAACAAAGAAGTGGGTTTACACACACGTTTCACGACATACATAATTTCTTTCATCATTCACTCCCTGCTCCATTTGGACCCTGGGACTACCTCTGCTTTTGGTTCTCTGTAAGAAACTCGCAATAAAGCAGTCACCAGCCCTGGCAGTGGTGCTTCATGAAATCATCATTCTATATGCTGAGGTTGCCAGCCTCAAATGGCGTGGACATCTACTAGCAATTTTCACATATTAATATTCACATGTCACTATATACATATTAGTTCACATGTTACTAATGCAAAATATAGAATTTAAAATGTACAACTTACGCCAATCTTTAGGTACAGACTGCTGGCTCAGAGAAATAGTTTAAGGCAGCTTGACGATGCCTCTTTCACGTAGTCTAGGGTATTGTTATTTTAGCAAAACGTTCCCACTTTTGACTGTGTGTTACAGTTTCCTCAGATTCCGGTTTTCCGTGTTAAATTGGCAGTATGTTCCTGGGCTCTAACAAGGTCCGGTCTGGTACTATTCTTAACTCTGGCAAGGTCTGCTTGTCTTCTTGGCGCGAGGTGAATTTTCACAGTTTTCTAAACTAACTAAAGTGTCATGTTAATTTCCCCCTTTCGTTCCTGGCACGTGCTGTCTACTATTAGACCAGGCCCCAATCAGAAAAGTGGTTATTCCTCCATCTCGAATGTCGGCCAATAGTTTCAAAAACCTGTGTGTTTTGGTGGGGTAATTCAAAATATCTCCACTATGAAAAGACACAAAATCTATGTACAAGCAAATAAATGAGTTAACGTACAAGCAAATAAATGAGTTAACAGGCAGAAGGACACAAACAGTCACTGGCTGTTTGATATCAAAAGAAGGAATATTGTTAATGGGTCATGAAAACATGATAGAAAGGTGGACAGAATACATCAAGGAGCCGTATGATGATGAAAGACCAGATTTGAACGACCACGACAGTTGTGAAGGACCTCCAATATTTGTGGCAGAGGTAGAGGATGCCATGCGCCATATGAAGAAAGACAAAGCGCCTGGACCAGATAATGTAACAGTAGAGGTAATGGAAGCTTTGTTAGAATTTGGAGTAGAAGTGATAACAAAACTCTTTTAATGACATCTACAACAGTGTAGTGAATTTCTAAATACAATATATAAATTAGAATATAACAGTATAGGGCATAAAGGCAAAGATAGGATATTACAAAAAAATTTCTGCTAGAACGGTTGTTGTCGCCTACGCCTTCAGATTATTATTTGCTAACGAATAGCCGAACAAAACGGTACCCAATTTTTCAAATTCGTCCTTGACATAAACACCCACTTTTCCTAGTTCTAAGAAATATTTGCCTAAAATGCATTGTGGAACGAGGAGGGGCAAGGATAGATGAAAATGCTAATTCGTTTCGCATTGATTTCAAACTAAAAGCCAACCACAGCACAGTGGCAAGCTTTGCCATAGGGGTTTCCCCAATACGATGAAAAAAGTTAGAAATGTATACACTACGGTCATGGAAACACGTTTAGCTCTTATTATGAATGACCTAAGCTCTCGTATTTAGCTTGATATTACATGGAAAAAGAGTGAACGAGAGGTAGTTTAAAAATAAACAACTAACATAGAAAAAAAGATAGAATTTTGAACCAAACCACATAGCCCCTTGAAAATCGTATATTCGTGTACCTGAAGACTTGCTGACCAAGAATATGTTGTTAGTTATCTAAATAGTCCCTTAACTAATCAAATATTGATAAAACAATACATAGAGATCAAAGATACTGTCAGGTCAAGTCATATCTGCTTAGATTGGATCGCATATTTTTTGGGGAAAAAAGTAGGTGACAGATAGGCTAAGATAGTACGGTGAATCCGATTGGGTGGAATTTGAAGTGAGACGAAATATTATTGGCTGACCTTTGAATAAACATAAATAGCCTAGTAACGTAGAAAAGTTTGAATGATATTTTTTGAAAGACTGTTTACACTGTAATATTAATAGTGATTGGCCAACTGAGTCGATATTGTCAGAACAAGCGTTAGGGGGGACGCCATTTCTTGAAAAAATTCTACCAGCGATTGATGAGATCAGGCTGTGCTTTCAAATACAATTTCTAGGCAGCCTGGACAATAAAACAGATCGAAACTGTATCAGTCATCGTCACTGTGTATTTCATTGAACAAATTGTGGTAAGATTGACATTTATTAACATGTATTTTATATAAAAATTGAATGTGAAATAATAATATATGTCTGTACGTGAGTGGGTCTATAGCGACCATGAGGCAAAGCCTAAAGATTGATCCACCATGTGATAGACTGTCAGAGAGGTGTAAAACTACAAGAATATGTATGATTGTCATAAAAGAGCATAACACCTATCCTATTATATAGAAGAGATTACAGCTGGAATTGCAGTGGCGTTGTAACTATTAGGGAGATGAATACTGGTGTACATTGTCACATCAAAAGATAATGGTGGCATAGGTTGGTATAAGGCTATGATCCTTTTGTTTGTTTGTAATGTACCTGTCCTAGAATGTGGACTATTAGTGTATACTAGGTATTAAGAAGGATGCATAACCTTCACATTTCAGAGGTCCTGGGTACTGACGTTAATGTGGTGCCAAACGCTTGAAAACTGATTGATTCAGGACTCTGTCTGAATACTGCGAGCCCATGCTAGTGGTCATTGCCTATCAAACAGGGAACAGATTGTCAAGCGAGCAGAGGAAACGTTCTACCTGTATTCTACTGCCAAGATAAGTTCTCGTTCGGCACCTGAAAGCTCAACTAACAGAACTTTTAACAGGAAAATAAAGTGACAGTGAATAAAACTGGGACAAATATTTAATAGTCCCACAAGAGACAAACGAAAACAAACATAACTAAAAGGGTGTGATTTCAAACAACAACCTAGGGGTACTACCAGTATTACCTTAAAGTAGGAGAATACAACTACAGACATATATTAGAATAATATTTTTATATATGGACAGAAGATCTACTGTGCTATTTGACTGATGTAAATGATTCTTTTGATTTCATTTTTGATTGTCAGTCCTGGTTCAAAATAAATTAGAATCAGGATAATAAATTGTAAGAATTCTATTTACACAAATTTCAACCACAGTCTTAAATAAGATAGCCTTTTAAAGTGTCGTTTGTATGTTATTGTGGTAGTACTGTGTGCTGTTGTGAATAATAAACTATTTGTTTGTATGTTTGTTGATTTTTGTACATTACACTCTACCTTCATAACCCTAGACACAACACGAAGTCATTTAATATAATAATATAAATACATTTTGAATGAGATAAAAGGGGTGGTAGCGGAAAGGTACCCTGAAAAGTTCACAATATTATTGGGTAAATTCAGGGACCTTCATAGCTAATCTCATTTATTACAATAATAATACCTAACAACAATTTATAACATCAAAATCCACCACAAACAGTGGTCAAATACCTGATGATCTGCTAAAATCCATATTCATAGCTTTGCCAAAGAAACCTGGAGCCATGGAATGTGAAGAACATCGCACCATTAGTCTTATGAGTCATGTGACCAAAATATTATTACGAATTATCATGAGAAGAGTGAGAAATAAAATTAAACTAGAAATCAGTGATGAACATAGTGGATTTGTAGAAGGTAAAGGCACAAACAATGCTATGTATATTATAAGAACATTAATAGAAAGAGCCATAGAGGTGAAGACATATCTGTACTTGTGCTTAATAGATTACACTAAGGCATTTGACAAAGTGAAACATGAGGAAATTATCAAAATGTTAGAAAGCATCAACATTGATGGTAAAGACTTGAGGGTAATAAAGAACATGTACAATACTGACAAAAAACAGCAGCTGTAAAAATTAGCAGCCAAATAGGAACGTTTCAGCAAGTAAAAAAAGGGTGTCAAGCAGGGATGTGTGCTGTCACTGGATCTGTACAGTGAAAATATAATGAGATCACTAGAGGATATGCCAGGAAAATCATTCGGCGGACATAATGTAAACAACTTGAGATACGCTGATGACACAGTCTTAATAGCAAAAAATGAACAGGAGCTGCCGGAAATGGTTGATACAAAAGTGATAGAAAGTGAAAATAAAGGCCTTAGCCTTAATAGCAAAAATACAGAAGTAATGGTCGTCTCAAAGAAAAGGGCTTCCCCAGAATGCACTATCAAAGTAAATGGAACCGTTTTAAAACAAGTCAATAAATTCAAATACTTGTACCTGGGCACATTAATAACAACGGATGGAAGATGGATCTCAGAAGTGAAGAGCAGAATGGCTCTGGCAAAAGCATCATTCTATAAAATGAAGAGTAAATTGTCATTGCAAATAAGAGAGTTCTTCATTGTTATATAGAACCAATCCTGACATATGGGAGAGAGTCATGGGCAGTTAGTAAACAAATGGGGAAGGCACTGGAGGCAACAGAGATGTGGTTTTACAGAAGAATGTTAAAAAAAACCAAGGACAGCCAAAAAGAGTAATGAGGATGTCTTGAAAGAGGCCAATGCGCAAAGGAAACTTATTTCACAAGTTAGAAAGAAGTAATCCGCTTTTTTGGGGCATGTTATGAGACGAGGAAAGCTGGAATATATTGTAACAACAGGTAAGATTATAGGAAAAAGAGATAAGGGAAGACAAAGAGAACAAATACTGGACTGTCGGACATTGTGGCATGGAACGAGGTCAACAGCAGAATTGATAAATTGTACTGGAGACCGGAAGTTGTGCAGAGACATGATCTCCTAAACCACTAGGCACGGCACTTGAAGAAGTTCATTGCATTTGCAGTAACTGGGCCGATTTAGTCACTCAAGTCGATACTCCATTTCATCATGATTCTAAGACGGAGTATTAGAAAGTTTTAAAAAAAAATATGTGCAAAGGCAAGGAGTGTCCGACTGACATAGTCGTTAGAGCGCAGGTCTCTCGCGGTATAGATGCCGGGTTAAATTCTCCGTGTCGTGAATTTAACAGGTGGGTACCTGATTTTGCTCTTGAGTAAGGGAAGGAAAAGGCAGCGAGGAAGGGAACTGGTCACCCCACCTCTCGATGCTGGACCTAGTATAGTGAAGTCTCTAACACTTTTCCCCCCTACGGCAGTATCTGCTATGGGACTACCTTTACCTGTTCACAAAGGTAAGATTTAACAAACATATCAGTACATTACATTTATAAAACGTCTTGTGATAAAGCAGCTTTTAATTAATTAGTCAAATTTAAAAACCTTTGCTTTTTCCCTTCACTTCTCGATACACCATTTTTTGACGTATTACTCCGTAGCTATAACCAATGCATCCAGATAAACGACCACAAGACAATAAATACTGTCATCATGGCACGCATCAGAAAGAGCACAACATAGCTTTTTCCCCACCATATTTTGGCGGGTCTTCTGCTTGTATAATAGACCTATCTAATAGGTAAAAAAATGCGAATAGTACAGCGCTGATTTCAGCCAGAAAAGCGCATTTTCCCCCTTTGGCTCAGACAAGATTCAAATTTGGGGAACAGAACTGGACCATACGAACTGTTGCATCCGACAATAACAGTTATAAAATTAGCAACACATTTTTGTATTATCCAAGTAAATATGGCAGCTGTAGTCGTCTCTCCAATGTTTTCGTTTTCCATAGCTCTGCTGATGGAAAATACAGGAAGCAAATCGTTATATAAAACGGTAAAGGTTCTCTTAAGACTTTTATATTGTAGAGTGACATCCCATTGTGAAGTATGTCTTTGTTATGCATGGCAAGACGAGTATCGACATTATAAGGGGATGCCACTCTATACCAGTGTCGTGGAGTGAATGAAAACTAAAAGAAAGGCAAAGGCATCAAAACTGAACTGCCAGTTTTGTTCAGTGCAGAAGTGGTAGGACAGATCGACTCACATGGTGTGAGTTTAGAATGACACACAACGAACAAGATAACGGAGTCACTTAAGAGACCTCGATCTTTGTTTTCACCTCCATGTTTGTTTTAGTTGTAGCCACCCACTCTCTCTCTCTCTATTTTTCCCGATTATACAGATAGAGAGGGCAAATAAAAGACTGAGAAAACTGTATGTCTGGTTTCTATCTTTTGTATCGATTTATTAAAGATCAAACCGTTCAAATCAAAAGATAAAAAAAGTTAAACATCTAACAAGTTATCTGTAAATTCAAGTACAGTACACGGTAATGAATGGGGGAAAAAATAAGTTTTATGGCGTCACATATGGAAACAATAACTGGTTTTATAAAAGAGAAAAGACAAATATTTAACAAACAGTACACACAGTGTCACTACACTAGACAGGACAACATTTCCATATGAGGGACAAAGTACAAGGAATTGTCTCTGGAGTTGGCTGGCCGAGTTAGCAGCATAGGTTGAGCGTCCTAGAAAGTGAACAACAACAACGTCCAGTCCAATTGTGTAATCCGCTGTGAAAATGTCTACTATCCTGGCTCTTTGAAATAGCTGTTCCCTGACGAAGAATTAGGCTTCAGTTTACCTGCCCTTCTCCGGTTGATCACTGACTGATTACTGAAGTCTGGCGATGAGGCGAGCGAATATATATATATATATATATATATATATATATATATATATATATATATATATATATATATATATATATATATATATATATATATATATATATACACACAAGGTGGGCCACATATATATACAGGGTGGGCCAAAAGTAGGTATACAATACTGATGGGGTCATGGTATTTTTATTTTATTTTTCATTATTATTTCTTTTTATTTTACAGGCATTGAGAAAGATGGCAGGGAGTCTGAGTGAAGAACAAAGAAAGTGGATTCTAAAGCAGTATTGGAAGATTGAAAATGCCGAAACGGGCCAGTGGTCACCGAAAATCCTCCTGTGACTATCACAACTGAACTGAACCAGCCAGGCGTCACCGGGGGGGGGGGGGGGGTGGCGGACTGTCCAGTGATGGTGTCATTGGGCCAGTTTTTTTCGATACAACTGTGGATGGTAATAATTACCTAAACATGTTGCGCAACGTGGTGGTGCCACAACTCGCAACCAGGGCTGACTTCGCCGAACTGTTCTTTCAACAAGATGGGGCGCCTCCTCATTTTCCTTTGACGGTACGGAGCTACCTTGACAACACCTTCTCACAACATTGGATCGGGCGACGTGGCAGCATTGACTGGCCGCCACGTTCACCCGACTTGACACCTATGGACTTCTTTTTCGGGGGCGAAGTAAAGGAGAAGGTTTATGAGAGGAAACCTCACACAGTGGACGAATTTAAGGAGTTCATCTCGCAAGCATTTATCGACATTGGTGCTAACCGGAATTTGTGTGTTACTGTTTTGTCACAGTGTCGGGGAAAGGTTCCAGGAATGTTGCAACGTTGACGGAGGATATTTCGAGCACCTAAGAGATTAAACATGACCCGATCAGTACTGTATACCTACTTTTGGTCCACCCTATATATATATATATATATATATATATATATATATATATATATATATATATATATCTATATATATATGTATATATAGATATATGGGACTTTATTAGAGGGGGGGGGGGGTTAATTAAAAAAAATTTTTAATGCACTATTTTGGGCCCGGTACAGTATAATTCCCCCCCCCCCCCCCCCGTCTTTTCGTAATATCTAGGAGCAGCTGCCCGTCAAAAACTCTTGTGTTTTAACTCACAAGATGAACCTCCGACAAGAGATAGTCACGAGAAGCCTGATACAGCAGATGAGATTCCGGAATGTGACAAGATTATCGTAATAGGCTTTCGAAGCATTTTCTTTGCTGCTAGTTGCGCAGAAACGGAAGCTTGCTCGACTTAACTGGGTTTTATCGACAGGAGAGTAGCAATGATTTCTAATTCTGTTGGAGTACACTCAGTTCAAACAAGTATTTGAAAGTTTGTACTTAGAATTAGTTATTGTTTACCCTCAATTTTATTGGGCTTTTTGAGGGTTGAAGTCTTTTGTTAGAAATATATTATGTCCTTTGTTTAGATCTTTAAATGAACAAATATAATGTTCTTCACCGCTGTTAGCCTTTTGGAAGAAACGAGGAAGTTACTTTTGCTTGCTCGTTAAGCCTCAAATTAGAGACCTGATCTAATTAACTGCTGCAGTGTTGTGGTGATGCGTACAGTAGTGGCAAACACTTCAGAGTTGATTTAAACTTTAATATCCGCTCGTCAAGTCATTCAGCTTGCGACCGATAAGTCACTCGGGTTGAAATTACGACAGTGAGCCCAGTGTTTGATATGTCTAACAAGAAAGAGAAAGAATTAAGAGTAGTCTAGTAATAAGGGTTAGGGATATCCTGAGCTTAATCCTAACCCTAATGATATGGGCGACTTATTTGGATGGCATCGGAGAACACATCCGACTGTTAATTTCAACCAGTTAGTATAGGGTGGCCATATTGTTCAACACAAAAAGGAGGACAAATGCCTTTTTTGGTCCTAAAAAGGAGGACACGGGAGGACAATATTTTTTAAAAGTAGGACGAAAAGTAGGACACCTTTATTCAATAACTACAAGACGCTGAAACATATTTTTTTTTTTACATTCAAACAATAAGCTAATAAATTCACATTGATGTTGTGCCTATTTATATTTTTCTGATGATAAAATCTTCTTCAACAAAGTTGGGCTACGTTTTAAATATGCATAGAAATCAGAGCATGAAAGCTCCTTGAAATTGTACTGCACAAGTAGAGTGTCTTTAATGGAATCTACACTCAAAATGTTCCTTTCTTTTGTCCATTGACCCTGCATAAGTGAAAAAAGTCTCTCAACATTGGCGTTGTGCCCAGGAATTGCAAAAATAAATTGTGCAAGTCTTACGAATTCTGGAATGCAGTTCAACATTTCTCGATTGTTCAAAATATTTAGTCAATTTCTGATGAGCCAGTAGCTGACTGAATTCTTCGTGACTGATATGACTTTCCAAACATTTTTTTAACTTGTTCAGTTGGTCAAAGCATTTTGTGTCATCAATGTGAATGCCTTTATCATTTAGATATTGCAATGAGGCTTCCACATCTTTCCACACAGGTACTTCATGCAAGGTCATCCAGGAAAAAATTGCAAAATCTTCTAATGGCTTTGTCCATTTGTCTAAATATTCAATACAACCGAAATAAAGGAGCTTCACATCTTTATGAAAACTGTTACACAAATGATCAAGCCCCACTCTGCTTCATATTCTTGTCGACCACTGGAAAAGCACTGACATTTTTTTTCAATTCATCCGTGAACACACACTTCCGTTTTGGCATTTTGAGCGGGTATCTGTGACATAATTAAAAAATATAATGCCATTAATCAATGGTACGAGGGGCGTTCAGAAAGTAATGCACCACATCGTTTTTCTCAGCTAATAATGAAGATAGAAGCATGAAATTTTGCACACTTTAAATATGGCATGTGCCAATTGTGTGCATCAAATTGCACTGCAACCCGCCAAATAATACGGCTGCCCTAAACCGTTGAAATGGAGCGTGTTAGCAACTTGCGTTATAAACAGCGAATTGTGATAAAATTTCTCGTTGCAGAGAAGGAAACTGTTGTGAACATTCACAAGCGTCTATGTGATGTGTATGGAAGTTTTGCAGTTGACAGGAGTACAGTCAGTTGCTGGGTTCAGAGAATCAAAGAATCAGGAAGTGGAGATACGGAGCTGCTTGATCGGCCGCGCTGTGGACGTCCTGCCACAGCCACCAACGCAGAAATGTTGAAATGCGCTGAGGGCATTATTCTTCCTGATAGGCGAATCACTACTCAACAATTGGCCTTACAGCTGTCAGTCAGCATTGGTAGTGCAAATGCAGTTATAAAAACTCTCGGATTTTCTAAGGTTTGCGCAAGATGGGTTCCTCGAAGTCTCACAAATGACCACCGATTGCAAAGGAAAGCAATTTCTTCTGAATTGTTGGAGCGTTTCAATGCTGATGGAGAGAACTTTTTGGCTAAGATCGTTACAGGTAACGAAACCTGGGCACATCATTTTGAACCCGAGACAAAAACACAGTCAATGGAGTGGCATCATCCGCAATCACCACGAAGAAAGAAATTCAGCTGGAAAGGTCATGATCACTGTCTTTTGGGACATTGAAGGTGTGATTCTTGTGGACGTTATGCCAAGAGGAGAGACAATCAATTCGCAAGCTTACATTAAGACATTGAAAAAACTCAATCAACATTTTTGCAGAGTTCGGCCGCACAAGAATCCAGCAGACCTGCTTCTCCTTCACGACAATGCGCGACCTCACACAAGTCTGGCAACACGGGAAGCAATCACCAAATTGGGTTGGACTGTACTACCCCATCCACCCTATAGTCCCGATTTGGCACCCTCTGATTTTCATCTATTTGGTCCACTTAAAGATGCACTCCGTGGGACAAGGTTTGAAGATGATGAAGGAGTGATTCATGCAGCGAAGAAATGGCTACATGATCAAGACAAAATCTGGTTCGGGCTAGGAATACATGCACTTGTTTTGCGCTGGCATAAAGCCGTACAAGGTGATGGGGATTATGTTGAATAATACCGATGTTTACATGACATATCCATGTATATTGTGTATAAATTTCATGCTTTTTGAATAAACAGCTCCTGAGAAAAACAATGTGGTGCATTACTTTCTGAACGCCCCTCATATTTGTTTATTATAAAAAAATACATGAGTAGTTACTAGTATAGTAGTGGATTTGTTAAAATTATAACCTCGTCTGTTGCATTTTACACATCATTTTAACTTTAACATCAAATGTACTCGTATATTTATTGCTACTCGTACAAGCAGTACGAACTAAGGTTATTATTATTTGTAATTTGCAACAGACAACAAAGTTATAATTGACTAAATCCAGCCGCAAGTTCTTATTCATGTCGTTTTGTCTGTTATATTTTCCCCTAATAAACCTAAACAGCGTTTTACCTGGGTTAAAATATGATAGTAATCTATCATAAACTATCAAACAGCATGACAACTTACGGTGATGTTGTTGGCAATTTGCACGATACGTCGATTTTGCGGAGATAAAAATTCTTAATTCTGACACAATTTCTGTACTCAGAAATCGGATTCCAGTAAAGATTGTTCAAAATGGTGTCTTTCACGTGAGTAATTTAGACAATCACATAAAAGCCGGATATTTCAACATTAAAAAAAAATCCGGCCGGACGCTCAGTTTGGGTGCGAAAAGCCGGGCAAATCCGGCCAAATCCAGACGTCTGGCCACCCTAAGTTAGTAGCATGGAATAGAAGTCTAAAGGGCAGACATGCATATAAAGTTGTTCAGGGCTTCTACAAGAGTGTGTCAATATCTAGAGAACTAAAAATTTCCGGAAAATAATAGACCACAAGAGGGAATCAGCTATTTTAGAATAGAAGAACCTTGCTATGCAGAATGTCTGCAGGAAAATATAGAGCATTTCCTGCTAAAATGAAAGAAATATGAACAACAAAGAATACCAATATTACATTATTTACAGGCATACAATTCACCCATAGCTGTAGAACAGGTGTTGAGAACAGACAGACCTAGAGAACTGCATAGTATAGTAAAACAGTATATATACCAAGAACAAACAGTAATTAATAAGGATTAGTGAGGGTATTGTGGGTAATTGAAGTTTTAACGAGGTTCTCATTATGCATATTGATGATGGCAGATGAATAGTGCATTGAATGTTGATGACAGATGAATAGTACATTGAATGTCAGCCAGAAAGAGCAGATTAATGTACCTATTAAGTCAGTTTTCATGCAGATCAGTATCCACACTGTACATAAGATGGTACACACTACCCTCTGCAACCTTAGGCACAGGTCCATGTGTTCAATCAGTCAATCAATATTCTTTAGCTCCCCAAGGAGCATAGGCCTTCAACAAACACATGCCAAGTCCTACTGTCATATGCGATCAGCTCAAGTTCTTTCCACATCTTCCTCATCATTTTCACTTCTGTTTGCAGTTGTCTTTGCAGTGTTTTTTATTCTATCACTGCCTCTCTTTCCTTAGGGATTCCAGAACAAGGACTGCAGTGTAATGCTATCAACAGGTTTCCTCAGTGTGTGTCCTAACCATCACCAGCATCTTCTCATCTCTTGTTCCACTGGCACTTGTCTGATTCTTGTCAGACTTATCCGTATTGTTTGTTGAAGTTTTTGTGGTATATATATATATATTTTTTAAACAGGATGGAGTAACCAGACCCATGCCCAACCATCCTAAGTCGCTTTTTACTACACCCCTGGTAGGGTACAATATTACTATTCTTTGCTCCATTCCTTAGTTGCTTTTTACTTCATACCTGGTAGGGTACAGTGTTACTATTCTTTGCTCCCTTTTTGGGCCCTAACTCATGGGTGAGGGCCAAGTGTTACCAGAGTTTAAAACGAGAGCAAAGAATAAAACCAGTGACATCAAGCAGACATTAGAGGCAACTAAGGAGGGCTGTGCAACAGGTCAGTATCTACATTCTGTAGAAACTTAATCCACAAAAATAGTGTGAACAGCAAGAAAAGTCACCCATAGAAATAATTCAATTCAACCATCCAGAACAGATTAAGGCCCTCTTTCAAGAAGTTGCCGTCAGATTGGCTCAGTAGTTAAAGCGCTTGCCTCTCATGGCAGGGTTACCAGGTATAAAAATAGTAATTTTTAATGGAAATAGTAGATAAAGGATGTTAGACATAATGGGAAGGTAAACAAAAATTCAGTAATACAGTTGATAAACAATTACAGAGATAGAAATCTTTGGAGAGATATGGCGTTGGCTTGGCCATGTGCGACACACGGAAGGTGGTCGCATTCCCAAAGATATTTCCAATGGACAACTGGCAGTGACAAAAAGAACAGTCGGCGACTGCAGCAAGAGAGAAATAAAGGCACTGGACATAAATCCAGCAACCTGGGAGGATGAAGCTGCCAATCGTACCAAGTGCTGCTTCCTATGGTGCCACCTCAGATTGGGCGAAAAGAAGCTCTTACAACAAGCAGAAGAGAAAAGAACACACCAAAAGGAACACCAGGCTAAAAAAAGTAACTGAGGACTATCCCGTCAAGGGTGCATCATTTCCATAGTCAGTTATGACTAAAGGAGACTAAATACCTTGCCTAAGCCATTTGGTATGGCACTTGAAGAAGTGAAATCACTGAACATTCCCAAACATTACAGCACCTCCACATATATTGCTATAAATTAGGGTTCCTGTAATATTTACTTCTTCGCTCTTAGAGCTAGGATGTCATATTCCAAACGTACATGATTTTTGTTGGACTAGGTCGAGACTCCAATTAACAAGAACATTTTTTGCCCTTCTTCTTTGTGTGGTGTTTATGTTCTGTTGATTTATAATTGTTATTACTTTATTTCATTCACTTGTTTCCATTGTATTCTGATTATTTTGATTCACTTTCTTGCATCAGTCTGTAAATTATGGTCAGCATTTATTTTTTTAATGTGCAGATGATGTCTGGTGCATTCTGGCGCATCAGTAAGTAGTCGGCATCTAATTTTGAGAAAAATGCAGAAAACCCTTGAACTTTTTTCAACTTTGAGATGTGTTTATGTTTTATGAAACAAAGTACTGACCTGCTTAGGAAAATCAGAGTTGGGGCCTATCATTAAACCCTGTTTTGGGATGCAAAGGAATACACACAGGTCTAGAATGATTTCCAGGTTTAGATCTACAACCAGTAACCTGAAGCACCTCAGTGTGATGCATCCTGGAAACAGGCAACCATAGAGTTGCCTGGCCAAAGCTTTAGGGATTAACTAGTCACACAGGAGCGGCTCAACATTACAATTCCCCTGTGGTGAAACATGTTGAGAGTCCAGTATTTCACACTGAGCTTAGGGAAGTCACTTGAACTCCAGACTTAACTCTAACTTTTACCTGGTTGACTGCATGCAGGAGCAGAATTCATTGCAAGAATGAATAGTTGGCAAGGGAGGGGAGCTGAGAAATGGCTCTATGTAGGACAAGATGAGAGCCCAGAATCACAGCAAAATATTTTAGCCCTGCATATTTCTTCTTCTCCTGTGCCATCCATTCAAGGTCTTTCCATGCCGTTACTCATTTCTTGTCTCCAGTTCTCATCTCCATATTTTATTTGTTTAGTGGTCTCCTTCAGTTTCTTTTACCTCGGCAGTTCAAGAACAGGAACTGGCATGTAGTGCTATCAGCTGGTTTTTCTCATTTTGTGTCGTATCCAGTGCCAGCATCTTCTCCTCACATCTTGTTGCACTAGCATTTGTCTTGTTTCTTCCATCAGATCTACGTTAGTGATCTTGTTGCACTAGCATTTGTCTTGTTTCTTCCATCAGATCTACGTTAGTGATCTTGTTGCACTAGTATTTGTCTTGTTTCTTCCATCAGATCTACATTAGTGATCTTGTTGCACTAGTATTTGTCTTGTTTCTTCCACCAGATCTATGTTAGTGATCTTGTTGTACTAGTATTTGTCTTGTTTCTTCCATCAGATCTACGTTAGTGATCTTGTTGTACTAGTATTTGTCTTGTTTCTTCCACCAGGTCTACATTAGTGATCTTGTTGTACTAGTATTTGTCTTGTTTCTTCCACCAGATCTACGTTAGTGATCTTGTTGTACTGTGGTGGTTTTAGATGTTATGAATGTTGGTGTTATTTTTATAGTGTAACTGAGTGAGGTCAAGCTGTGAAGGCCCCTGAGTATGACAATTGATGAGGTGTGTTCTCAGGGAACCTTTCTGCTACCACCCTAATATCTCACTCAGACTTATTTTAGACTAGTATGTCTGATAGCTATGTCTAATGTCTAGGGTAATGAATTTGTGGTGTGATGGTAACCCAATACTCAAGACACTCACAAATATTAAGTTCTATGATCAACTCGACTAACACTGTGTTTTTGGTATTAGAAAATCTTTTTTACAATTTTATTAGTCCTGAACCTAATATTCTTTTGGTTAGGACTGTCAAATCAAATGAAATCAATATATATGTGTGTGTGTGTGTGTGTGTGTGTGTGTGTGTGTGTGTGTGTGTGTGTGTGTGTGTGTGTGTGTGTGTGTGTGTGTGTGTGTCTGTGTCTGTGTGTGTGTGTGTGTGTATGTATGTATGTATGTATGTATATATATATATATATATATATATATATATATATATATATATATATATATATATATATATATATATATATATATATATATATATATATATATATATATATATATTCAATTCAATCAAACAAAAAGGACAAACTGTCCAAGCACATACTTTAAAATCGAATAATGATGTTTCTAAACTTATATTAATTCTTAATTTGTACTGGATGGCGGGTCGGGGTGTTCACATTATACCCGGTCTGTCTTCCTAAAGTTTCTTTTCTCTTTATACATGTTTATTGGTGGAAAAGTCTTTATTACTAATACAGTTCAGTTATTATCTGGTGGAATAGTTGATGAATTCTCCTCGGGCCAGGTTTGTTGTACTTATCTGGCCCTTGAAGATAGAAGATAGTTGTCTTTCCGGCCAACGGCCACTGTTGTACTTGTCCAAAAGTAATAGGGTAGACAGCGTGTACACCTATCACTACTGGAATACACAGTCTTCTCAAATTCTTCACTCAGAAATCTGGCACTGGGCTAGTGCCAGACAAAAACCCTGTAACATGAAATTATGTTCTGTCTTAACATAATATCTAATCCACCAATTTTACAAACACTAATATATAATATATTTAAAATAACAGACATGGGTCAGCTTTATCTGACCAACCCAGCTCATCTGCATAAATGATGTAACAAGTAGTACCAGTTTCACAGTCCTCTCCCCTAATGGCTGCAACACCTCTGCCATTCTCAATGATCTTTTTCTATTAAATATGATAGGTGAGATGATCCATGGTGACAACCTATAAAATATTTTAGTTCCACATCTCTTGTAGCTTGTTATATGATGGATCAGTCTCTAGGCCCTGCAGAAGTCGGCTAGGGACCTAGTCTACAGTGGCGTATTCTCTATGTGTGCTGTGCGTGCTGCGCACACCTATGCCCGAAGGAAAATAAAAATTTAATTTATTATTCTATAAAATATTTCTCTTCTAAAGTTCTGCTTTCGGACCGCACGCATCAGGATAACGGATTTTCCCGCATAGAATCTACGAGTATATCTAGTTTCAGTTTCCCAGACGCGTTTTATAGTGCAGTTTTTATTGGTTGGTTACAATCGCCCGAAGTTTCTCTGGTAATTCCGTCACAATGCATGCTGCACCTTTCGGATTCACGTCTGAAGATTGGTTTGTGTGGATCGGGGTCATGGCCAGATACGTCAATACAATACGAACATGCGTGCGGTGGTCTTGCAGCTCTCGAGTTGTAAAAATCGGCTGTGTCCGTCCAGTGTTTTTTTGTGATTAATTTTTGTTAGTTGCCGGGAATGCAGATTATTACAGTGACAGTGAGTTTCAAGTTGTAAGTTAATTAGTATTTCGGAGATAATTGACATATACCCCTAATAACTATCGTTGCGTAATTGAATATAGTTGGTTTTTAAATTAAGAGGGGAAGAAGTTAAAAGTAGGCGTACATATTCATTTTAAGTAGCAGCACGCCTAGCTCGCATTACCAGGATACGCCACTGCTAGTCTGTGTACTTACAGTCGTAATATTTGTCATATGGCAGTATCTCACACTCACATTTTTAAATAAAATATTAATAATTTCTGTCTTACCATAAATTCAATGAAAACACACAGGTACGTTGAATTGGCACAACTTCAGACGTGCCACTGGCTGGACTATGACGCCTTTTTATTTTACTTTAATATATATTTAATAAGGCAAGTCACACTTCACAGACTTTCAATCGTCCTGTTCAATGGACAGTAATAATTCAAATGGCGTCGAGCCTTCAACTTTTTTTCTCAATATTAGCTAAGCTGACCAATGGGATTGGACGATTCCCAATTCTGACTTCAATTTGAAAATAAAGCCAAAATTACAGCCCAATTTCGGGGTACCTCTGTCTGTCGATCCGTCCCGATCTTGGCGTTAGTTAAAAATAGACTTGCTTTTTGGCCTAATACATGTGCCTCTCCCTCCTAGTTTTCCCCCTTTGGACTTTGACCCTCCCTCTTCTGCTTCTTTTCAACACCGTGTGCAAAAAAGTGTCACCGATAGTGAATGCAAAAACGAGGGTCTGCTTGTCAGTCTGTACAAACCAATATAGTATTTTGTCAATATCTCTACTATTAATTGGGCGTTTTTGGAGAATAAAACATATTATTAATCAGAAGATCATATTCTATCAAACCAACTAAGTTTTATGGTCCTAATCCTAGTAATAAAGATTTCCATATATTTTCCATATTATTTGGCAATTTCTACTTTTATATAAATCCACCATCTTTCCCCCTCCTTTCCGTTGTTCAAACTGAAACAACAAGTTGGTTACGTTAGAAAATTACGCTGCTTGGCAGACACAGCACTGTGTGTGTGGTTATATATGTCAAACTGCGTGACTATCAAACGAACAAATATTGGCTTTTCGTTGTATTTTTAAATCTGCCGCTAGAGATATCGCTCGCTCGCTGACAATTTTGTGGTTCAAACCAACACGTGCCAAAAGTATCATTATTCCATCTCTCTCTCTCGCATTCCTTCTGGACGAATAAACCTTTCATCTCAAAATGTTATAAATAGTTTTCCAAGGCATTAGAAAATGATAGTACTATTTATTCTACAAGACGGCCTGCCAAAATCCATACGATTGCTGGCGTGGGCGAAGAAGAAGCGCCACAACTCCACTATTATTATTTCTACATTATTTTGACTTATAAATACTACAAATTTTATAGGTGTATCAATGTATATCATCACATGTACTAGTATTTGTCTTGTTTCTTCCACTAGATCTACGTTAGTGATCTTGTTGTACTAGTATTTGTCTTGTTTCTTCCATCAGATCTATGTTAGTGATCTTGTTGCACCATTTCAATTCATCAGTTCTGTGTTGTTATTGTTGTTGTTATTGGTTCAGCGTCTCTTGGGCTCTCGCCCTTTGGCCCAATGCAATGTAATGATATCTGTATTAACATAAAGGTATGTTTTTAGGCACTCGTGAGAAATAAAGAAGTAGATGCATGTTTTCGCAAGTTGTTTTGTTTCCCCGTACAAGGTGTTCCACTTACTGGCCTCGGTGGAAGGAGCATTTTCCTAACATCATTGAGTGCTGGGCACTCAAAGAGATGGGGGTCAACAGTTTTGTAGGGGTAGTTACATAGCTGGCACTCTGGAGTGTGTTGTGGTTGGATTCTGTTCTGCGCAAGCACCCATTTATAAAATTCTGTATCTCTCTGGTTGACATTTTTGTTATTCTAAATGCTACATGCATTGCATCATGGATATCTCTTAATAAATGATCCACTGCCATTTGATTTGAATGAATGATAGCAGAAATAGTCAAGAATTATAACATTCTTTATATCAGTCAATCAATCAATCAATACCCTTCAGTTTCCAAGGAGCATAGGCCTTCAACATACATATTCCAAGTCCTCCTCTCGCATGCCATTGGCTCTCAAGGCCTTTCCATGTCTTCTTTATCATTTTCACTTGTGACCAGTTCTCTTCTCTGTGTGTTCTTTGGCCTGCCTCTACTTCTCTTACCCTGGGGTTTCCAGAACAAAGACTGCCTTGTAAGACTATCAACAGGTTTCCTCATCGTGTGTCCAATCCATTGCCAGAGTCATCTTCTCATCTCTTGTACCCCCTGGTACTTGTCCGGTTTTTGTCATCAGTTCCATTTGTTTTATATGCATTTATGTATTTTGCCATAATGTCTTATTTTTTTAAGGCATGAGGTTCTGATTTAATTCAGTGATAGATTGAACCTAGTACAGATGTAGCCGTGTGGTCATAAGGAAGATATACAGTAAAGTGCCAAATAGTCCTCTGGTGAATGAAATGTTGTGTTTATTAGTTCATCTTTAATTTACTCAGCAGAAATATGCACATGTTTCCAAGTGCCTAACATGTGATAAAACTCTACTGATTACCACTGGGTACTCAAGGATGACTTCAAAGTCTAAGCTTTCAAGTTTGTTGAAAGGAAAGAGTGTACCAAATGTAAGTATCAGTTAAAGTAAGCTACGTACATATTTTAAATTAAACAAACTGAAACGTTTGAATTGATAAAATTAGAAGAAAAAAATTGTAGCAACTGGTTTATAGTCACAGTGAAGCAGAAGTAGGACTAGAAATTGATATCTTTATATATATATATATATATACATACACATACACAAACACATTCAATTCTCGCTATTCGCTGGGGTTAGGTTCCTTGAAAACCGCTTGAATATGGAAATCTATGAATACAGAACCATTGATCCTATAGGAGAAAGGGGGTTAGGCTTCTGCGGTGTTCACCATAAACTCATCATTTTGTGTACCCTTCTTGTAAAACACAGCATTTATTTATTATACTGTGCATTTTATAAATGTATTTTATACATTGTTTTCTTTGTCATAATAGTACAGTATGTGCAATCTTTTGGTGTAACAATACTCACACACTCACCCATTCACTCACACTGCTACTAATCATTCACACATCCACACGCATTATTAAAAAATCCCAGAAAAACAAACATTGAAAAAATTTACACAGAACATTCAAAATTAAGGAATAAAGAACATTTCATTTACATTGAAAACATGTAAAGAAAACACTTAAAATTTAGAAATAAAGAACACTGCATTAACATTGAAAACATGTAAAAAACACACCCCAGAACGAAGTTTATCTAACACACATGCTTTATCACTGAGGCTCATCACAGCCTTCTTACGCTTAGACACACTCGCCAACACACTTGCACTACACTTTCATGTCATTATTAATTACAAAAATAATCAAAAACAGCGTAAAACTGCAAAAAACATGGATGAAAAGATGCTCGACAAAGACATGTGTCAACACAACGAATGCCACGAGAACAAGGAGGCAGCCTCTCCTTGCTGGGCCCCATCTGCGATGTTGCGTGGTAGGCATCTCAAAATTTTTTGCCTACTGCCCATGGCCTCGAATACCTGCAAGGTGCCCGCAAAAAAGGGGTTACACTTTTATCTCACGTGAATGAACAAATCTATATATACTTGTGTCTTTGATGTAGTACACATCTACACAACTATTCTCAGACTGACTAGACTACATACTTCCATCCCAAAGGTGGTGTAGCCTATATTCTGTACCAGTTCTGTATCACATGAGCTTGTAATAAACAAAAACAAAAAAATGACATCATTAGAACAACTGGTACCTTTAGGATTTGAGGAAGACGCCATACCTCTTAGCCACTCTGTCCCCTAAAGTGTGAACATTAAGTTTACTCTCAGGGGAAGTGTGTATGCATAAAGGTTTAAGAATCCTTACTTTAAGGGCTTTGGAAGGCTGAAAAAACAAGAACTTATTTTTTGACATGTGTTATAAGCCATATACAGATGCACTTTAAAAATGGTTTAATTCATTACTGTTTTTCTTCAGTTGTCAGACATTCATTTTCATTAGTTTTGTTTGTTTATTTTTTTTTTTTTTGTTTATATGTTATAGGATATTTTTTATTGTTTCTGACAGTTACTAATATTTACCTTGTTTCTTTAGCTTCCTTCTTACAGTTCTCCGTGGAATAAAAATGATGAGAAACTGTGGAATGCTGTTAAACAGCAAAATATAAAGCAAGTTAAATCAGTCTTATCCAAAACATCTGTTACACCAACAAAGCTTGGACCCCAGGGAAAGTCAGTGTAAGTTTTAACTGTGCATGTTTTGCTGTTTCTGAACTTTTTTTTTTAAAAACAAGTTTGTGAAAATTTTGTAATTAAAAGAAGTTGAGCAAAGAAATTATGAAACTAAATTGCGATTGCTTAAAGAATTATTATTCACTAGGCAGTGTACTTGGGCCCCAAGGAAAGTCAGTGTAAGTTTTAAAATGTATATGTTATGTCGCTTTTGAGCTTTTTCTTTAGATGTAAATTCGCAATAATTTTGTAAGTAAAAAAGTTGAGCAAAGAAATTATGAAACTAAACTGGCATCCCTGTACTACTGATTGTAACAAACAGTGCAATTTAAAATTGGTTTTTGAAATGTACAGTTCAGCAGACGCATGGCGCACTAGTTTTTTGAGACTCTGTTCAAATGCCATCTCATTTTTATCCACAGTCACTTGCTCGGTGTCTCCCAGATCTAGACTTGTGAATTGAGCCAATTTTTTCACCCAGTTGTTAATTAAATTTCTGTTTGGGAACTTCTTTCTTTTAATGGGAAGTGAATTTTCTTCTTACTGCTGTTGTGGACTTGAGTTCAGCTAACCAGAGAACATAGATGACTTTTTTCTTCAGCGTGTGATATCTTCAGTAGAGGGACTGAAACAAAAAATTTAAATAAAAAACTGCTACTTACTTAGTCATTCCTTTTCTACCCTAGGGTGTAAAGGTTTTCGAGAATAATAATAATAATAAATTCTTTAAGCACCAAACACGGCGCATAAGGCAGAAACCAGTGCTTTCCAGGTTGTTCGTTGTGACGCCACTCCTCTTAACTCTTGCACATTATTTAGGCCCAACGTTCTTCCTTCTCTTATTATTGTTCTTCTAAGTGTTTCTTTTGGTCTTCCTTTTTTCCTCTTACCCTCAGGAACTCAAGTGAGCGCCTGTAGTGGTATTCTGTTGTTTTGCATTCGTAGGACATGACCGATATATGACCATCGTCTTTTCCTTATATAGTCGGAGACATATTTTTGCTTAGTCTTCTCTTATTTGTCGATTAGTCTTGAATTCTTTCCAACTGATGTTCATGAGTTTTCTAAGACATTTGTTCTCGAATGCATTCAGCTTGTTCTCCAATGATTTTGTTATTTTCCAACTTTCACAGCCGTATGTTAACACTGAGATAACATTCGAATTAAACAGACGAAGCTTGGTATGTATATTCAGTGATCGTAATTTCCAAATGTTAGATAATCTATTGAAGGCGCTAGCTGCCAAAGCAATTCTAGTATGAATTTCTCTTGTTGTGTCAAGAGAGAGAGTGCCATACTATCCTGTCGGCTGTCTTCTTCCTGGTCTGGTTCCAATCTAGTCCTCTGTCCTTCAGAGATTGTCTAATGTTGTCCTCTCAGTGAAGGAGAGATGTCAAGACATTTGAGTTTAGGATTATTATTATTGTGTTAAACTTGAGTGTAGAACTTGGGACAATGGGAAAGCAGAACTGGAAATTAATCAGCTGATACATGATCATGCTGGGGATAATGATGCTATTGTGTATGTGATGCAGTACTGTGTTTTTATTTTTCAACAGGCCCGATTCCGTTCTTCTATTTGAGTTTGTAACTATATGTGTTTGCCATGTTTCTTCTTGAAATATATCGAGTTTGGTCTTTTTCTGTAGGTCTAATTATTGCGTTTTTAATAGAGACTACAGGGGAGAAGATTATATTTTCACCAGTTCTTTTCGCTAGATAATCGCTATCCGGGAATCTCATTTTCTTTGTTAAAAAGAATTGCGGTCGCCGCGTAACGTGACGCACTTTTTTTTGGGACACGCGGTCTGCGCATTGTTTTCAAATCTATTGGCATAGGCTCGGTTGTTTAATTTTGTATGAATTTCATTGGACGGGAGAGGAACGCCAGCGATGACGTATCGGGCCTCGTTGTCTGTAATAAATACTGGAGGAAATTAATTGTGGGCGCCTTTTGTCCGAAGAATATTCAGCCGTGAGAATCTACGTCATAGGCACTTACTCTTCAGTGAGATATTTGATCTATTGGGTAAGCCATAACTATTTAGCGTGGTACTTGTAATTCGCTTCTAATAGAGACTAGCCGGTTAAAGTATAAGCTTTCCTAAGGAGGTTTTAATTTAATTTTTAAGCCGAAGTGCCATCAATTACGATCTCAGAGAAAGTATTTAATGTAAGAGGTGCAGAGAATTCTTTATATGATAATAGCCATAGCTAGGAGTGTGTAAATATTTTGGGACATTTAATGTGAGCTCCGTAATATTTAAAAGAAGGTCTAAATTTTTTAAAGAAGGTTGGTAGGAAAAACCCGCATCTTTGATTTATGATAAACTTCTGTATATAAACGGGAGCGGGATTTTGTAATTTTAAGCACGTGGGCACGGTTATTGTATTGAGTTTAATTCGGGATTGTTACTCAGATTATGGTGAAGGAACACGTGTATTTAACTACAGGGGGATACATTGATAACCTCGATTGTTTATAATTAAATTGCGGTTTAAATACGCTAGCATAATTTTAGCGTACGTTATTTATTGTGCACTTTTATTGTTGTATAGTCAGAAGACATGAGATGTAATCTTTATTTCTGTTATGGTATTTTCCTTTTATTTTCAAGAGATGTAGATTTTATTTTGATAAGGGAAGTGTTTTCTGAGACGGGTTTCAGCCTGCCAAGATTTAATTTTGTATTGATAAATGTACCCCAAGGGTCAGCGAGAAAAGTAGCCCAAGTATCTTCGCACAGGAATGTCCTCAGTGAAAAATTGTTGTGACACGTGGCTAGTCATGCAGAACAAAAAGATCTTGGTCAGCCGATTGTTACTTTGAAAACGGGAGAGAGATGGGATTGCCTGGGAGATTGACTTTATGGGGCATAAATATTTTGTATTGTTGTGCATAGCGGGAATAGAGAAAGGGAGCTGTAATTGATTTAAAGGGAGTTTAGTGTTTGAGATGTGTAACTTTTGACATGTTATATAGCTGTTGCTTTGTTTGGTCCACAGCGAGTTTTCATGGTCTGTAGGAGGGGCAACCAGCCTCGGTCCTTTACAACAGCAAGTTGTCATCTCAGGAGCATATAGCTTGAGAGATCGGAAAAGGTGCAAGAAATACCATATGTTCCCCGGTAGCGAAGACAATCTTCAGCTGGGAACAGGATTTGTCTTAAATCCAGAGCTCTTAGCTCATTATACCACTCCGACAACAGCACGTGGCTGGGAGATTGGTCTAAAGTTATACAACCATAATAAAGCTGTTTGTCTCTAAACCTTGAGCAGGTTAACGGGGCAAGTAAGAAGTCAGTCAGCAGCCGTGAAGCTTCTACAAGTGAGTCAAGTACCTCGAGCTTGAAAACCAAGTCATCAGTGCAGAAATCAGAAGCAGGAGACAGGGATATCATTCCTGGTTCTTAACGTTATCAAGAGAAGAGGCGTAACGGAGATGCCACATCAGCAGACGTCGAGTGTTAGAGAGACACTGAGACCAGGCAGAGAGAGAGAGAAAGAGAGAAGGAGGGAGAAAATAGACAGGACCAGTAGGGTCTTTTATTATCCATTAGATGGATAGACTCTGAGCCATAGTTGTAATCTAAGTCTACTAGGTAGCAGTCCAGTGTTTTAGTTAGCGGCGCATATCGCCTAACGAGTTGGAAGCTGCGTAAACATTTGTTTAGGCAGAGTCAGCAGGGCAGAGACAGTAGACAATATAATAGTAGTAGACAGTGGAGGCTTAAGCGGATGCCTCACCAGTTAGAGTGTGGTTACAATCACTAATCATTCTATTTTTCCCCAGCAGGGTGACTGACTGAGTGAATGTGGTTGTGGGTTTTTATGTGTCTATCTACTTAATTGGTTCTTTGTTTTTCAGGTCTGTGCAACAGTGCACGATATTTATTTCTTAGTTGTATTATGACATTTAATGTTTTATTGTGTAAATAAAAAAAATATATATTTTAGACTGGATCAGCTTCTATACTATATTGTACCTATATGTTGTCTGTATAGTGGTGTCTGTGGTTGTTATTTACACTTTATCTCCTTATGTTTAAAGGTAGCTAGAGGGGGGTGAGGGTATAGCATAATTTTAGTCACAAGTGGCAAGGGAGAGTCAATCCAGGTTCTCACCCTTGAGCCAATAGTCTCATCTGTCCACAGTCACTGTCATTTTCATCTAAATTCTATCGTCTCAGACTTTCTTAACACTAGGGTCTTGTCTCTATCTTAAGACAACCTCTAGACTTAAATCCACTTCGTGACAGTGTATACAGATGGGTCTGTGATCCGTGGTGAGAAATCAGGTTGCGACTTCTCTGCTAGGGTAAAGGGCAGAATCGTCGCCGAACATAGCGTGGTCTACAAAATAACAACTTCCAGCATGAGAGTAGAGGTAGAGGCAATTACTGCAGCCTTAAGTTGGATATCTGAAACTTCATTAACAAAGGCAGTCATTGTGTCAGACTCTCAGTCCATGCTTCGAAAGGTTCAAAATGGTTGGCTATGGCATGAATGGAAAACATTCATAGAAGCTTCAAGTCTGCAGGAGCTGGTGTGGATCTACTGTCCTGGTCATTCTGGGGTATGTGGTAATGAGAGAGCTGACAGACTAGCATCAAGAGCACCCATAGTGGGGACACTGGATATGGATAAGGGAGATATACTGAGAGCAATTAATGATCGCCTGTTAGAGAATGACACTGCAATAAATGAATCATCAAGGTTAACACTTGGAATTTGGCATCAAACGTAAGGCTGGCAGAGATGAGCGTATGAGAGGATGCGTCTGTCGTGTGTACAACCAGCGAGCTACAGGAACAGTAAGCATTCACAATCTTTGACAAATACTGAGGGAAACTGAGCACCTATGGGTTTGCCCAGAGTGCAGTGATGTCGATTCTGTTCAACAATAACAATAACTTGATTTCTTGATATCTCTGTATTTTTCCTAATGCAGTGAAAGCCATTCTTCCTTTGTTTTAAATTCTTATTTGGATATCACTGTCTGTTCCTCCTATCTATATTGCTGCTAAGGTGTGCTCATATCTTGTAGGGATTTTTCTTCTGGTGAAGTTTGGCTATTGCGTGTAATCAAAAAGATATTGGAAAAAAATCTTGTTAATTCCTGTCTACATGCAACCAGTTGCCTACCTTCCTTTTTTTCTCTCCCAGGTTTCATCTTGCATGTGAAGTTGGAAATGAGCAAATTGTAGATGCCATATTTGCAGTTACACAAGATGTTAATGATACTACAATTCAAGGTTAGTCAAATTGTAATAGATGTATACTGAATTCATTTTTATCTCTAAATATTGTTGTATGAGTGGAATTGTCAGAAGTCACAGCAATGATTTTCTGTCTGATGACTGTTGCAGTGTTTGATTTTTTTTTCCCACAAGTAAAGTAGTTCCTCATTTTAATAACCATTCATTATTTTTTCCGAAAAGAGGAAAGACAGCATGACCTGACAGTGTCACAATAGAAGAGTGAAACTGGAACTAAGAGTACCCTAAAGCAGCTGATATCATCCACACTGTTCCTGGTCTGTATAAATGACATGGTGGATAAAATAGAGGGTCCACAGCTCGCTACAAAGCAGACGGCCTGTGCTGTGGGGCAGTAGAAAAAAAATATCAAAACAGCAAATGGTGGAATGCAGATAGCCTTTAAAAAACTAGATAAATGGACACAAGAATAGTTGCCAAACAGTAAATTAGAAGAAAGCAGCATTCACATTTTCACAGTGTTAAACCGGGTCGATACAGCAGGCCTTTGGTAAACCGTTGTCATTTGAGGAAGTTCCCTCCTATATATTCGTGTGACCTAGTACTCTGGCTTTTGGTAGTTTGTCTTAGTTATGTTCACAATAAACCATACAAAAACTCTAATCCTCCCCCAGAGCCAACAAACAACCGTGTCAAGACTGACTTCACATTTGCTCCTTATAATGGATTTTCGTGTGCCGATTTCTCTGATCTCCCATATATTTCCCAATTAATGAAAGCTCCTCTGCTTTTTGTATTCTTATTTTGATATCACTGTCTGTCCCTCCAACTTTGTCTATATTGCTGCCAAGATATGTGTACGATTCTACATCTTGTATTGGTGTTTCTTCAAGTTCAACCCTGTTATCATTCTTCTTCTTCTTCTTCTTTAATCCTTAGCTGCCGACCGTCAAAGCAGTCAGTGGCCATTACGCCTGGTGGCGTCTTGTAGGGCAACAACAAATTGATTCCACTTTGCTCGGTCGGTGGCCATCCTTCGTACAGTGCCCCAACTCTGGTTCATTCTTTGCATCTCAGCTTCCACAGTCCTCCGCCAAGTTGTTTTTGGTCGGCCTCTCTTTCGTTTTCCTTCAGGGGTCCATAGCATAGCTGTTCTTGTGATGGCATCGGGGTCTCTTCTGAGGACATGGCCAACCCAGCTCCAGCGTCTGCCAGCTATGATGGTGTGCATGTCCTCTTGCTTGCTCCGAGTAAGCAGATCTTGGTTGGTGATGGTATTTGGCCAAAAGATTCGGAGAATATTTCTTAGGCATGTTGTGTGAAAAGAGGACAATTTCAACATTTTGTTCTCTGTAACTCTCCAGCTCTCCGCGCCATAGAGAAGCACAGAAAGCACACAGCTCTGATATAATCCTAATTTTGTGCTTGTGCTGTACTGAGAGGACTTCCAGATGTTGTTTAGACTAAAAAAGGCTGTTCTTGCTTTGTTCATTCTGTTGTTGATGTCTTTGCTTGCTCCGCCGTCTGGTGTTACTATGCATCCTAGGTATGTGAAGGCATCTGTCTGTTCCAGTTGCTGATTCCTTCCTGATATGGGCTCAGGGTTGCTCACATTGAGCGTCATGACCTCTGTCTTCTTTAGGTTGATGTTCAAGCCCACCTGTTGGCTATACTTATTAAGTCTATCCATTTTTTCCTGGATGTGTTGATGTGAATGTGCTAGCAGTGCAATGTCATCTGCATATTCCAGATCTTCCAATGTAGAAAATGTAGTCCATCTTATTCCTCTTGGATTGCCCTCTGTTGTCTGCCTGTTATCATTACCTGCATTTATTCTCATTATCTTTGTCTTTTCCCTGTGTATTTTCAGACCCAATTGCTGTGACCTCTCATCGAGTGTTTTCAATTTGTCCTGCATCTGATTACGGTTATGGGACAAAAGAGCTAAGTCATCAGCAAAATCCAGATCATCCAACTGCTAAGTCAGAGTCCACTGGATTCCATTTCTGTTGTGTGTTGTCGATGTTGTCGTAACCCAGTCTATTGCTAGTAAGAAAAGAAATGGAGACAAGAGGCATCCCTGTCGCACTCCTGTTCTGATCCCAAACGGTTCTGTAAGCTGTCCTTCATGAAGAACTCTGCATGTCATGTCTTCATTTGTTTTCTTTATTAAATTAATGATCTTCAGGGGAACTCCATAATGCCTCATCAATTTCCGAAGTGATTCTCTGTCTACACTGTCAAATGCCTTTTCGTAGTCCACAAATCCGATGTATAGTGGTGAATTCCATTCCAGACTTTGTTCAACTATTATTCTCAAAGTGGCTATCTGGTCTGTACAGGATCTGTTTTGTCGAAAACCTGCTTGTTCATCTCTCAGTTTCTTGTCTATGGACTCTTTTAATCTTTCAAGGATAATCCTGTTTAATACTTTTCCTGGCACTGAAAGTAATATTATTCCTCTATAATTTGTGCACTCTTGTAAATTTCCATTCTTAGGCAACTTAACCAGATATCCTTCCTTCTATTCTGCTGGTATCTCTTCCTTTTCCCAGACTTTACCAAGTAATTAATATAACATCTCTGTCTTCTTCTTCTTCTTCCGTCCTTAGCCGCTGACCGACAAAGCAGTCCGTGGCCAATACGCCTAGTGGCGCCTTAGGGCAACAAGAAATTAACTGTTGTTCCGTTACGCCTAGTGGCGTTTATTGGTACAACAAAACATTAATTGTTGTTTCCGTAATCAGAGTGACTAGCAAGCGGGTGATCAGCCCGCTGTAACATCTCTGTAGCCATGTCGATATCTGCTTTGATGGCCTCTGCTGGAATGCCATCAGGTCCAGACGCTTTTCCATTTCTTAGAAGCTTTATGGCTTTCTTTATTTCTTCCTTCGTTGGTCTTTCACCGTTAATTTGTAGCTCTTCTTCTGCTGGCTGGATGTCCGAGGGGTTTTGTGGAGCTGGTCTATTGAGAAGGTCCTCAAAATATTCTGTCCACCTCTTCATTTGCTCTTGTATATTGCTGAGCAGTTTTCCATTCTTGTCTTTTATGAAGCAACTTGTTTGCTTGTATTTCCCCGTTAGCTTCTTTGTGCTGTTATACAGTTCTGTCATATTCCCTTTGGCTGCAGCATCTTCTGCCTCTCTTGCCAACTCCTCAATATACTTCCTCTTGTCTCTTTTGATACTTCTTTTTACTTCTTTGTTTGCTTCTGTGTACACTTCTTGAGCCTTGGCTTTGGAACTTCTGGTTTTGCTTGTGTTTAAATCTGCTTTCTTGTTTTTCCTGTCTTTTATCTTATTGATGGTTTCTGTTGTTATCCATGCTTATTGTTGTCCTTCCCTTTTCCCCAGTATTTCTTCACGTCTCATTCCATATCATTTTGATTTGCTGCCAATAGTCTTCTGTATTCTCTGCATCTTCCAGCTGTTGGAGCACCTGGAATTTGTTGGATATTGTGACCGCAAATTTGTCTCTTGTTTCTTGATTTCTTAGATGTCCTACATTAAATTGTTGTCTATAATTTTGCATTGCTGCATATCTCTTGAGTTTCATTTTTACTTTGGCTATCAGAAGGTGGTGGTCTGATGCCACATCTGCTCCTCTATATACCTTTACATCCTGTAATGATGATCTAAACTTCTTGTTTATGCATATATGATCAATCTGATTTTCTGTTCTATGGTCTGGTGATATCCATGTTGCCTTGTGTATTCTCTTATGTGGAAACATGCTTCCTCCTATAGCCAGTTGATTTGAAGCACAGAAGTTTGAGAATAGTTTCCCATTTTCATTCATTATTCCTAGCCCCTGTTTTCCCATGACTTCTTCAAAGCCGGTGTTGACTGTACCTATCTTTGCATTCATGTCACCCATCAAAATTGTGATGTCTCTTCTTTTTACTTTTTCTATAATTTCCTGTAGTCTAGTATAAAATGCTTCTTTCACAGACTCTTCTTTGTCATTAGTTGGTGCATAACATTGGATGACATTTACATTTATTTTCTTTTTAGCTGTTTTAAAAGAAGCTGTTATTATTCTGGATCCAACGGCTTCCCATTTGTTGAGAGAGGTTATTTTTCGTGCTTATTTTTGCTTTTAGCGTTTGCACGATGGTTTATCAGTATCCAATATTGATATGAATTTAATGTCCAGGGTTCTTTCTTTACGTGCCTGGCAAATGAGTATTAACTTACTTTGTGCACACATCTCTTTCTCCAACGAAAGTAATAACAGCTGAGTGACGGTTTGTAACTTTAATACACATGACGAAACTTCACAATAGACCCATTGATGTGGTCAGGCAATTAGAACACAATCAAGATTAATAATAATACTAGTAGTCACTCATTTGCTTGAACAATCCTGAAATATGATATGCAGTTATATACTTCCATCTACAGTATAATATACCCATGAATATATATATTAGGGTTATACACACATACCCATTATACACATCTCAACCGAAAACGGCTGGACACTGAATGCCCCCTTCGCTGCTAACTCTCTCGTTTTTTACCTGCTTCGTTAGCAATACTTTCCCAGCCGGTCTCATCACGTGACATAGTGTGGCTATTGGGTGAAGTGGCGAAATGCCAAACTGGGCGTTAAAACTAATGCATTTTCTACTCCCAACACCATTCAATGAGTGCTTTCTGTGCTTCTTTAGATAACATAAGAGCTACCCCTTCACTGTGGTGTGAACTTTCGTCTTCATGTCCTGAGGACAGCACCAATTCACCTGTGATGAGTTTCTTCCTGTCTACCCCCTTCCACTTTGTTTCACATAGTCCCAGAACCTCGATTTTATATTCTCTCATCTCTGCTGCTACTTGTGCCACTTTCCCTTGTTCGTTTAATGTCCGAACATTCCAGGTGCCAAATCTGGAAGTTCTCCTAGAAGAAAGAAGGTTAGTCAGCAACACAGACTCCTTTCGGCTTTCTCTGTGTTGCATCATACGCCTCCCTGCGAGAGGACCTTCCCCTGTCTTGGATGGCTGTGTTTTATTTTCTTTAATTGACTAATTGACTTGTCCATGTTTGTTGAAGTTTTTTGTGGTTTAAATTTTTTACAGGATGGGATAACCGGCCCCATGCCCAACCCTCCTTAGTCGCTTTCTACGACATGCTTGGCAGGGAACAGTGTTACTATTCTTTGCTCCCCTTTTGGGCCCCGGTAACACACGGGTGAAGGAACAAAAGTTACACTCAAATTAAATGGATATGGGCTGGAAGAAGACAACAATTCTGCTAACATTGGAATTACATTGGACATAAGACTAAAATGGTCAAATCCACATTATAAATGCTAGCTAAAAGCTAGACAACAAATGACCCTAGTGAAAAAAAATTAGCTGGAAATGCTTGGGGCACATAGCATCCAACGCTGAATCAGTTATATACTTGAAATATTAGACTGGCGCTGGAAAATGGAACCCTAGCATGGGAAAGAAAGGTAAAGGATCCCGTTACACGCCCATTGAGGCATATTGGGAATATAGTGTTAGGCCCATGTTTTCTTGACCATCGGCACACTAGGGGTGATGTGGTCAACATCATGCCGGCCGCTTTAACCTTCCCAGAGTTGCTCTGGTTCTCTAATTCATGAGGCTGGGTCGACCCCGGAGCAGTTTGCTGTTTAAAAAATCCCACCTCTTCTGGGGATCGAATCATGGACCATCGAGCTAGGAAGCCAGTGCACTAACCACTGTGCTACCACGGCTCTTAACCATAGCATGGTTAAGTGCTTAAAAAATCAAACTTCGACAGGATAGACAGAATGCAAAACCTGGATGAAACAGTTACTACTGGAACAATGAACCCAACTCCAATTATTGAAATGGACAAGATCGCAAACTGCAATTCTTGAGTGACCTAAGAGACTACAGAGTACAAAAACAGACAGACATATTTAAAAGGTTGACCAGCGCCCCAGTGAATGACACATTGAAAGGATGTCACCAGAGAAAACCAAAGCAAAAAAACCAGACCTTGCACAGACAAAGGTAGAACCCCTAATGATAAGCACTATCCCACCATGGAAGATAACTAGATGCTCAGAGTTAATTTACAACATATGCAAGAAGTGATGAAAACAAGGCAGACACAGTCATGCAGAAATGAAGCATATAACTATGTAATACAATATTAAGATAAAATCCAACCACAGAATGGACATATACACATGCACACACTCACACAAAGAGAGAGAGAGAGTATGCTACAAAAAATTGGCGAGATATATACATGAAGCTAAAGAATGAACAGGAAATCTGTATCTCAGTGGCCACTTAAACATTTTAGAACAACTTCAGTATTGAAACAGAAGAACTACAAACAGCTGCAGAAAGCAACATTGACAACTGGGAAAATGCATAAGTTAGAATAATGTTCCTCACAGATTTCATGTCAGTATTAACTGCCCTAAGGGACCATAACAGCAATATATTAAGCAGCCTCTCAGAAGCAGTAATTAAAGCTAGCTATAATAAATTCATCAGAGTGAGTGTACAGTGGTTGCCTGTCCACACCAAGATATATGGAAATGAGAAGGCAGATAGACTTGCCAAAAAAAAGGAGGAAACAAAACTCAAACTGAATGCGGGACAACAATTGAAGACTTAAAAGCAAGAAGCATTAATAGCTTTAAAGAAAAATGGCATAAAGGAGCCTAAGGCACACTTTAGCATGCCATGATCTACTTCTACTTTTTCAATGAGGCTGCAGTCTACCCAGTACAATTTTTCATTGTAGTTAATTTTACGGTTTTTTCAGCTGTAAATAATAAAATGGCTCCACATGCATGTCAGATAAAGAAAGAAGGAAAAACCATAATGCTTATTGAATGAAGACTGAATTTTAAAAAAATGTGCTCGTGCAAGGAAAATGATATAAGATTAATAAGAACAAATTCAGACAACATATAATATTGAAGTACCAGTATTACAACTGTTGTAAAAACACAGACTTATTATGATGAGGATTTGCACTACATTGCCTCAACTAAGTTCTCAAATTTTGGTACAACATTACCAATGAGCAATAACAATTCATGCGTCCTTGTATTCATCAGAACAATATGAGCAGTACTTTGGTTTACTAATGCCAATGGTTGAAAATGCCCCATGCAGTTCCTGTGGGTCTTCTGAGGAGACATGGAACGAGTTCGACCACTGTTGCCTCTGGCATGCCATAAAAGGCAACTGATATGAGGTTGTGCATGAGGCTGGAATTGAGGCTCTTGAAATGTGGATATATAGAAGAAAGGGGCGTATCTCATGGAAAGAGATGAAAACAAATAAGCAGGTCCTAGAAAATCTAGGTATGAAAAGAGAACTAATGAGGGAGGTCAAAGTTCGGCAGCTAAAATACTTTGGCCACATAAAAAGGCATAACACCTTGCAGAAGACCATAACAGAAGGGAGAGTTGAAGGCAAACGTGCAAGGGGAAGACAGCGCTATAAGTGGGAAGATAACATCAAGAGATGGACAGGAAAGAGTCTTTCAGAGTGCACCACCAAGACAAGAGACAGAAGACGTTGGAGATCCATTACAGCCAACCTTCGTTGTGGAGACGGCAACTGATGATGATGATGATGAGGCTGGAAAGTTTTTAACCTTTTTGTTCTAATTCTTTAAATGAAATCTTTTATTTTTAAAGATGTTAAATCCAAAATGCTAAGGAAAGTGGCTTTCAACCAGACGTCATTCATGGAGCCCCCATTGCAGCTGGTCCCCTTGTAGGAAACTTGCTCTTGCAGCAGTGGAATTAGAAGCAATCTATTTTACTTAATGAGGTTGCCAGCCCCCATGCATACCCCTCACCTTAGCTGCCCTTTCACAACATGCCTGAGGGACCAGTAGTCTTATTCTTTCTTTGTCTCATCAGAGACCCCACCCTGGGAACTACACAGGGGCAGTCCTGTTTACAAATGAGATATCATTTATTTATGTTTATTTCCTCAACAGGTGTGACAGCACTTCAGCTAGCAGCAGCTAAAGGTCATACAAGCATTGTTACCAAATTGTTAAAGGTATATATATATATATATGAGCTTTGCATGACATAGAAAAAAGCATGCTTTATGTACTTCCTGATAAATACTGCACACACAGGTGAATTTGGTCTTAACAAAACTTCTTACTTGTGTGATATTATTCGCTGTATCGTCATCAGCATCATCTCCTTTTTCACTCATTATGGAGCAACTCCTGCAGGTGGCTCCCATCAGGAAGCCTACACCGCAGCACAAGCATATGCAGCTGTGGTTTCTGTAGAATTTATTATCCATGATGGGGTTGCCAGCACCATGCACAGCCTAATAGTAGTCGCCTTTTACTACATGTATGAGAGGGCGGTAGTCCTATGTATTTTATTTCTCTCCTTAGAGACCCTCGGAATTACACAGAGTTTCATATTGGTCCTTTCTTATGTAAAGACCCATTGAACACAAAAATAGCCATCATAATGGACACTACAAGAGCACATTGTTGTTGTATAACTAGGGCTGCTGAGGCTATTTTGAATATTGTCTAGAAGGTTGCATAAGAAACATATTTAGACATTAGGAAGTGAGGCCTTGTCTGGCTAAGATCTGTTCACAGTATTCAGATGATGTTCACTACGAACAGTCTCTTTCACAGTGTCGAGAATTAAAGTTTTTATCATTTGAGAAGTACGTCAATGATGGAGAAAACTATTTATATTAATGCAGGGGAGAGAACTGTTTGTATTATTCCATTCACCTGCTCTTCATTGTAAATAAATTCACCTTGTTATTTGATTATTCTGCACTCAAATGTTGACTTAATACTTCCCTTGTGTGTCCACCTAAAATATTTGTTGTCCGCGAGTCTTGCCAAATCACAGTACAAAATATGCTATCACTCGATGAAGCAACATGCTTGTCACCTGTGTGTTGCGTTCACCAGTGTACAGTTGTTACACATGATTACAGTCAACCCAGGCAGACAGTTAATCCTTCGTACTTCCATAGGCCGGTGTTTGTTATTACATCAGACTATCTAGTTTGGAGTATCACTGATGATGCAGTCATCAAAGGTATCGTTGCTGAATGGCTGAAGTTTAAATTTATAATATTCTTGGTAACATGTAGTGTTTCTCAACCATAGTGTAGGACACAGGTCGACAATCAGTCGATTGTAATGAACTGATAGATCACATGAGGTTGAATTGGTAGATCTCTAGGTTACAGAGGCAGAAAAAAAGAAATTTTTCAGGTAGAAAAATGTCTACATAGCTCTCCTAGCCGTCATTTCAAAGTGTGATATCCTCAGGATTTAAGGTCCTATTTTCCCTCTACATGATCTCAGTTTATCTTCTACCAACAAACGATCAATCTTGGTAGGATATTCTTTCCTGCAAAAGGATATCCTTGAGGAAAGATATCTTACATAATTGTATTTATCCTCATTTCCTGTTTTGTTTACATGCTGCATCAGCTATTAACACTCTCTATGAAATAAGTTATGATTTCTTCATGCCACAGACGTTTCACTTTAGTTTTCAAAGTTTATAATGCACCGCCAAAAAAAAATGTTCGAATTACTGTTTCACTCCCAAGTAGGTGACTAATGTTTAAAAAAAAATGAACATTTGTTCCTTGTCTGATTTGAGAATTATAATGTGTCTATTGTTGTTATCTTTAATGACTGTTAAATTATTAGGGTTTTTGTGATTTTTTTAAGGAAGAACTCTGGAATTCATGCACTGCATAACTTAGTTTAATAAAATCCAGAATAAATTTGTAGGCACTGTGTAGGTTCTGGTGGTCTCTGAAGGAGCAGAGAAAGAATAGGCTTAATGCCCCATCAGGATTGCTGTATGAGACAGCAAATATGAGGTTGTGTGTGGGGCTGGCAATCTCATCATGTAAAACAGGAGACCACAGTAACCACCATTGCTAGAGCACATAAATGTGTTGATGCAGGCTTCCTGCAAGGGGGACAACCGCAGGGGTGGCTGCATTCTCCATAAGGAACAAAAAGGGAAATGAATAAATTTGTATTCTGAGAATTATATTATGTCCATGTTTTTAAGCCATAATAGCTGAACATATTCTTAAAACACTGGTACAAGTCTATATCCTTTTCTCTGAACGCCAAAAAAACTGAAATACTCAGTACATCGAAAGTTTCTGTGGGCTACTTTTCGGTCACAATTTGGGTGATTTCTGACTACTTTGGGTGACATAGAGCTATTTTTCAAACACATTTTTGGTGACTTTGACTATTGTGGGCAATTTGAGCTACTTTGCGAAGGCGATTTGGGCGACATCTGAAAACCAAAAAAATTTGGTTTCCGAAACAAAGCTGTCCTGAGGATTTTTGATAAAAGGATACAGACGTGTATTTTGTTTACATTTCTAAATATGTATTTTTAAAAATGTCACTGTTTTCTTTTGCTTCAAGCACTTGTATGTTGTGTTCTATATAAGATGTCAGGATGTGCCTTGTACAAAATTATTCACTATACTATATAGTAGCATTACAGACCATCATCAGAGGGCCCTGTGTAGTTTCCAGGGGGGTCTCTGATGAGACAGAGAAAGAATAAAGCTATCGCTCACTCCGACTTGTTGTACAAGGTGACTGATGTGAGGGTTATTTACGGGGATGGGGGGGGGTGGGTGGGGGGGGGGGGGGGGCTGGGGGGGGGCGGGGGCTGGCAACCTCGTCATGTAAAACAAAGTGCTACAGAAACCACAAATACAAGAGCATGTGAATGTTTGGTGCCAGCTTCCTGCATGGGGACCAGCTGTATTTGTGGCTCCATGCTCCAAAAGATGCAAAAAACGAAAATCTTGATGATCGTCATCATCAGAGACAAAATTACAGTCCTTTCTGTCTGGAATAAAATTGAGCAGTTCGGTCTGAATTCAAATGTAATGTGTAATGAGGTGCTGTATAGACTGAAAAAATTCAGCATTTGTCCTGAGAAGTTACTGGATTAATAACCTGCAAAAAGTAGTTTACACACTATTCTTTAAAGGTTAAGGGAATTTTAAAACAATTCATAAAAAAGTAACCAATAAAATTTAGTCTTAAATCGTCATTATCAGGTGCCATCTTCACATCAAAAGTCAGCTGCAATGGATCTCCAACATCTTCCATCTCTTGTCTTGATGGTACACTCTGATACTCTTTCCTGTCCATCTCTTGATGTTATCTTCCCACTTCCCTCTTGCACATTTGCCTTCAACTCTGCCTTCTGTTATGGTCTTCAGTAAAGTGTTATGTCTTTTTACTTGGCCAAAATATTTTAGCTGTCTAATTTTGATCTCCTTCATTAATTCTCTTTTCATTCCTAGGTTTTCTATGACCGCTTTATTTGTTTTCTTCTCTTTCCATGAGACGTGTCCCATTTAAATACTACTTTCTTTCTGTGAAATTAATTACGTTAGCTAAACAATTTTAGAATTTATTAAAACTTAAATGAAAGTAGTGCAAGGGATTTTGATTTCGGCTGTGGCAACTATCACATTTTTTTTGCCAATGTCAAAAAGAGTAATTGCTGTTAATCAGAAGTTTATTTAAGGGTGTATTTTGTTTTTAACACTTTCTAGAGGAACGAGTTCTTTGACAGTCATAGACTGTCTGCATTGTGAGCTAGCATGATATGAAAGTTTCTCATTATGTTGAGTGTTCAGAAAAATAAAAATATATGTCTGTCTTCAGAAACAAGCCAATGTGGATCAACGGGACTGTGATGGCACGACTGCGCTGCACTGTGCATGCTATGGACAGCATCAAGATTGTGTTAAAGTTCTTTTGTCAAAGAATGCAGATCCAAATGCCATTGCACAGGTAGATTATTGCTTTTGTTTAAACATTCTCCTGATGGAGAGTGCCAATAAAGATACTGTTAAATAAACTCAGACATTTTCAGCCTGTTTTTGTGTAAGTCTTCGCAGATTTTGTGTGGATCCTGGAAGGTTCCGAAATGACGACGAAAGAATATGACTGTTAATCCCCTTAGGCATATTGCAAGAGGCAATTAAAATGGAGCTAACAACCCCATCATGTAACATTTTTTTTACAATAACCACCACTGCAACAACATTGAAGTTCTTTGATGCATGCAGGGTTGCCATGCAGGGGTGGCCATGCAGGGTGGCCAACAGCAGTCAAGATTCTTGTGCATTTTTATGGCTGAAAAGGGACATACATTCATCATTACATATTTTAGGGTCTAGGTATATGCAGCAAATTGTTATAAAATTTTGTGCAGTCAGTCAAGCATGTGCATGAACATTCATGCAACTTAGAAGGAATGCTGCCACATGGGAAAGTAAAAGGCTTAGAAGGCTCACAGATAGAAAATTAAAAATATGGCACTGTTTCCCAGTTTAGTGTTTGCCTCACATCTTATTGAACTGGTATTTGTCTGGTTCTTTACTTCAGTTCACTTTGGTGATCCTATCATGCCAGTTTACCCCTTATTTTCTGTGCACTCACTCAATTATGAATGTTTGAGACAATTTGGTTATTGTTTGTTATTATTTCCTGTTTTTTAGTAAACACTAAGGCATACTTGACATCTGTTTTGAAAATTATGATTTTTGTATGATACTGTAAATTTTTTGATTTTTTAATATTTCTGAGTGTGAAAAACACACTTCTTCCCCCTGCATCCTTATTTTTATTTCCTTGCCTACACCACCAGCTTTGTTGTACCAAAGGGTGTAAGAAATGGGTGCTGTTATTTTCATTTGTTGCTTGAGCTGAGTGAAATGGTTCGCCAAAACATCTAATGTCTGTTCTTGACTGTCTGATAAACTAAGAAAATACCATTTTGTCTTTACCTTTTATTTCAGGGAGGTAAGACTCCACTGTTTTACTCTGCCCACCACGGACACTTAGACATTGCTAGATGGTTACTAGAGAAGGGAGGAAATGTTAACTGTCAGGATAAGGATAACGTGTAAGTTGTAGTGCATGCCACTGATTGGTTCATTTGTCTCTCACCATTTATGACTTGTTCATGTTGTTGATGTTTTTTTTTTTTCGCCTATAAGTTTCTACAGGACCGGGTAGCTGGCCCTAGCCCCATGCCCAACCCTCCTTAATCATCTTATACAAGACGCCTGGCAAGGTACTGTCTTACAACTCTTTGTTCCCCATTAAGGCCACTGTAAGGGGGTATGACAAGATCACCAATGTGGTACTAACTAAAAGAACCAGAGAAATACCAGAGGAACAAGAATTTAAGGAAAAAATGCTGGCTTTGGATATGATACACATTGAGGACGCCACACATTGAGGACGCCACACATTGAGGACACAACACATTGAGAACGCCATACATTGAGAACGCCATACATTGAGGATGCCATACATTGAGGACGCCAGTTGATAGCATCACAAGGCAGTCCTTGTTCTGGAATTCCCGGGATAAGGGAAATAGAGGGAGACCACAAAAATACATGAAGAAAGGATTTGGAGATAGACAGAAAGGGGTAAAGACATGAAGAAAGGATTTGGAGATAGACAGGAAAGGGGTAAAGACATGAAGAAAGGATTTGGAGATAGACAAGAAAGGGGTAAAGACATGAAGAAAGGATTTGGAGATAGACAGGAAAGGGGTAAAGACATGGAGAAAGATGTTGAATGGATGGCACAGGACAGGAAGGCTTGGCATGATTTTGTTGAAAGCCTATTCTCCGCTGGGAGCTGTACGGACAACTGGCAAAAGACAAAAAAAAAAACAGCCAGGCGACTGCAGCTGAAGTTCAAAGGTGTAAGCTAGAGAGATATAAAGGCACTAGACATAAATCCAGCAGGCTGGGAGGATGAAGCTGCCAATCGCACCAAGTGGCAATGCTCCCTACAGTGCCACCTCAGATTGGGCGAAAAGAAGCTCTCACAACAAGCAGAAGAGAAAAGAACACACTGCAAGGAACACCAGGCAAAAAAAAAGATCTGAGGGCTGTCACCTCAAGGGCACATTCCCGTAGTCAGTTATGACTGAAGGGGCTGCTATTACTATTTTCTCTTTTGCTCCTCATGTAATTATAATTATATAATCAACATTAATTAATAATAATATTATTATTATTAAATTGAAATAAAATGATTATTAAATTGAAATGATGATAAAACATGAAATGCAGAACAGGTGACATATCATGTTCATTTAAGCCTAATAGCAGCTGGCTGTCATATCTGTTGTGAGTCTGATTTGTACATTTTAAATTCATGTTTTCCTTCATATTAACACCTTTTCTTCCACTGCCCCTCATTACATTTGTGTAATACAAACCATAGCACACCACTGATGTTGGCAGCAAGGGAAGGCCATAAGAATGTCTGTGAGCTGTTACTGAGAAGAGGAGCTAATCCTGAGCTGACTGACCGACATGGTAAGAGGCCTCTCCCTTATTTACATAACTTCCTAACAAGCCTTCCTTTTTCTATATGGTGCTGAAGAGGATTTCATGTCTATCTACATAGTATGATCATTGCATTGGAAAGTATATGGAAAGCAAAAGATTTTGAGTCTAACACAGAAATCAGAATAAATTCAGCTCAGATGTCAAGCCGGCCCTGGTGTGTGGCTGTGAGACATGGAGAACAGCAAACACAACAACAATCAAGAAGTTACAGGCTTTCATAAATGGAGGCTTGCTTAGAATAGAAGGATTGAAGTGGTATGACAAGATCACTAATGTGGTACTGATGACAAGAACCAGACAAGTGCCATTGGAACAAGAGATCAGAAGAAGACGCCGGAGATGGATAGGAAACACACTGAGAAAACCACTTGATAGCAGTCCTTACCAGACAGTCCTTGGAGACTGATAGATTAGGCAATGAGGAAACCTGTTGATGACATTACAAGGCAGTCCTTATTCTAGAATCCCCAGCATATGAGAGGTAGAGAGAGACCAAATAATATGTGGAGAAGAGAACTGGAGACAGAAATGAAAGGGATAAAGAAGACATGGAAAGATCATGGCACGGGACAGGGGAACTAACTGACTTAGTCGTTGCTCTTCTACCCTGGGATGTAGAGGTTTGTCAGAGACCACCATACTATCCTATTGGCTGTCTTCCCCCTGGCCTGGTTCCAATTTAGTCCTCGGTCCTTGAGAGATTGTCTAATGTTGTCCTTCCAGCGAATTCTGGGTCATCCTCGAGGTCTGGATCCCTGGCTCTTAGTTTCTCATATTTGTCATGGTAGTTGATCTTCTCCCATTCTGCAGACATGGCCAAACCATCATAATTCAGACTGTTCTACTCGGGTCTGGAGAGGCTGGGTTTGAGGCCATGACATATGTGGTTGCGGACCATGTCTCTTCTTGCTGCTCCAACCACCTTCCTCAGAAACCTCATTATTTTAGGTTTGGAGCTGACTTTTGTTGGTTGTAGTCATAGTCCATGACTCACATCCATACGTCAAGATTGGTACATAGGTGGAGCTGTATACAGCCATCTTCGTCTCCTTGCTTATTTCTTTTTTTGCTGAGGAATCCTCGATTTATAGACTGAAAAAGTCTCCCAGCTGCTACTCTTTGGGTAGTCAACTCTTCTTTGATGCCTCCCTTCCAGCTCCAAGGTATTTAAAGTGGTTGCCCTGCTCCAGGACCTGTTCTTCCAGCAGACAGGAGGACTTGGCATGGATTTGTTGAAGGCCTATACTCCATGGGAAGTTGAATGGTAAGATGATATAACATAGTATGTAAGAGGCCTTTCCTTAAGTCACAGAAAAAGGCTTTTCCATTATCCATGTGATAAGGTAAGAGACTAGTCCTTTAACAGTATCGTGTGGAAAGACACCTATCCTATGTCCACATGGCTATTTATTTTTTAACTAGTGCATTGTTTCTTCTTCAAGTACTATGCCTAGGGGCGTAAGAGATCATATCTCTCCACAACTTCATGTCTCCAGTACAATATATCAATTCTATTGTTGACCTCCTTCCGTGCCATGATGTCAAACTGTCCAGAATTTGCTTTCTTTGTCTTCCTCTATCTTTTTTCCCTTCAATCTCAAAGCTGGACCTAGTAAAGTAACATCTCTAACACTTCACTCCTGTGACAGTATCTGCTATTTGACTACCTTTACCTTTTAATAGTCAAACAGACACTGAATTAGAGTGACATAACTGAAGCGTTATATGCTCAAAGTGAGACAACATACAGATGATGTTAAGTTTGGTTTGTTTGAAGTTAACAACGACAATGGATATCGAGCCTCTTAACTCTTTGACTCCAGACCAACGCTCTGAGCGTTGCAAAATTCAACGCGCCGTGCCAGCGCAACGCTCAGAGCGTTGTTTTTAGTTTATCACGAATAAACCCCCAAAATCGTCTGTTTAATGCAGTTCATATTTTAAAACTCGTAGAATGACTTCCGCTACTATTTAAACAACTAATTTGGCTGTAGTTAAGCAGCACATGTGCGTGTTTTGATGTTATTATTACAGTTTGTGTGACGATTCGCATGTTTGCGTTTTTCGTTGTTATTGCTAGAGAAATATGTCACACTTTATATTTACATTTTCTAAGTCTCCTAAGCAAATAATTGTGTCAAACTACTTTGAAACATTGCTGACATTGATGGTGATTGGTAGTCACAGTTTGTTGTCAAAATACGGAATCGGTGCAGAAAAGCTAGACATATTAGAATTAGTTGATGAGTGGGCGTAGTCATATTCTGGCCGATCAAAAAGCAACAAAACTAGACCTACCGTAACATCTAATCACTAGTCCTAGGTAGAAGTTGAAGCTAGGGATACTATTAAAACATTAAACAAGTGTAAAAAGTTTTTATATGACGTTATTCTTTGTTTGAAAATTACGTAATGCACGATTGCATAATTTATTTTTTTTCTTGCAAGGGACCACAGTAAAAACTGGTGTGAATAACACTAAATGTACTAATTGTGGCCATAAGCAATGTTTTTTTAAAATTTTGTATATGGATTAACTTGATGTTTGAAAACTAAAAAGAAAGTTTTATTGTCTGCAACAGTAATTTGTCTTTGGTAAGATCGTATTCTACAGTTAACTTTTTAGTGTTTTTCAATTTACATGCAAAATGTTTTAAGTATACCGAACACACTTGTGTTAATACTACCAAAGACGTTATATATTACAATTCTCTATCCATTTCCCTACAGTTTGGTATATAATAAATACATGTTCACAGAAAAAGATTAACATAAAATTTACACTAAAAGACAGTACACTTCATCGTTTAGAATTCTTAAAAAAATAATCATGGCACAGGGTGGAAAATAATTATGGAGACAAAGAGTTAAGTGCATACTTGATTTATTAACAGACATTTAAATACTGATGGTAGTTGAATGCAAGTTACATAAAATATGGAATAGTGAGACAAGTCTTTCAGAACAGTTAAGCAACCACAGCTGAGGTTCAAGGATGTGTGAAAGAGAGATATGAAGGCACGGGATATAAATTCAGCAGCCTGGGAGAATGAAGCTGCCAATCACATCAAGTGGTGATGCTTCCTACAGCACCACCTCAGTTGAAAAGAAGCTCTCACAACAAGCTGAAGAGAAAAGAACACCCCAAAATGAACACCAGGCAAAAAAAAAAGCAGCTGAGGGTTTTCACACTAAAGGAGCTACTATGACTTGTATTTTTAGGTAATTTTATTTGTAACAAAATACACTTCTGATTTGTGAAATCATTCTAGGACTGCCTTAACAACTTGAAGGATTATTATTTTTGCTGCTTACAGGCAAGACAGCTCTAGAGTACGCCATAGCTTCCAATCATTCAGAATTACAGGAGGTTTTTGCCAAAGCACCAAAAGGAGCATTTGAAGTCAATCTAGATAGGAGAAGTGTTTCACTCAGTGACTCTATATTTCAGCAAAGTGATGTAAGTAGCCACCATAAGTTTAACTCTCATCTTTATTTCTGAAATAAAACAAGACAAGTTTAGATCACACACGTTTGTGACCGAGGTCGAAGGGGGAGCAAAGAATAGTAACACTGTTCCTTACCATGCATGTCATTAAAAAGTGACTAAGGAGGGTTGGGTTTGAGGCTGGTTACCTCATCCTTTAAAAAAATGTTAAACCACAAAAATTCAACAAACAATAGACTAAGAAAATAAAACTCGGCCAACAAAGACAGGAGAAGGTCCTCTGGCAGGGAGCACATGACTTAAAATTACAACATAGATGCAACATAGAGAAAGCCGAATGGGGTCTGTGTTGCTCACTAACCTTCTTTCTTCTAGGAGAACCTCCAGATTTGGCACCTGGAATGTTCAGACATTGAACAAACAAGGGAAAACGGTACAGGTGGCAGTAGAAATGAGGAATTATAACATAGACATTATGGAACTCTGCGAGACAGGGTGAAAGGGCATAGAGAAGAAGAAACTGATTACAGGCGAAATGGTGCTGTCCTCAGGACATGAGATGGATAGGACACACATTGAGAAAACCTGTTGATAACATTACCAGACAACTTCCTGTTCTGGAATCCCCAGGGTAAGAGAGGTAGAAGGAGACCAAAGAACACACGGAGAAGAGAACTGGTGACAGACATGAAGGGGATGAAGAAGACATGGCAAGACCTTGAGCAGATGGCACGTGACAGGAAGACTTGGCATACGTTTGTTGAAGGCCTATGGTCCTTTATGAGTTGAAAGAAAAAGCTCAGATCAAGTGCCATTTCTGCATCAAGGTTAGCTGCAGTGAGTATCCAGTGTCTTCTTTATGTTTTGCCTTGATAGTATACTCAAACAGACTATTTCCTTTTTATGTACTCATGTTATTTTCCCCATACCTGTCAATCTCTTGAGATGAAAGTTGGATCTATAAAAACCTTATGAAGACCCAAAAAAAAAAAAAAAAAACCTTTCGCAAACAATTTGTTAAAATTTATTCAAGATAACATATTTTTAAAACAACAATTTAATTAAACACACACACTCATATATATATATATATATATATATATATATATATATACGAGGGGCGTTCAGAAAGTAATGCACCACATCGTTTTTCTCAGGAGCTGTTTATTAAAAAAGCATGAAATTTATACACAATATACATGGATATGTCATGTAAACATCGGTATTATTCAACATAATCCACATCAACTTATACGGCTTTATGCCAGCGCGAAACAAGTGCATGTATTCCTAGCCCGTACCAGATTTTGTCTTGATCATGTAGCCATTTCTTCGCTGCATGAATCATTCCTTCATCATCTTCAAACCTTGTCCCACGGAGTGCATCTTTACGTGGACCAAATAGATGAAAATCAGAGCGTGCCAAATCGGGACTATAGGGTGGATGGGGTAGTACAGTCCAACCCAATTTGGTGATTGCTTCCCGTGTTGCCAGACTTGTGTGAGGGCGCGCATTGTCGTGAAAGAGAAGCAGGTCTGTTGGATTCTTGTGTGGCCGAACTCTGCGAAAACGTTGATTGAGTTTTTTCAATGTCTTAATGTAAGCTTGCGAATTGATTGTCTCTCCTCTTGGCATAACGTCCACAAGAATCACACTTTCAATGTCCCAAAAGACAGTGATCATGACCTTTCCAGCTGAAGGAATTGTCTTGAATTTCTTCTTGGTGATTGCGGAAAATGCCACTCCATTGACTGTCTTTTTGTCTCAGGTTCAAAATGATGTGCCCAGGTTTCGTCACCTGTAATGATCTTAGCCAAAAAGTTCTCTCCATCAGCATTCAAACGCTCCAACAATTCAGAAGAAATTGCTTTCCTTTGCAATCGGTGGTCATTTGTGAGACTTCGAGGAACCCATCTTGCGCAAACCTTAGAAAATCCGAGAGTTTTTATAACTGCATTGCACTACCAATGCTGACTGACAGCTGTAAGGCCAATTGTTGAGTAGCGATTCACCTATCAGTAAGAATAATGCCCTCAGCGCATTTCAACATTTCTGCGTTGGTGGCTGTGGCAGGACGTCCACAGCGCGGCCGATCAAGCAGCTCCGTATCTCCAATTCCTGATTCTTTTATTCTCTGAACCCAGCGACTGACTGTACTCCTGTCGACTGCAAAACTTCCATACACATCACATAGACGCTTGTGAATATTCACAACAGTTTCCTTCTCTGCAACGAGAAATTCTATCACAATTCGCTGTTTATAACGCAAGTTGCTAACACGCTCCATTTCAACGATTTAGAGCAGCCGTATTATTTGGCCGGTTGCGGTGCAATTAGGTGCACACAATTGGCACATGCCATATTTGAAGTTTGCAAAATTTCATGCTTCTATCTTCATTATTAGCTGAGAAAAACGATGTGGTGCATTACTTTCTGAACGCCCCTCGTATATATATATATATATATATATATATATATATATATATATATATATATATATATATATATATATATATATATATATATATATATATATATATATAGTCAGTTTTGACATCTCTAAAATTTTTATTGTATTCTTAATTTTTGTTGTGGGTAGATTTCTAATTTTTAAATTTTGCCAGGGCAGCAGCCTTATAGCCTACTCTTTACGATTTTCAACTGCCGTGGGTTTTTTAACATGCGCAACTTGCACACAGGACCTCCTATTTCTTTGTTCTTATCCGAGAAGGCTAGGCAGCCGATCACTACCCAGGAGACCAGGGGGGAGTAAAGCCTCATTAGGACCATTGGTTCTGAAAAAATAATTTCCATAAGTTATACTTCCTCTACTGGGAATCGAACCCGGTACCTTTAGAATTTGAGGCAGGCGCCTTACCTCTTAGCCACTCCGACCCCCTTCTGTATTATTATGCACAAGATATGTCTCTTTGTCCTCTTTTCTTAGTATGATGCATCACTAATTTTTTTTTGACTCCACCGTATCAATATATGGTAAGTTATTGGTGCCGTTTGCTCCCTGTAAGAAACTATAAGGCATGTTAATTAGTCAGAGTATATCTTTAAAAAAAAAAATAGCATAAAGTAGACAGATTATATGATGTATCAGTTAAAGTTACATTTGCTTGTTAATTCAGATTACTCCTTATTGCCTTAAGTGACTTTTGATTGTTTGGTTTAAGCTGCTCTTGATTAGTTAGTTAACTTTTTTAGCACTGATTGGACCAATTTTTGTGTTGAAAACAGCTAGCGTTTTTTGGCGTATATGTGATCTTGTACAAAATATTTTTTAAATGCTTTCCTTGATGCATCAGACAGCATCTTGATTTAAAACTCTAAATTTTATGATGGCATAAATACAACTCAAAAATATTGTCTAGAACTATCATCATAACCATTGTCTTTAAATCAATAAATCTAACCAAAATGCTATAGAAACAATTGAAATATCATATAGAATGAAGGGAAGCAACTGTCTTTACTGACCCAGACATTTATGATGTAGAATCAAAAGTGTTGGGCCAGTCTATGATTTTGACAAAACCGTCTAGGTCTGATAATCACTAGAGGTGTTATGGGATTAATCTACTCTTGGTTTTTAAAGCCTACACTAGATTGTTTAGTTTAAAGCTGTTCTAAATTGTTTAGTTTAAGGCTGTTCTAGATTGTTTAGTTTAAAGCTGTTCTAGATTGTTTAGTTTAAAGCTGTTCTAGATTGTTTAGTTTAAAGCTGTTCTAGATTGTTTAGTAAGCAATTTTTGATTGAGAATGAAACTGAATCACTGTTTATTTATATTCTTTTCTTGGTAGACTGAAATACTTAATTCCTCACAAGCACATAGTACACCTTCGAGGAGTGAAGGGGCAACATTTGTGGCTGATGATGAGGTATGTAAGGGAAAGCGAAAATGTAAGATGAGAAGAGTAAAGACAAGAGAGAGAGAGAGATTAATGAGAGATATAGTGAAATTATGTTGATATTTTAAAATGTATGTGCACTTAGTGTTTATTCTCAAAAAAGTAATCTTGTAAATCTTTTCGTTTAGTAATTTATATGTAATTACTAATTGTTGCCTTACTCGTGACCATTTAAAAAATTTTTAAATAATTGATGTATTTTCTCATTATAGAAATGAAATCACATTTCTCAAAACTATGATTCAACTGTAAGCACACTGAGGTGGAGGTTAATTATCTTTGTCGTTCACTGTCATGTAACCTCATCTATTTCTCATTTATACAGTGGACAGTGTTTGAGACTTCTGTCATACCTATACAGTTTCTTCATCTAGGGCAGTGTTTCTCAAGCAATCTAGTGTGCCGCCGCGCCTATCAAAGTGTGCCGCAAAAATTTTGTAAATTTACCTCATGAAGAATATTTTTAGTGATCATGTAATATAAAACTGATCTTACAGCTTGAATTCATTCATTAATAATTGGAGCTATTAACTGCTTTGAACAAAAATAGATATACTTCAAAATTATTTTAAACAATTAAATGAAAATCAAATTGAGAGTTCTCTTTATTCTAAAGTACCCACAAATTAGTGTATTTAATTTAGTATATACCACTGTAATTTTTTATTCAGGCACGGGGTCAGATAGGTGTGCCGCAAATTTTTAGAAAATTGAAAAGTGTGCCGTGAACACAAAAAGATTGAAACACTGATCTAGGGAGTTGGGAAGGCCATGATGTCAGTCTGCTTCTCTTATGGTTGTTCTACGGTGCTTTTCTTTGTCACATGAACACATATCTAACTTTTAATTTATGGAAAAGAATTGTATCAAAGTCTGCAGTGGCCGGATCTCTGACTGCAAATTATCTCTTGGTCTGTTCTTAGTATAGTATTGTATCATTATTGCCTCCCTTTTTTGCTCCTTATGAAGCATGGATTCACTACTGCTGATGACTCTCTTGAGGAAGCCATTGTCAAAGCACATTTACACTGATGGTTTCTGTAGCAGTTAGTTTAACAAGATGAGGTTGCCAGTCCATGCATAACTTCCTATTAGTCACCTCTTACTGCATGCCTGAGGGATCAGTAGTCCTATTCTTTCATTGTCTCCTCAGAGACCCCCCAGTAACGGATCATTACTGACTTTGCTGTTTCGCTTCATGAGGTGTTGATCTTTTCAGATTCTTCCACCTCACTCACCATCTTGTCTTTGTGTACCAGATGGGAAATACATGGGTCAAAATATCTGACTCCTGGTCTCTTTTGAAGCTATCTTTTATGATTGCTTTTATTTCATCATATGCTGTCCATATAAATTTTAGAATAAAAAATAATCATAGTTCAGATTACCTGAATGAATGTCAGGCAGAATTTCAGGAGACAATGTGAAATAGTCTAACACTAATTATTAAGAAGTGTTTATTTATTTATTTTTTTTTAAATATTATAAGTTTTTCACAAATGTCATTTACAGTTTTTTTAAATGTAGATTATGTTACATTCAATTTTAATTTGTCACGTTTTTTTGTTTGTTGAAGTAGAAAAATAATGTAGACATGTTTCTTATGGCTTGTAGAGCAGTACTTCACCTTTTAGTACCTTTCTGGAGGTAATAGATAGAACACTTAGCTTGTCTTATTGACATCTGCACCATATTTCTTGAAATCATTGCAAACTTTGTTTTGTGACTTGATGTGAAAGAAGCAAAGGTCCTGAGATATTCTTGTAGCCTGAATCTTCAACGACTCTCTCACATTACAGAGTGTCAGTCAAGCTGATGTTCATTCAATCCACTCAATGGATGACTCTCTGTTACCAAATCGTCAACCTTCCCCTGTGCTTCATATGCCAAGTGCAGCATCAAGAACTGAGCAAGCTTACAGAGTAAACACAGATAGTTATTAGTAGCTTACAGAGTTAATACTGCTAGTTGTTAAACAGCTTATAGAGTAAACACAGATAGTTATTAGTAGCTTACAGAGTAATTACTGCTAGTTGTTAAATAGCTTACAGAGTAAAATACTTCTTGTTATTAAATAGCTTACAGTTTAAAACTGCTAGTTATGAAATGGCTTACAGTGTAAAAACTGCTAGTTATGAAATGGCTTACAGTGTAAAAACTGCTAGTTATGAAATGGCTTACAGAGTAAAATACTTATTGTTATTAAATAGCTTACAGTGTAAAACTTTTATGAAATGGCTTACAGTGTAAAAACTGCTAGTTATTAAATAGCTTACAGTGTAAAAATGGCTAGTTACTAAATAGCTTACAGTGTAAAAACTTACTTACTTACTTAGTCGTTCCCCTTCTACCGTGAAGTGTAGAGGTTTGGAAGAGAGAGCGCCAGACCATTCTATCAGCTGTCTTCTTCCTGGCCTGGTTCCATTCTAGTCTTCGGTCCTTCAAAGATTGTCTAATGTTGTCCTCCCAGCGAACTCTGGGTCGTCCTGGAGGTCTGAGTGTAAAAACTGCTAGTTATTAAATAGCTTACAGAATACATATTGCTAGTTATTAAATAGCTTACAGAATACATATTGTTAGTTATTAAATAGCTTACAGAATACATATTGCTAGTTATTAAATAGCTTACAGAATACATATTGCTAGTTATTAAATAGCTTACATAATCAATACTTCTTGTTATTAAATAGCTTACAGAATAAATGCTTCTGGTTATTAAATAGCTTACAGTGTAAAAACTGCTAGTAATTAAATAGCTTACAGAATATATACTGCTAGTTATTCAATAGCTTACATGTAGAATACATACTGATAAACAATGTGTTGCGGTCCATTCTTAGTGACATGTTGGTCAGAATTCACTATAGTTAAAAATGTCAAAATGAACACACAACAGCCAAATTAATGAAGGAATGCAGATCACTCACTTTAAATGTTCTTAAAATTTATTTGACACAATCGAAAGAGACCCAAAAGTGAACATTACTTCTGCTTATGCACGCGCATCTACGTAATCTAATATTTTAACCTTACGTCATAAATCAATTCGGTGGTGCTGTTTCAATAGCGCTGTGTTTTAGTGCTGTTCCCTCTGAGCACAGCGATGTTTCACTAATGAACGCAAAGCTGTGTGCAAATGGAGGCGTAACACATTGTATGTGAAAATAAAAGGAACAGTTTCACAGAATCACAGGAACATAAATGATGTCTTTGCCAAGGCCTTTCTCAGGAATAAATAAACGTAAAAATGACAGGCGCAGGTCTGTCAAAATTTTTTTAAAGGCCAATTTTGTAAAAACATGGAGTCTAGTATAAGATGAGTGAATCATAGACATTTTCAGTCATCTCTAGTATAAGATTTGTGAATCATAGACATTTTCAGTCATCTCTAGTATAAGATGAGTGAATCATAGACATTTTCAGCCATGTCTAGTATAAGATGTGTGAATCATAGACATCTTTAGTCATCTCTAGTATAAGATGTGTGAATCATAGACATCTTCAGTCATCTTTAGTATAAGATGTGTGAATCAGAGACATTTTCAGTCATCTGGCTCATAGTTCATGATGCATAGTAAATGTTATGGTTTCTTGTTGCTGTCTTACTGTTATCTTTGGTTGTCTCTGGTAGCCTTTGCTATGCTAGTATCTTATCTGCAAAGCAGCAAGTATTTTGAAATAAGGTTTTGTTTCTCCTAGATGATCTTCTTTTCAGTGTTATTAGCTTCGTCTACCCCAAGGTTCAAGGAAAAGGGTGACCAGGGCCTATCCTTTGTCCCTTCTATAAACATTTCTGCCATGAAAAGGCCAGACCTTGCTGTCAGAGGCTGTTTATTCTTTTTCCTTTGCATGTAATTTTGAATATGATTTAAGAAAGCAATGGTCAGCTGAGGTTGTTAACATTTCTAGTAAGCTTGCCCTGGATTGGTACTTGACAAGGTAAAGAAGATGGGGTTGGGTGGTTCTTGTAGTATCTGTGGGATTGGCTCCCATAATTTTGTTGATTCTGTGAAGCTGCTCTGCTTTAGCGGTGATCCTTTCTCAGATCATTGATTCTCTGACACATGAGGGTGGTTTGTTAGCCTTCTCAGTTGTTCAGCTTGTTGCCAGGTGCTGCTGTATCTTCAGTTTGTCTGCAGGTGTGTGATTTTTTTCCAGTTCTCCATGGGTTCTGTCCTCATGCTTTCTGCTATAATTTCATTTTGGAGTTAGTCAACTTTGTGCATTGGCATAGGCTTCCTCAAGGGGGCCATCTGCATTGGTAACTCCATGCTCAATAAGGAACAAAATATGAGATGACGAAAACTTTCTTAAAGTTTGATTAGGCTCCTATTGCACTTTCTGCAGTGCCACATGGTAGGGCTCATCTCACTTGTCTAGTATACACATTTTCTAATACATTCTTGTGCTCTTTAGCTTGTACCAACAAGTTGTTTTATTTTTATTGTTTGCCAACTGCTATTGTAAGCTTTGCTTGCAGCTAGTTTTTCTCAATCTGAGTCTCACTTACCATTTAGCAATTAGAAGTAACCCCTTAGATAGATTCAAATATGGACTAGATGTATAGCCGAAAGAAGCATAGGGAAAAAACCATAGAGCAAGCAGATAGAAGCAGGAGGGACCTTGATTTTAACAGATTTGGCTTCTGTAGGATAGGTCCTGTAGAGAAAATTTGCCAGATTTGTTATCTTGAAAGGAGAAATATAGGAAATAATATTGTTCTATAAAGTACTCCTTATTTTTTTTAGCTAGTACTTATTAAGAGGAAAAACAGGAGAGGAAACTTTTTCACAAGAAATATTGAAATGTTTCAAATTTACAACAAATGTCTTTGTCCACCACCATCTTGCCAGGAGTTGAAAGATGAGTATGAGCGGCTAAATGAAGATTACAGTAGCTTATCCATTGAAAATCTGAAACTGAGAGACAAAGTGGAGTCTTTGCTGAAGAAACTCACAGACAAACGTGACAAGGAACAACAGGAGGTATTTATCACGATTTGTTCTACAATCAGTGGCAAGCCTAATGATCTGTTTGATCAAAACAAAAGCCTTGGTATTAGAATCCGTTTTGTCTTCAGCGTTACAGTATGTTTCTTTTCTTAGTTTGATCTCAAAATTTATAACTAAAACTTTACTATAATTTCAAAAAATATGCAGATTTCTTGAATGAAAATTCTACTTTTTTTGTGTGCTCAAGAAATGCTTTTTCAGTTCATAATAAACAAGTTGTTTCTGTAGCTGCCCTAACAGTAGATGTGACCTACACATGTGTTCCTAATTAGCACATACAGCTTATTCATGTTCATTCACACGGTAATTTGACTATAAAAAAGGGTCAAGGTAGTCCCGTAACAGATACTGCAATAGGGGAGTGAAGTGTAAGAGCCTTCCTGAACTCAAGAGCAGATTCGGGTACCAATTTACCGCTGGATAGACTGGAGCATGTTGCTACCAGGAATTGAACCCGAAACCCAGTAACTTTGCCTTGAGAGGCACGTGCTGTATTCTCTGCCAGTTGGACGCTAAATTTGACTATAAAGCAAAGTTCATGATATTGTTAAATTGGATTCACTGTACTGCATTATACTTGCTTGAAATTTTCATTGGTATTGTTTCAGTACTTTAATTATGATGCATATGAGAATTATAGCTTAAAACTGCAGACAGATTTGCTTATTGTAATGATTGCTTGCCATTCTTCAGAGCTTGTTATTTTATCGCTAGATTTTTCTTCACTGTTTTTGAGCATTTAATGTTCTTGACTGCTAACATTTATCTTGTATTTATGTCTTTTTCCCATGCACCCGTTTTCCATTTTCTAATCACATTTTTGTGCTGTCAACCCAACTGTTCCTGCCAACATCTTGGTGTGAAAGCTTTCATTTGCTCCAATCAGAAGTGGCTCTCTCTCTCTCTCTCTCTCTCTCTCTCTCTCTCTCTCTCTCTCTCTCTCTCTCTCTCTCTCTCTCTCTCTCTCTCTCTCTCTCTCTCTCTCTTTTTGTTCTCTGTGTTTCCTCACTCTGTTTTGAATCACCAACATTTTTTATGCTTTCTAACCAACTGAGCTTCTTCTAAAATTAATAATATTAATTAATTTAGCGCTTTTTTTTACCTTGGTTGATTTAAAATACTTAACCATTTTACAAAAAATTACTTAGCTGTCACCATGTTATTTAGTGAATTAAATAAGAGATTACTGAATATAGTAATAGATGACTGAATATAGTAATAGAAGATTGAATATAGTAATAGATAACTGAATATAGTAATAGATAACTGAATATAGTAATAAATAACTGAATATAGGGTGTTTTAGAGGAAGGAAGTTTTTGTGCATGACAGACAGATTGATTGTTCAATGTCACACTTCAACCACCACAATGGAAGTTATCGAATTATTAGAATCAGTAGTGCTGTACGAAAAGGTAAAGGATCCCGTTACATGCTCATTGAGGCATATTGGGAATATGGTGTTAGGCCCATATTTTCTTGACCATCGGCACATCAGGGGTGATATGGTCAGCATCACGCCAGCCCCCTTAAACCTTCCCAGAGTTGCTCTAGTACACAATTCATGAGGCTGGGTTGACCTCGGAGCCGTTTGCAGTCTAAAAATATCTCACCTCGACTGGGGATCGAACCGTGGACCAATGAGCTTGGAAGCCAGTGCACTAACCACTGTGCTATCACGGCTCTCAGTAGTGCTGTACTCACATGATATTTATTTTCTGTATAGTTTTACCACTTACAGAGCAAAGCCCTTGCAGTTTTAATGAAATGATAACCATGCAACAAAACTCTGTTCACAATCTCTTCACTTTGTTAGTTCCAGCATTGTTAATTGTGTTCCTCTTTGAATTTCTTACTAACAGTAACAATGCTTTATCTTGCATGACCCATTTTGTTTAGGCTGGTGAAACTGTTCCAAAGTCATTGCATTTGAAAGAGGTATGTCCACTGTTGTGCTTTGCAAATCAGTCTTTTTGTCAGAATTTTTGAGTTTTCTAGTTTAACTGTGTAGTTTCTGGGGGTAAAAAAAGGTAAAGGTAGTCACATGGCCGATACTGCAGGAGGAAAGTGAAGTGTTAGAGACTTCACCAAACTGGGTCCAGCATCAATGGGGTGACCAGTTCCCTTCATCGCTGCCATTTCCTTCTCTAACTCAAAGAGCAGATTCAGGTACCCATTTACTGCTGGGTAAACTGGAGCGTGTCTGTACAGTGAATCGAACCCAGCACCTTTGCCGTGAGAGATCTGCGTTCTAACCACTCTGTCAATTGGACGGTCTGGGGGTATAAAGAAAGAATAAGACAAATTTTCCCTCAGGCAATGTCGTACAAGGTGACCTATATATGATCTTAGTGCATGAGGCTGGCATCATCAAGGTGTAAAACAGATTGCTACTGAAACCACCACAGCATGAACGTGTGAATGATTGGTGCTGGCTTCCTGCGTAGGAACCAGTCACAGGGTGGTTACATGCTCCGTAAGGAGTGAAATGGAAAATGATGATAATTTGACTAAAAGTGGGTCTGTAGTAATATGAGATCTGTCTTAAAGCAGTTAATTGTTGTGTGTTTTAGCAGAAATACTGAACAGATGACAGCCTCTGGGTAGGGCTTGTGAGAAATCACATTCGTTTTAAAGTGCACAACATTGACATGCTGCCTTCTTTAGAGCTTCAGAGAAGCAAAACTTACAATGAGTATTTTTCATTCATAAGAAAGTTCAAACTCTTATTCCACCCCTCCCCCACCAATTATGAGCTACTGAGAAGTAGCATCTTAGTTTAAAAAAAAAAAAGCTGAGCTATTAAGGCAGAAAAAAACAGCTGCATTCCTAAGACCTCTACATTCTGTAAATAATAATGCCTGAAATTAAAATCATTGTGCTTATATTATCACCAGATCTACAGATAATATTTAAGAAAATTACACATTGACAGGATTCCATTATTGCAGCTCAGTCTAAGATTGTAAAAGCAATCATTGAAGCAATCCATACCCTTTAAGTTCTCCAAGGAACTTTGACCTTAAAAAAAAACCCCAAAAAACATACAAGTCCTTGTGTTGCCTGCCATTAGCTCAGGTTCTTTCCAAGTCTTCCTTATTATTTCCATTTCTGTCCCCATTTCTCTTTGCCATGTGCTTTTTGGTCTACCTCTGCCTCTTTTACCCTGGGGATTCCAGATCAAAGACCGCCTTGTAATGCCTTCAACAGGTTGCCTCAGTATGTGACCTATTATCGTCAGCGCCTTCTTCTCATCTCTTGTTCTACTGGTACCTGTCTGGTTCTTGTCATCAGGTCCACATTGGTGATCTTATTGTACCACTTCAAGCTTTCATTGTTTTTATTTGACACAATATAATCCCGATATTCTATACATTTCAAAAGCAGAAATAGAACTGTAGCATTTGAGTTTGTAAAGTTCCCTTGTCCTGTCCTGTCGTATTTGATTAAAAGCTAGTGCCATACCTTATTTCTGTTAAATGTTATAATTATCACTTTGTGGTCGATTGTCGAGCGTCTGATTGACAGAGTGGTCAGATCCATGGTCTCTCGCAGCAAAGGTGCCGGGTTTGATTCATGGTATCGACATTCTTCAGTCTACCCAGCTGTTGTTCTTGTTTAACTAGGGCTGCTGAGCTTCTTGCTCTTAGCAGCCAATACCAAGTTGAAAACATTTGTTCTCGATTTTCTGCTTGGTATTATCTACTGTAGTTTTATTTTTCAACTGGCCCCATGGTTCTTCTCCATGTATTATTTACGTTTTTTTCATGAATGATTACTGGGGAGCTTAATTTTAAGATTTGTACCAGTTTTCTTTTCCCTAAAGTAATTGCGTTCACTTAGGCTTTTCCTTGTAATATAATTGCGTGCATTTTATTTCAGTAGCAGTGAGCACGTCGTTATTATTTAGGAGGGGTAATTTTTCAGACTGGGAAAACCCGGCACCTACTCGTGTAAATGAGGGGTGGAGGTAGAAATGACCCAAGTAGGTCAAACTTACGTTAGAGTGAATCAAAGTTGATTCTGCTCACGCGGTCGGTGTAACGTTATTTAACATGATGCAATTTAGATGCACGGTAGCAGTAATAAACATGAGTCAGGTATTATTTTTCGATATGATTGGACGGGGTCAATCATTAACTAATTGCAGCGATTTCATTGGGTTAAGAGCGACCCAAGCGAAGCCACGCGATGACGTAGGGCATGGGCGCTTGCATCATTTTGTTCTGTAATAAATAACAGGGTAAATCTAGTAGCGGTCTCTTTGTCTCCAGAAATTCAGCCGTGAAATCTATGTCATTATCGCTTGCTCAAACTAGAGATATTCGGTATTGGGTATGTCCATATAATTAATTAGAGTAGGAGATAGTTCTGTAAGATCTTAGCTTTTGTAAAGTATAGGTTTCTTCTGGGAGTTTTATTAAAGTTAATTTAACGTGACGTGCCATCAATTGCTATCTTAGAATAATACTAGAAGTGCGCCTATATAGTTTCTATGAATGAGCAGCCGTATCTCTGATTTGTGTACAGGCTTTTTGAGATATTCATTGTGTAAGGTTAAGCACTAATATAAAACCCACTCTGTAATATGTAGTAGTAAGTTGTGAAAATCGCAATTTACTTCTGATAAATTTACAAGTATATATATATGACCGTAATTAATTAAGAAGAGAAGGGAATTGTATGGTAGGCTGATTTTTGGGGGATAAATATTTTGTTTATCGCTGTGCGTAGCTTGGGGAGGGGAGCTGTATTGAATTAGGGGAGAGGTATTTATTTAAGGGAGTTAGGTGTTAGAGATGAGTATATGTTGATGTGTGGTATATCTGGTGTTATTATTTTGTTTACAGCAGTTTCATGGCACACATGGAGGGGAGCAATTTGCCTTCCAATTTACAACGAAAAGTTGTCTCAGGAGCCAAGAGGCTCGAGATATAGCCAGAGGTGAAGAGAATTGGTGACGCAGTAGTTACCGGTGCCAAGTACGTCTGCACCAGCTAAAAGAAGCAGTTCCCTTGCAGTGAAGCATTCTTCAGCGGGAAAGGATTTCTTAAAATCCTGAGCTCTACCCTCATATTCACACACCGAAACAAAGGCGCGTGGCCTGGTGTTGTCATTTAAATTCGGTCATAATAAAACTGACGGCCCTAAACCCAATGAGGGGGTAACAGGGCAGGTGAATCAAGTTTTGTCAGCAGTGAAGCCTCTACATCCTAAGTCAAGTACCTAGTCATTATTTCAGAAGTCATCAGCAGCAGTAGTCAGGGCAGGAGATAGGGTCAACATTCCTTTCCCGAACGCATACGAGAGGAGGGCGTAACGGAGACGCCACTCAGTTGAAACCAGGAGTGTCAGAGTAGACCCTGAGCAGAAACAGAGAGGAGAGTGAGGTTATAGAGGCAGTTAGAAAGTTGTGTTAGGACAGCCTCTGAGTTTGCACTGAAGAAGTCCGGTAGTGGACCAGTGCTGGCGATTTGTTGTGTAGGACATTAGATAGTGTATTCAGATTTGTGGAGCCAGTTAGTTAAGTCTGCAGCCAGACAGCGGTGTTAGAGTGCATAATTTATATTAGGGTAGTTAGGAGTGGTGGCTGGCGTGTACTTTGAGACCCCACCAAATTACTGTGTGTTTAATCCTTAATTCTTTTTTTCCCATACAGGTTGAGAGAGGGGATAAAGGGGTTGGATTATATTATCAGTCATTTTAATTGTTGTGTTCTTTTCAGGTGTGCGACCACGCACGTTATTTATTTTACTGTGTTATCTGATTTTGTTGTATAATAAATTATAAACTGTATACTGGATCAGCATCTATAACTATACTGTACGTATATGTTGTCTGTATAGTTGTGTCTGTGGAACTTTAGTGAAACCTTATCTCCTTTATTGGTAATCTGAGGTGGTGAGACTATAGCTATTAAATACGTCCGGAGTGGCAAGGGAGAGTCAATCTCAGTTCTCACCCTCGAAGCCAATAGTCTCATCTTTCCACAGTCACTGTCATTTCTCTTACAAAATCTATCTTCTCAGACTTTCTCATACTAGTGTCGTGTCTTACACTCAGACATAACTCTGTACTTAAATCCATTTCGTGACAGAATCGTCACATCTGGTCTCAAGCTAGGAGTAAGAAGTGTGTGGCATACTGTGCATTCCCTGCCATCCAAGGGGGCTCTCCAACTATGCAGAGCTAAAATACTGTACTCTTGTTCTGGGCTCTCCCAAGGAATTGTCGCGTCATGCACAGAGTCACTTCTCAGCGTTCCCTGCCTATCACTGGGTCCACAGTGAGATCTTTCTGCATGCAGTCAACCAAGTCAAAGCCAAAGAATTACTTGAGGCTCAAGTAACTTTTCCAATGTTAGTGTGCAATGTTTCACCACAAGGGGGAATCCCTGGAAGTGCATGATTGTTTTAAAGAGTCAGTGAGGGTGTAATTAGCCTTACAGACATAGGTTCACTTCCACGTACATATATTGTAGCATTTTGCATAGATGGTGGTCATCTAAGGATGACTCCAGATATTCCTCCATGCATCTACCCAGCTGTAAATTAGTACCTGACTTTGTACTTGAGTTAAGGAAGGAAAAGACAGCAAGGAAGGGAACTGGTCACCCCAGCTCTCAATGCTGAACCTAGTATAGTGAAGTCTCTAACACTTCACTCCCCAGCTCTGCTATGGGACTAAAATAATTCATAATTTAAAAAAAAATGATATGTAGTCAGTTTTACAAATGGACTATACACTAGAAACACAGGATGTTTTGGTGTTCACCCTTTGTCAGCCACATACCTTTTTTTTTAAAAATTAAATAATAGTGATAGGTGATAATTTGTGAATTATGAAAGGAATAGCAGATTTCTGATTTGGGATAATGTGCTAATTATTTAGTATGAGGTATTGTTGTAATAGTTGATAATTTGTGAATTATGAAAACTGGGTAGCATTTGTGGAATATCTTGTCTTTTACAGCTAAGAAGTTTGCAAGAACAGCTTGAAGAGCAACGAAAGATGATTGAAATGTATAGCTCACGTGAGCAGACTCTATTAAAACAGGTTAGTTTCTCCTAGAAAGTGTGAGAGAAAATTAAAATTAATTGTCATATTGACTTGGTGAGCTTTCTTGGTGGAAGCATCCATCTATCAGGTTCATCCAAATCATACAGGTCAAATGGAGAAGTTCTGAGGAAAAGAGAATGCCACTACAAAGATGTGAATAACAAGATAAACCATCAATAAGGTAATGGAAATCACACATGAGACAGCAGAATTAAACGAAAGCAAAGCAGGAAGCTTCATAACCACGGCTCATGAATAATATATAGAAGTAAACAAAGAAGTAAGAAGAAACACCAGATGGTACACAAGAGGAAATAAATATATTGGCGAGTTTGCAAGAGTTAGTTGCTTATCCTTTACAGGACGAGGCAATCAATCCCAGCTTTTATTGGCTGTTTTTGATTTTTCTAGGCAATTTTTTCATTCAGTAGTTTGCCATTGCTTTCTGAAAGGTACGGCGCTTATACCATTGTTAAAAATTCACACAAAGCGATCTGCTACAAAACCGCCTGCAGCAGGTTTCGAACCTGGTATATCTAGATTATGAAACTGCGTTCATATCCATTAGGCCACAGACGCAAGAGAGGTAGAGGAAATACAGTGTATGTACAACAAGACAAAGAAGCTAACGGAAATATATTCAGTCAAATGTCCTTATTAGGGAAAAGAAAGGAAATTGGCTTAGAAGCATAAAAGAGCAAATTATGGATGGAGCATTGTGAGGACATTTTAAGTAGACAATCTCTATGAGATCCTCCAGCCATTCAGCCTGCAGAAAATAGAGTTACCAGTTAATTTTAAAAAAATCAAATAAGGAAGAAATAAAAAAATCCATAAGACTTCTAAGAGATCAAAAAGCCTCAGGCCCAGATGATGTTCTAGCAGAGGGCATCAAAGCCGATATTGACACCTCTACAGAGATATTATACTAATTACTCAGTAAAGTCTAGGAGGCAGAGTAAATACCATCAGACTGGAATGAAGTATATCTGGTCAAGTTGCTAGAGAAGGGTGATTTGAAAGATTGCACAAATTACAGAGGAATAATGCTATGAGACCCACCCTCTAGTGGTGCGAAACCCACCCTCTAGGGGTGCAAGGCATGTAGATATTGTAGAAAGAGAAGCATCATAAACACTGTATAATGCACAGAACTCTAAAGTATTTGTATAAAAAAGAACATTGGCAACATGAAGTAGATACCAAGCCTCAGTTACATTTTGTATGTACAATTTTCTCAAAACATACTTTTATTGCTATTTTCTCTTTTCTGGCATATTTCATGAGCTAAAAGATAATGGGGTGCGAGGCTTCTTAAGGCGCTCTAAAGGGGTGTGAGGCTTCATAAGGTACTGTATAGGGGTGTGGGACTTCTAAAAGGTTAAACCTGACTCTCCTGCCCCATAATTGTAACCAGATGCAATGAAAATACTTGATGAAAAGCCACAACAAAAGGGTTTGAAAATACAAAGAAATAGGACAAAGATTATGAGAATAAGTGTAGCTAATAAAGCCAGACTAACATCCCTACAAGATGAGATATCATACCTACAACTTGGTGACAATGAAGACAAAAGTTGGAGGAACAAATAATGATATCAAAATAAGAATACAAAAAAGCTAGAAGAGCATAGGGAATAAATAAACAATCTAGTGCAGCACAGAAATAAGAATCTTCAATTCATATGTCATGTATGTCCTACTGTATTGCTTTGAAACATGGAAAACTAGAAAAGTGACAAACAGAAAAATACAAAGTTTCAAAAATGGGTGCTTGTGCAGAATAGAAAGATCGGAATGGTATGACTAAATCACTAGCGTGGAACTGGTGGAAAGAAACAGACAAAATGTTAGTGGATATGAGGGCAACACTGGCGCTGATAGGACACAAAAGTAGAGAAAACAAGTTACATCACAAGGCAGTCCCTTTTCTGAAATCCCTAGGTTAGAAGAAAAAGAGGGAAACTAAAAAAAACCACAAGGAGAAGAGAACTGGAGACATAGATGAATGGTATATAGAAGATGTGGAAAGACCTTAAACAAATAGCACAGGACAAAAATGTCTTGCATTTATTAGTTGAAGGTCTCTCATGTATTAGTTGAAGGTCTCTCATGTATTAGTTAAAGGTCTCTCATGTATTAGTTGAAGGTCTCTCATGTATTAGTTGAAGGTCTCTCATGTATTAGTTAAAGGTCTCTCATGTATTAGTTATAGTCTCCTTTTGGCTGCTAAGTCCCGAATTCTCTTCAACAGCAGAAGCTGTGTAGGACAGCTGTCATCTTCTTGCTCGTACCAAGCCATCGCAGTTTCTAGTGCTATAAAGGCCTCTTCAGGACTTGGTCGACGTTTTGGTTTTTCTTCATAATCTACAAGTACATCATGTACTTCTGAGGTGTCTTCATCATCGGTCACTACATGTATTTGGTTTTCTTCTTGCACAAAAGACAAAATTTCTTCGTCATTCAAAAACTGAAAACCAGAATCATTATCATCTTCTAGCCACATGTGTGCATCATCTTTGTCACAGTCCGAAAATCCGGGCATTGCTTGAAACAGTTCCACAACTTCATTTATACAATCATCATTTGTGTCCACTGCAGTAGTTTCATTTCCTCCTTTTTTTCCCAAGCAATCTACTCCAAGCCTTGTTGAGATTATCTTGTGACAGGGTGGTCCAAGCATCAGCTAACATATAGCAGCAGTCTTTGAGATTAAGCTTTTTGGAAAACGCCACCACACTTTCTTCATCTTCAGCCAACAATAAACGACGCAGGACTTCCTTCTTGTACATCTTTTTAAGCTTTGCTATAACACCCTGATCCATTGGTTGAATCAGTGCTGTTACATTGGGAGGCAGAAAAATTACTTTAAAATTTGCATCAACTGCATTCAATGTATCCGTCTCTGGATGAGATGGTGCATTGTCCAGTAGAAGAATTACTTTTCCAGTTTTCTTTTCTTGTTCTCCCAACCTCTTCACATTTGGGATGAACTGATTTGTATACCAATCAAGAAATATTTCACTATTCATCCAAGCACTCTTCTGTGCTTTGTAACACAATGGGAGACATGTCACATTCTTTAAACAACGTGGTTTTTTGGCTTTGCCGATCATTAGCACCGGTAAACGATGACTTCCACTGGCATTCGCGGCTACCAAAATTGTTACTCTCTCTTTGCACTTTTTAAACCCAGGGGCAGCTGCTTCGCGCTGAGATGCAAGTGATTTTTGAGGCAATGATTTCCAGTATAAGCCAGTCTCATCGGCATTATACACATCCTCGAGTGAATAACCTTCTTCTTCCAAAAAAGCCAAGAATGTTTCTATAAAATTTTTAGCGGCAGTTGCATCGCTAGATAAAGATTCCCCTTGAATCTCCAATTCTCGTATGCCATGACGAGATTTAAAGTTTCTTAACCATTCCTGGCTAGCCTTAAAGTCAGGAGGACCGTCAAGTTGATTGTTGAACTGAAGTGCCTTTTCACACAACAGAGAACCAGAGATAGGTTCCCCTTTGCTTCTTCTTTGCACAAACCATATATACAAAGCCTCTTCCAATTTCACATCTTTCGCATTTCTCATGGTTTTACGTTTCTTCGACCCATTTTCACTATCAAATTTCGATGCAAAACTCATAATTTTATCCTTGTTACTTTTAATGTCAGAGACGGTAGCTTTCCCAACATTGAAAATCCTCGCAAGTGAAGACAGTTTCACCTTGTCCTAGTCTCTTGATAAATTCTGTTTTCGTTTCAATTGACAAAACATTGCGGTTCCTTTTATATGCTTTAGGCCTACTGGAAGATGCCATATCGCACAGAGAAATACTTGTACGCCAAAATTATTCTGCTGTAGTAGCAGACACAATTATTTTAAGTTGAACTGTCTGTTTAGCCAGTGTTCTACCTAGAACGCACACGTACACTGTATTTTTAAACCAGATATTAACTGACTTTATGATCTAACTGACTTCCTGTACGTAAGCGACCGACCATTAGCCATCCCATTCTCTACAAATTGTTCGCACACATTTGAAGTTTGCCGCATCAAAAGATTCAGAATTTTAGTCTAACGTGACTGTGGCATCTGATTTTTTTTTTTTCTGGAAAAAGTGTTCGGATAATTGGATGTTCGGATAATTGGGGTTCGGATAAATGGAGTTCTACTGTATTAGTTAAAGGTCTCTCATGTATTAGTTGAAGGTCTCTCATGTATTAGTTGAAGGTCTCTCATGTATTAGTTAAAGGTCTCTCATGTATTAGTTGAAGGTCTCTCATGTATTAGTTGAAGGTCTCTCATGTATTAGTTGAAGGTCTCTCATGTATTAGTTGAAGGTCTCTCATGTATTAGTTGAAGGTCTCTCATGTATTAGTTGAAGGCCTCTCATGTATTAGTTGAAGGTCTCTCATGTATTAGTTGAAGGTCTCTCATGTATTAGTTGAAGGTCTCTCATGTATTAGTTGAAGGTCTCTCATGTATTAGTTGAAGGTCTCTCATGTATTAGTTGAAGGTCTCTCATGTATTAGTTGAAGGTCTCTCATGTATTAGTTGAAGGTCTCTCATGTATTAGTTGAAGGTCTTAAATGTATTAGTTGAAGGTCTTAAATGTATTAGTTAAAGGTCTCTCATGTATTAGTTGAAGGTCTCTCATGTATTAGTTGAAGGTCTTAAATGTATTAGTTGAAGGTCTTAAATGTTTTAGTTGAAGGTCTTAAATGTTTTAGTTGAAGGTCTTAAATGTTTTAGTTGAAGGTCTTAAATGTTTTAGTTGAAGGTCTTAAATGTTTTAGTTGAAGGTCTTAAATGTTTTAGTTGAAGGTCTTAAATGTTTTAGTTGAAGGTCTTAAATGTTTTAGTTGAAGGTCATAAATGTTTTAGTTGAAGGTCTTACATGTTTTAGTTGAAGGTCTTAAATGTTTTAGTTGAAGGTCTTAAATGTTTTAGTTGAAGGTCTCAAATGTATTAGTTGAAGGTCTTAAATGTATTAGTTGAAGACCTTGCATGTATAGTTGATGGCCTATGCCTTATAGGTAGATGAAATTTGATGTATGAATGAACTTTGTTATGGAAAATAATGGCTTTTTATCTTTTGTGTGTGTTTTGTTGTTTTAAACTGAGTCACACATTGCTTATTGGGTGTTGAAAAAAGACTTTTTAAAACCACTAGTGACTTTTTTCAGATAAAAATTTTTTTTATACAAAGTTAAATAGAAGCCAAAATTGAAGATAATCTGTTTTTCTGATTAACACATCTGATAACTTTCCCTCATTTATTATGGCTAATTGGTTTTTACTATTGTTGTAGTGAGATATCTTTTTTTTTTCAGATTGTTGCTGATGGTGATAACCCCATCATCCATAATACAGTGAAGAAACAGGTTATAGGTTCTTTTCCTGAAAGTGATGATGAAATTATCAAAGGTACTGAGCTAAAACAATTCTAGTGATATCACAGTTAGTCTTGTAACTGATATAAGAGAACAGGTTCTGGGCCATCATAGGCATTAAGATGAAAAAAAAATGTTTAGTGATGTCATAGTAAGTCCTGTAACTGGGATAAGGACTGTCATTGTTATTGTTGTTCAGAATCGACATCTTTGCACTCTGGGCAAACCCATAGGTGCTCGGTCTCCCTCAGCAAATGTCTAAGGGTATGAATGCTAATTGTTCCTGTGGCGTGCTGGTTGTATATACGCCATATGCATCCTCTCATACATTCATCCCTGCCAGCTTACGTCTAATGCTAAACTCTAGCAATCTTAGCCTTGGTGATTCATCGACTGCAGTGTCATTCTCTAATAATTGTCCTCAGTATCTCTCCCTTGTCCATATCCAATGCATCTACTATAGGTGCTCTTGAAGCTAGTCTGTCAGCTCTTTCATTGCCGCATACCCCTACATGACCAGGACAGTAGATCCACACCAGTTCTTGAAGATTCAAAGGCTTCTATGGAGGTTTTTCCTTTCATGCCATAGCCATCTATTTTAGATCTTCCAAAGCATGGACTGAGAGTCTGACACGGATAAGGACTGGTACTGAGATTTTAAAAATGTATTGTGATATCACAGTTAATCCTGTAACTGATATAAGAGAAAAGTCCAGTTGAAAATTAATCCAAAAAGTTTGATTACAAATTAAGGAAAATTCTAATTTTTATGATTTTTGTTGTTGTTGTGAAGTCACACATTTCTGAACTGGAATTTTACTTACACAGTCCTGTCCCACGCAATTTAAGGCTGTTATGTACATGACTTTGCTACTTGTAAACAAACAGCTTAATGACGTCATTAATTGATAAAAGTATACAAAAATTAAGCACCAGAATACTTCTTTCGCTACCAGTTCAAAACATGTGGTCCACAATAAATGTTTACGTGATTTGAACAAGTGAATGACCACTTATTTTCTAATTTCTCATTAAAATTCTTAATTGTATCAAGTGGGAGCACAATGCGGCCAGCGGGTAAATCTATAGGGTAACCTGGCGCACCATATGACTCATGGGTTAGAATTACAACAGTTAGTCCTGTAACGGAGAAAAGAAAACCAGTTCTGTATCATGTTTGTTGTGCTATATTTTCATAGAAATAATTCAGTTTAGGAAGAAAATATAACTTCACTTGAGAAACTGTCTAGAAAGATTTACAGTAATTTGTATCATCAGTAGTTTCCAGTTACTAACTAGCTTATTTATTGAGTGTATACACTGATGGGTCTATTCTACATGGTGAGAAATCAAAATTGAGATTCTCGGCTAGAGTAAGGAGCAGGTTCATCACTGAATAGAGCAGAGATTACATAACAACAACTTCCTGCATGAGAATGGAGATTGAGGCAGCCACTGCAGCCCTGAGGTGGCTGTTTGAAACTAAATTTACCAGGGCAGTTGTTGTGCCAGAATCTCAGTCCATGCATCAGAAGGTCCAAAATGGAGGGTACAACATGAATGGAGAACAAACATAGAGACCTTAAGTCTTATAAGGATAAGGGAAAGATAATAAGGGCGATTAACAATCGCATTTTAGAGCTGACCAAGACCCTACTCCACCTCCAAGGGGTGGTCCTGGAAACAGGCTGCATCACTGCAGTCTGGCTGAGAGAGTAGGGATCGAAGAGGGAAGGCTAACCCGGTCCCAAAAATGCCATGCTGAAAACGGATGTGTCGGGCCGAAAGGCGCAGATATCGCAGCTTTGCTGTAAACGGCAACACAACGTAACAAACGTCCTTTTTAGGACGAACGCAGAAGAAGAAAAAGAAGAAGAATGAATTAAAATGATGAATGAATGAATATGAATAAGTTTATGTTTGGTCAGTTTGGTATGGATTTGTTTAGCCTTCATGAAGTATAATGCAAAGTGCACTCAGTAAGATGATCCACTTAGCACATACGAGGGCTGTCCGGAAAAGAACCGGCCATAATTAATATTAGAAAAACCGTTTGCGCGACATCGATGTAACTTGGCAGCCAAATAGAGTGGCCTGTTATGCACATACATGTGCAATGTTGACGTTGCTGCACCAGTCACTGCGACCGTTAAAAGCTTTTTTTGGAAGCGCCATCAGTTGCGTCGTCGCATTTTCTTTAATCTCATCGACGGTCTGAAATTTTCTACCTTTCAAACATGATTTCAATTTTGGAAAAAGCCAAAAGTCGCAGGGTGCCAAGTCTGGGCTATAGGGGGGATGAGTTACCTGGTTGATGTTATGTTTCAACAAAAAAACTTTGCACTAGATGTGATGCATGGCCGGGCGCGTTGTCGTGATGAAGACGCCAATCGCCAGTTGCCCACAACTGTGGTAGTTTTCGTCGTACTGCATTTCTCAACCGACGGAGAACTTTGAGGTAGTAATAATAATAATAATAAATTCTTTAAGCACCAAACACGGCGCATAAGGCAGAAACCAGTGCTCTCCAGGTTGTTCGTTGTGACGCCAATGTGGTCGTTTTCGTCGTACTGCATTTCTCAACCGACGTTAACACTGAGATAACATTTGAATTAAACAGACGAAGCTTGGTATGTATATTCAATGATCTTAATTTCCAAATGTTAGATAATCTATTAATTGTTTGGCCTGAAGGAGCGTACTCGTGATAGACAACACCTTCCAAATAAAAAAACACAGTCAACATGGTCTTGATCTTGCTACGGGTTTGCCGCGCCTTCTTCGGGCGTGGAGAACCAGGCGACTTCCCCTGAGACGACTGAGCCTTCATTTCTGGATCATAGCAGCAGATCCACGATTCATCTCCGGTTATGACTTTCTTCATGAAATCTGGGTTATTGGTTACGGTTTGAAGCAAATCATTAGCATTTGTGGCACGAAGTTCCTTCTGCTCTGGTAGCAGAATCCGCGGGATTAATTTTGGCACGACACGTCTCATACCCAGATCCTGGGTCAGAATCTCGGATACAATAGTTTTTGGAATTCCCAGATCTTTTTCTAGTTCTCGCACTATCAGTCGCCGATCGTTGTTGATTGCAGCCCGTACACATTCAACATTTTCCGGTGTTCTGCTTGTTGCAGGCCTTCCAGAAATGGGATCACATTCAACAGATTCTCGACCATCTTTGAAGCGTTTGTGCCATACCTTTATTTGTGTAGCACTCATTGCATCGTCTCCAAAAGCCTTCTGAATCATCATACTAGTTTCCGTGGAGGAATGTTGAAGCTTGATGCAAAATTTGATGCAGATTCTTTGCTCTACTCGTTCAGCCATTTTGAATGCGACGACCACACAGTGCACGTGCTCACTAAACGGCTTTTATCGGTCACACTGACTGGTGCAGCAACGTCAAAATTGCACACGTATGTGCATAACAGGCCACTCTATTTGGCTGCCAAGTTACATCGATATCGCACAAACGGTTTTTCTAATATTAATTATAGCCGGTTCTTTTCCGGACAGCCCTCGTATATCAAATAAGGCTAGGAAACTTAGTGATGAGACTTGACTATAGTGCTTGGAATTGCAGTCAGAGTTTAGAATTAGTTTATTTGTCACTTTTTTTTTTTTTCCCCCAACATTTTCTGTCTTCTGCCTCCCAGGTCTGCAGAAAGAGATACTTGTCCTAAGGAATGAGAATGAACAGTTGAAGATTGCAATGGTAAAATTAAAAAGTATACTTGTTCATCATATCGTGTGGCAAGATTTGTGTGATGAATAATTATATTTGTTCTGTGTGTTATGTTCTGAGGAAACCTGTTGACACATAACCAAACAGTTGTCGTTCTCGAATCCGAATCCCGAGGGTAAGAAAAGATGGGGCAGACCTGAAAAACACAAAGAGAAGAGAACTGGCGATGGAAATCAATGAATGAGGAAGATTTGAATAGAGTACTTGGCACACATTTGTTGAAGACCCATGCTGCTTGGAGAACTGAAGGGTAGTGATGATGATGATTATGTTGTCAGATTGTATGGTAAGAAATTATTTTTGTCATCTTATTATGTGTCGAGAAATTATACATGTTCAAAGGTGTGTTTTGTAGTGAAATAAGATATTGATTTTCCATTATATCATAATAAAAAATACTTTTTTCGGTGTATTATATGTTAGGGCAAACATTGTTTGAATTTAGGGGGAAAAAAAGCACATAGAAAAAAGTGGTGGTTACATACTTTCAGTTTCTACATTAAAACTATAAATTTATACTTAGATGTGATAAACCATATATATTGTACTTTTCTTAATGTTGATTCTTTCAGAACATTTTTAAAGCAGTCTTTTCCACATATTTTAAACCAGAGTGCAACCAATGGTGGTCTGGAGACCTCAGCTGATGGAAATGGCCAGCTCCAGCAGCAAATGAAGACTCTGTTGTTGGACAGAGAGCTGCTTGGGAAACAAATCACTCAGGTTTGGAATCAGTTGTCGAATTCTCTGTGCTTGTAGATGTATTCTTGTCTGGGTGATGGTTAAGAGTTGTTGTCTATGTGTATGCGAAAAGGAAAATGATGATGATGAACTGTCTGGATAATTGAACTAATGAAGGAACAAACCATGTTATCATAGTTTGCCATCAAGTCAAGTCAGGTACCATGCCTCAATGCATAGGCCATCTTGTCTCTGCACAGATCTTGATTTGTAATTTAGTCCATCAGTTCTGTTTTTTGATCTCTTCCTGTGCCAATGTGTCAGGCTATCCATTATCTTTTCCATCTTCCTTTATCTCTCTTTCCTTCTCTCTCTCTTCCTTTATCTCTCTGTCTTCATTTTATCTCACTCTCCCCCTGTCTTCCTTTATGTCTCCTATCCACTCTCTGTCTTCCTTTATCTTTCTTTCCCTCTTTATGTCTTCCTTTATCTGTCTTTCCTTCTCTCTCTCTTCCTTTATCTCTCTTTCCCATCTCTGTCTTCATTTATCTCACTCTCCCTCTGTCTTCCTTTATCTCACTCTCCCTCTCTCTGTCTTCCTTTCTCTGTATCCTTCTCTCTGTATTTCTTTTTTTCTCTTTCCTTCTCTCTCTTCCTTTATCTCTCTTTCTCTCTCCCAATCTTCCATTATCTCTTTTTCCCTCTCTCTGTCTACCTTTATCTCTCTTTCCCTCTATTTTTCCTGTTGTCACAATGTTTTCAAACCCTCATCTCATCACACATCAAGTAAAGGTTGATTGTCTTCTCTCCTGATATTTACTGTTATATTTCCTTGTTCATTAGCTCTGCTCAAGCAGCTTCAATTAGTTATCTTAGCTGTCCAGGGGATTCCTTAAATAACTTCTGAGAAACCACATCTCTATTCATTCGCTTTCCTCTGTACTCCTAACGGAGCATGGAGCCACAACTACAGCTGGTCTCCTTACTGGAAGACTGCACCAAGCATTCACATACTCTTGTAGCCGTGGTTTCTGTGTCATTTTGTTTTACATGATAAGGTTGCCAGCCCCATGCACAACCTCATATTGGTTGCCTGGGATGACATGCATGAGAGTGCAGTAGTCCTGGTCTACGTCTCTTCCAGGAACTACACGGGGCACATCTTTATTGACCCAGATTTAAAAAAAAAAAATTTTCCTCAGTGTCCAGGGCCCATAAAATGCTATTGGTTCAGTATAACACTACGGAAACCCTTTTTCTTGTATTCAGTGACAGATTTATTTGCAAAGAGTTTTCTTGGGTCTTAATTTAATGAAATGCTGCTTTTGCTTGCTATGTCCTGATCTTAATATCAGTGGTGTATTTTCCATCTGGATAGTGTCTAGGTATATGACACTGAATTTAAAAAAAATGATTTTTCTTCTTTGCTTTCCTCGTACACTTTCAGACGTCTGCTTGAATATTTTCAAAGAAAGCAGTGGTCAGCTTGAGGCTATTTGCATCTCCATAGTTTTTCCGGAAGTAGTACTGGTGACGGCTATGTATGCTTTCTCTGTTGCTCATATATTGGGCATCTTTGAAGCAGATGTTTGCAGTCATTTTATCAGTGCCACATTAACACTCATTGGTAATTCTTATCTTTAGCTTGTTGAATAGATGGTATCCCAATCTGCTGTGGCCCATGCAAATCTTGTTCCATTTATCATTAGTCTGCATTTACATGGAGTCCTTTACTTTGAGATAACCATTATTGTTGTTTTCTTGCTGTTCAGGCCGATTCCTTTTTGTCGTCTTCAGCATACAGTTTCTCTATACATTTCTTTTGACTGCCCACAGTTGAACGAACAGTTGAAAAAACAGCAGTTTAAGGAAGGAGTTGGCCAGGAGGAACTGTCACTCCAGAACAAAACACTGACAGAAGAAGTTGAATCTCTGAGACTGGCAGTAGCATCTCTTCAGCAAGAGCTTGAAGTGGCCAAGAATGAAGCACCAACAGATGCTGAAAGACTAGATGCCATCCTAGCTGCCAGCAGAAACTTTGAGGTGGGTAATGTGATACTTTTAACTTTAAAAGTATATGTGCATGTTGGAATGCTACAAGATTCTTCATTATGGAATATTCATTGTCATGAAGGAAGTAGATGAATAGCTGGATTGTAAAAAGATTGTATCACTTATATTGACCAATCATTGAATGCTTGGGGGTTTTATTAATTGCTGTCACTGAATGTTGAGTCAACCCTGATTTTTAAAAATTGGAATGTCAGTATTATTTTGTAAGTCCGGATGGACATGGCTGTGTTAGTTGGTATTAATGAACTAGGAACACCAATTTCAAATAGTTGACTTCAGTTTAGATCTGAAACTTCATTAGGTCGTCATTTTAGAGATTCGTCCAGAGTTTCAACATCTCATTAGTGAAGCTTCATTAGGTCATCATTTTAGAGATTAGCCCAGAGTTTCAGTATCTCATTAATGAAGCTTCATTAGGTCGTCATTTTAGAGATTAGTCCAGAGTTTCAGCATCTCATTGGTGAAGCTTCATTAGGTTGACATTCTAAAGATTAGTCCAGAGTTTCAACATCTCATTAGTGAAACTTCATTAGGTCGTCATTGTAGAGATTAGCCAGAGTTTCAACATCTCATGAGGAAGCTTTACTCATTTTAGAGATTAGTCCAGAGTTTCAGCATCTCATTGGTGAAGCTTCATTAGGTTGTCATTCTAGAGATTAGTCCAGAGTTTCAGCATCTCATTGGTGAAACTTCATTAGGTCATCATTTTAGAGATTAATCCAGAGTTTCAACATCTTCTTCTTCTTCTTCCTCTTCCTCGTTCGCCCTGAAAAGGACGGTGGTTGCGTTGTGTCTGTCTGCGCCTAAGCTGTGATATTTGCACCTTTCGGTCGACACATCCGACTTCAGCACAGCATTTTTTTAGGGACCGGGTTTGCCTTCCCATTGTGATCCGCACTCGCTCAGCCAGACTGCACTGCTGCAGACTGTTTCCAGGACCACCACGTGGAGGTGGAGTGCGGTCTTGACCAGCTCTGGTTCGCTGGTCCTGATGCAAGCAGTACAGCTATGGGTCGCTGACTGCATTCACTATTGCTGCATCTTGTGGTCCCGTTTCAACATCTCATTAGTGAAACTTCATTAGGTCGTCATTTTAGAGATTAGTCCAGAATTTCAACATCTCATTAGTGAAGCTTCATTAGGTCATCATTTTAGAGATTAGTCCAGAGTTTCAACATCTCATTAATGAAGCTTCATTAGGTCATCATTTTAGAAATTTGTTCAGAATTTCAACATCTCATTAGTGAAGCTTCATTAGATCGCCATTTTAGAGATTAGTCCAGAGTTTCAACATCTCATTAATGAAGCTTCATTAGGTCATCATTTTAGAAATTTGTCCAGAATTTCAACATCTCATTATTGAAGCTTCATTAGATCACCATTTTAGAGATTAGTCCAGAGTTTCAACATCTCATGAGGAAGAAAAATTTTAAAATTTCACACTGTTTCCAGATTACTGATGTTGTTAAAGATCTTAGGAAGATTGAGCAATGTTTTCATTGAATAACTTCAATAATAATTATCCAGATCTTTTCCTTGCATGATTGATCTGCTTAAGAAAGCCATCTTTTATCTTTGTGTCTTGAGGTCTTTTAAATGCTGTTGGTATACGTTGTTTTTAGGAGTTCCATGGTAAATAATAGTTTCCACATTACCACATAAACAACAGCTGCAAGTGCATTTGAATGCTTGGGGCAGGCTTTCTGTGAGGGGACAATCTATAGTGCTAGGTTCATGCTCTGTAAGGAGCTAGGGTGACTGTTACCGGTGTGTGTATTTCTTGTTGGTGGCGGTGCGGCCTGTCGTGCTAACAATGCGGGTATTGGTGTCCGACGTATTTATAATTGAGCAAATGTCTATGGGCCGTTAAATTCGTTTAGCATGATGATACCAACACAACAGTAATGACAGGTTCATAAGATGGACCAACTGGGAAGTCAAGCAGGCTGGACTCGTTGAAAATATATCTTTGATGAGAAAATTTATTAGACGAAGACGACGTTAACATCATGGGTAGATACAGCACATCATCAATGGTTTTCATGCAGAAACAAATACGTAGTTAATACATATCATCAAGATGGATGTTGACCGATCCCACTAACCGTCACCATCTCAAGGGCGGCACTCTGCAGCAAAATGTCCATCTAATCTTAGTTTCCATTACAAGACTTGTATAATATTGCAAGACTTCCATAAATATAATGTATGATGATCCGATAAACCTTCCAGCAGGAGTTTGGACGCATTAGCGACACGCCAAAGCTAGACGTGCCGAAGCTCTGCCAAATACATGCAATGGATAAACTGAGTATCTACAGGATACTTGAAAGAGCCAGTTCTGGCTAATAGATATATGCTCCACTCAGGGAGATATCACTATATATTTCAGTGTGTCTTCCCACAACTTGGGACCAAGACACATAACAATATTCATTGAAGACGTCTGTCCATATCAAAGGACTTTCGGATCTGCCTCAAGCATCATAGCTGGATGGCAACAGCTTGACGCAACAAGCTGCGCTATTCTATTCAAATATAGTGCACGACGGCACACAAATAATTACATATACAATTAACTTAGATGTGCTCACACGTGCATCTATAAAATACTAAACTCACATGTGAGGATCTCAAACACTTTAATCCCCACGCGAAAAGAACTTAACAGTTTACATCGACCCCTGGGGGAAAAAAAAGAAAAGCAAAGCTTTCTCTTTTTTTTTATTAATATACCGAAGAAAACAGTGAGGTCAATCAAATTCCATCAATCTAAACTATCATATATGTGAAGTCATTATTAAGAAAATAATAATAGTGGGATGGAAGTGTGTAAAGAGAATCAAAATTCAAACAAAAGAAAGGAGACATAGATCAACTATGTATGACATATAAACCAAGTGGTAAGTGAAATGAGCAAATGACATGAAATGGAGAATGATATAAAAGGTGAAACAATAGAAATTAATCAATGATAAAACATGTCAACAATGTAAATGGAAATGTGTATCGTGCTTGCAGAAACACAGTGTGGAAAACAAAAGGAAATAAAAATCAATGCCCAAATCAAAACACGAGAATAAAGCAACACTCCGAAAAGAGAATGATGGGAGAAATAAAGTAAGTTAAGTAAATCATTAAGCACTAATAATGGTAGCATTAAATAATCACGCGCACAAATTAGGTGCTACTGTTGCGCTAACTCTGTTCCGTAATGAGATGTTCTGATTAAATAATAATGTCAGTAATTAAACACTTGCTAAAAAGTCAACAAGTCTGTAAGTAAAATGTAAGTGGTTAAACACTAATCACGGAAAGTTTCATGGCGACTGTTCGATATAATAGCGATCTAATAAGTTCATCAATGAAAATAAAGCAGAAATCTGCAGAAATAACACCATATTGAAATATGATAATATAGTCAGTAGAGTCTAGTCACTAACAATGTGGACAAAATTCCAATCAGTGGCGGATATGAAGATGTCACATACACAAGCGAGGGTATCCCAAGAAAAGTAGTACTTGGTGATGTCAAATGAAATCTGTAGTACAAAATCGATTATGTATCAGCGCAAAGGCAGCACAAGATTAGTTGTTCAGTGGCCCAGGAGATTCTTGTGGACATCTGGACAGGATGTCAGCCATGACATTGTCGGAACCCCGGATAGCTTGTATAGAGAAATGAAATGGCTGTAAGGAGATTGCGTATCTAGTTGATTTGGAGCTTTTTAAGTCCTTGTTCTGTAGAGCAGTAAGAGCTCTCTGATCCGACTCCACGATGAAATGTGCGGCGAGGAGAAATCTTTGAAGTTGGAGTATTGACCAAACCATAGCCAAAAGTTCACTATCGAGAACAGAGTAGTTTCGTTCCGCTGTAGTCAACTTTCTGGAAACATACATCACAGGGTGCAGAGTTCCAGAATATTTCTGCATCAGAGATGCCCCGATCCCCATCGAGGAGGCGTCACTGCGAAGAATAAAAGGAATATCTGCATTTGGTAATCGTAATATAGGAGCAGATGAAAATAATAATTAAATTTTATCTAAAGTGGTCTGGCACTCTGGAGACCACCGTGTCATGTTAGGCGAACCTATCTTGAACAAACGAGATAGGGTAGCAGAGGAACAGATAGCAATATGATAAATATAGATAACAAATGAAGAAAGCCGGAACAGACAGGATATCTGAAAATAAAGAAATGCCAATATGAAAAGACATAGATAAAATCAAGTACAAAGAAGTATCGGCAATAGAGAAGAGACAAGTACAAAACATCCCAAAAAGAATGAAGAAGAACGCACCCACAAACGCAACTATAAAGTGCGTGGTGCAGAGTTTTGTACGAGTTGCACGTCTAGAGGATGGTGTGCAAAAAGCGAACCATGTTTGAATTTAACAGCTCTGTGAGCGTCACAATAGTTAGCAAAGCGGACAAAAGCAAGCTGGTGATAAGAATTTGGAAGTTCGAACATGCGAACAAATGCAACATTTCCGACTTGCTGAAAAAATTTCCTAAGTGCATACCAAGTTGTATGAGATGGGATGTTGCGCACAAGAATCATGCGATTCAGTGAAATATGATCTCGGTCAGATCGTAACTGAGCCCGAGAAGTATTTAATTTATCATGTGTCGTGCGAGCTAAGCGTGAAGAAGAATTAAGACACATATGATGTTTTTCCCTGCATGGTGTAACAGTAGGACAATTCTGTTTATCCGTATGATCCTCCTTCTATTATCACCAACTGCCAAGTAGGCAGATTGCGCATGTCGTAACACATTCCCTTCAGGCTCTGCCTGATGACTGTTAACATGGTATGTAGTATCCTGACTAACTGCAATTGTAATTTCACAACCATGTTTACTACTCCTGTCGGACTGACCATGATCATTATGAATTTGTCTATCATTTTGAACCCTATTTTGTCTACAGTGGCCGTTAAAATTCCATTTATTACTATTGTTTTCATGTGGTGGGTATTCTGTCATGGTGATATATATTTCATTGGCCTTACGCCATGATCCACCCTCATCATAGTCAGACCTGTTACGAGAGGAAACCCTTGCATAAGAAACATGTCGTGGAAAATTATATTTGCCTCGAAAAGATTTGTTTAAACCCTGCTGACTATCAGCGTTGAGTGCTTGGTGCAGACTCTTTGCTTTTGTGAAGTGTTGATCATCAAATTTATGTCTAACACTGTCAACCTTGACTGCAGATAACACCTTGTTGTTTAAGACAACATCCAATAGACCCATCACTCTGTTACGAAGTTTCGTAATCGCTAATGCTGTAATTTCCTTTTCCTCAGCAAGAGCTTTGCGTATTTTATCTTGGGTTTCAACCTGAAGCCTATCGTAATCTGTCTTTAAGTCACGTAATTGAGAAGTAAGAATCTTCTCTTTAGCAATCCTATCCCCAAATCTCTAAATCTTTAACTCTATGTTCTGCAGCAGCAGTTTGAGTCAGCAGTTCAATTTCTTTAGAGCGTCTAATGACACTTTCCATATTCTTGGCCTTTTCTTGTTCAAGGTCCAGTTTGAGTGCCTCAATAGAGCTATAATGGCTATTCATAAGCCCATCAACCTTCTCGGGAAATACTGTTTGTTTCTCTTTAAGTGGTGATGTAGATCTGCATTATCATCCAATAGAGCACGAAGCATGTCCGTATTTGACTCTTCACGTCTCTGGGCCTTAACTTTGAATTTCTCATAGTCTATTTTTAAACGTTCTAGCTCACTAGTAAGAGCCTGTTCCTTACATCGATGTTCGTCCTTTATGTGATTGTCATGAACATTGTTGTCGAGTATAGCGTGTCGTACGTTATTTAATACATGACCATGTTGTACATGGATGTAACGTCTCAGAAAAAGACAAAGATCCACACGCAGTAAATCTGCTAGTTCCTTAGCAATGAACATATGATGAACAGAATGAAAGTTAAAATTCGCAAAATCCCCTAGATCTGATGCCGCCTGACATAAGAAACGGTCCATTACGAGGGGCGTTCAGAAAGTAATGCACCACATCGTTTTTCTCAGCAATAATGAAGATAGAAGCATGAAATTTTGCACACTTCAAATATGGCATGTGCCAATTGTGTACACCAAATTGCACTGCAACTGGCCAAATAATACGGCTGCCCTAAACTGTTGAAATGGAGCGTGTTAGCAACTTGCGTTATAAGCAGCGAATTGTGATAGAATTTCTTGTTGCAGAGAAGGAAACTGTTGTGAACATTCACAAGCGTCTATGTGATGTGTATGGAAGTTTTGCAGTCGACAGGAGTGTCAGTCGCATGGTTCAGAGAATCAGAGAATCAGAAAGTTGAGATACGGAGCTGCTTGATCGGCTGCGCTGTGGAAGTCCTGCCACAGCCACCAACGCAGAAATGTTGAAATGCGCTGAGGGCATTATTCTTACTGATAGGCGAATCACTACTCAACAATTGGCCTTACAGCTGTCAGTCAGCATTGGTAGTGCAAATGCAGTTATAAAAACTCTCGGATTTTCTAAGGTTTGCGCAAGATGGGTTCCTCGAAGTCTCACAAATGCCCACCGATTGCAAAGGAAAGCAATTTCTTCTGAATTGTTGGAGCATTTCAATGCTGATGGAGAGAACTTTTTGGCTAAGATCGTTACAGGTGATGAAATCTGGGCACATCATTTTGAACCTGAGACAAAAAGACAGTCAATGGAGTGGCATCATCCGCAATCACCATGAAGAAAGAAATTCAAGACAATTCCTTCAGCTGGAAAGGTCATGATCACTGTCTTTTGGGACATTGAAGGTGTGATTCTTGTGGACGTTATGCCAAGAGGAGAGACAATCAATTCGCAAGCTTACATTAACTCATTAACTACCGCAAGCCGCTGTCAGCGGCTCACAACATAATCACATTTGGACCGCAAGCCGCTCAGGGCGCCAATCTAATTTTAGTAATAAAACGAATGAAAAATGTACTGAAACACTCTCTGATCTGGTTCGAGATTTTAAGTTGCCACCGGAAAACAAATTCCCAAAGCATGGTTGTTGTAGAACACTGAAAAATTGATATTATGTTCATATTTTTCAGCGTTTTGGGTTAGTTACCAAATCGTGTAAAACTGTTTACCATGGCAACTAGTGCTAGGACTACAAAAAATGTGTGTACATCTCGTCAAACGGCTGAATAGGATAGAAACATGTTTCAACAATTGACTGAAAGATCTAGCGACGAGGACAAGAGTGAAAACGGTGTGCACATTGACTGAAATTGTGATTTTGATAGAGATGGGGCGCAAGCAGTTATAATTGTGAAAATATTGCAAGTCATCGGCCATCGGAGGGCCGTTAAATAGCAACAACCTCTATTAGAGTTGCAACCAATGTTTATTCTAATAGTACATTCATTTATCTTTAAAATGACGTGTAATTCATAAAAATCTGTAAACAATTACGAAAACTACAGCTTACTTTGTGCAAACACCTACAGGGTGAAAATGGGGAAAAAATTTAATTCGGCCACAGTGTGTTTTTTAATTCGGTAGTTAATGTGTTAAGACATTGAAAAAACTCAATCACCGTTTTCGCAGAGTTCGGCCGCACAAGAATCCAGCAGACCTGCTTCTCCTTCACGACAATGCGCGACCACACACAAGTCTGGCAACACGGGAAGCAATCACCAAATTGGGTTGGACTGTACTACCCCATCCACCCTATAGTCCCGATTTGGCACCCTCTGATTTTCATCTATTTGGTTCACTTAAAGATGCACTCCGTGGGACAAGGTTTGAAGATGATGAAGGAGTGATTCATGCAGCGAAGAAATGGCTACATGATCAAGACAAAATCTGGTACGGGCTAGGAATACATGCACTTGTTTCACGCTGGCATAAAGCCGTACAAGTTGATGGGGATTATGTTGAATAATACCAATGTTTACATGACTTATCCATGTATATTGTGTATAAATTTCATGCTTTTTGAATAAACAGCTCCTGAGAAAAACGATGTGGTGCATTACTTTCTGAACGCCCCTCGTACAAATTTTTCAAGATCTGGGCCCTGTAATCCATCATACTCACCATCCTGGAGAAGATCCTCCAGAGTAGACATCATGTCTAATTTTATAAGTAATTAACTTACTTAGTCAAATATTTACTAAAGAAATTAAAATTATCCCCTAATTAATGTGTGACAAGTTCTTGTCCACAGAACCTGTGTATAAATTTCTATTAATGTAAGGAGAGCAAATATTATCACCTAATTATCAATCAATCTTTAAATCATGCATTAAAAAGAAGTTAATAGAGCATATAAGACAAGAAATACATGATGAAGGTATGGAGAACAACTGATACAAAGACGAGATACCCAAGAACAAATGACAACATTCGCAGAATCAAATAAGTAAGAAAGCAGAAATAAAGAAAAAATATTGCAAAGAATTGCAATGACAACTGGGAAAAATAAACGAGACAAGCAACAGCACAGGGTATAAATAGAAAAATTGTATAAAAATCAAGGATAGCAAGGTTGAGAATGACGGTTACAAACAAATCAATCATGAAACTAAGGCTCAGAGAAAAAATATTACCATAACAACAATAGAAACAGCACGACATATCTAAACAATGGTGTCACAGACAACCAAGCACAGTGGACCGAAAATCCTACAGAAAGCATACGTGGGCCCTGGTTTGAAACTGGGATGCACCCCAACGTAAGTCTCCTCCCAACCAACCAACATGGAACATAGAACATGAAGAAAAAAGGTGGACATAAAAAAGAAAGGCTCACTTAAACATGCCACAGTGGCAAGGTGCACATGCAAAAATTGCCACTTATCTGAAAAAAATCCTGGTCCTATCGAAAGTAACGACGATGGGCATCGGGCGTTGCATGGTGAGCCGAAGAAGTATAAGCAGTCCGACGTTGACTGATGGCTGGAACACTCAGAGGTCAGTAAGGTCAACTGTTACGCAGACAGCAGACTGCCAGAGACCCTGGTTGATGGCGTTTTCTTCAAACGTGATATACTGGCAACTGGACAGATATTCGTTTCAACCGGTTTTCCCCATCTGCTGGCCACCAGCTGTTTCCGGTGTGTGTATTTCTTGTTGGTGGCGGTGCAGCCTGTCGTGCTAATAATGCGGATATTGGTGTCCGACGTATTTATAATTGAGCGAATGTCTATGGGCTGTTAAATTCGTTTAGCATGATGATACCAACATAACAGTAATGACAGGGTCATAAGATGGACCAACTGGGAATTCAAGCAGGCTGGACTCGTTGTTGAAAATATATCTTTGACGAGAAAATTTATTAGACGAAGACGACGTTAACATCATGGGTAGATACAGCACATCATCAAAGGTTTTCATGCAGAAACAAATACGTAGTTAATACATATCATCAAGATGGATGTTGACCGATCCCACTAACCGTCACCATCTCTGCGGCAAAATGTCCATCTAATCTTAGTTTCCATTACAAGACTTGTATAATATTGCAAGACTTCCATAAATATAATGTGTGATGATCCGATAAATCTCCCAGCAGGAGTTTGGACGCACTAGCGACACGCCATAGTTAGACGTGCCGAAGCTCTGCCAAATACTTGCAACGGATAAACTGAGTATCTACAGGATACTTGAAAGAACCAGTTCTGGCTAATAGATATATGCTCCAATCAGGGAGATATCAATATATATTTCAGTGTGTCTTCCCACAAATTGGGACCAAGACACATAACAATATTCATTGAAGACGTCTGTCCATATCAAAGGACTTTCGGATCTGCCTCAAGCATCATAGCTGGATGGCAACAGCTCGACGCAACAAGCTGCGCTATTCTGTTCAAATATAGTGCACGACGGCACACAAATAATTACATATACAATTAACTTAGATGTGCTCACACGTGCGTCTATAAAATACTAGACTCACATGTGAGGACCTCAAACACTTTAATCCCCACGCGAAAAGAACTTAACAGTGACCATATCATTTTTAACAAAAAGAAGAAAATATCTGACTTTTTTAACGAAACAAGAGGACAATGCAAGCCAAAAAGTATGACAAAAAAGAGGACATTAATTTCAGTTTATTAATGCATCATTGTGATGACTAGAGCTAGTTTTTTTTACTTACTTACTTTGTCATCCCTCTTCTACCGTGAGGTGTAGAGGGTTGGAAGAGGGAGTGCCATACTATCCTATCGGCTTTCTTCCTTCTGACCTGGTTCCAATCTAGTCCTCGGTCCTTCAGAGATTGCCTAATGTTGTCCTCCCAGCGGACTCTGGGTCGTCCTGGAGGTCTGGATCCCTGGCTCATAGTTTCCCATACTTGTCATGGTAGCCGATCTTCTTCCATTCTGCAGACATGGCCAAACCATCTTAGTTGGGACTAGTTTTATAAAGGGTAGACAAATTAGAAATAAAATGTCTTTTAAAATGTATGTTATTAAATTATTTTAACTTCAAAATATAACTTTCCTCATGTAAACCAGTATTGATAAAATTATTATTATCATTATATTATTATTATTACTGTTATGTTAATATTATTTATTTATTTCTGCCATCAATGGTACCTATACCTTGTAGCGGTATGGCAGCTTGTGTACCCTGACAATCCCCAGAGCTATGCCAGTGGGAGATTTACTCCTGGTAGGTTTAACCAAGCTGGACTGGTCTGCGTGGGTAGTGGTCAAACAAAAGCTGGTACTCTGGTCCTCCAGGTTGGGGGTTTTAGCACAGGGCCGACACCCCTGTCTATGTAAAAAAATCACACGTTACGGAAACAACAATAAATGGAAAAACTTTGCTGCGGGACGGACATCCGGAGTCTCAGGCTCGTATGACTGACAGTGGTGAAAGCCGAAAGGAAGCCACTGGCATGAAAACGGATGCCCCGACCGCAAAACACGAAACCAGAATTGGTTTTTGGAACGTCAGAACTATGAATGAGGCAGGAAAGCTGAGACAAATCACAGCAGAGATGAGGAACTACAAGATACATATCCTGGGAATAAGCGAGAGCAGATGGACAGGTAGGGGGAGAATAAAAACAGCTACAGGGGAAACAGTACTTTATTCTGGCAGAGAGGATGGTCAGCACAATGAAGGTGTAGCCATTATCCTGAAGAAAGAAATGGAAAGGTCTTTACTGGAATGGAAACCCATCAACAACAGACTGATAAGAGCAAGACTAAGAGGGAGGTTCACCAACACCACAGTTATACAATGCTATGCACCAACAAACGATAGCGATGAAGAGATCAAGGACGAGTTCTATCAACAGGTACAAAAAGAAATGGAAACTACACCCAGGTACGATCTCATTATAGTAATGGGAGACCTAAATGCGAAAGTGGGAGCACACAATAATTATAACAAAAGAGTAATGGGGAAATGCGGCAGTGGAACAGCAAATGAGAATGGGGACAAATTAATAAGCTTCTGCAGTATTAACAACCTGGTCATTGGAGGAACACTTTTTCCACACAAGGAAGTGCACAAGTTAACATGGGAATCACCAAATGGACGAGACAGAAACCAGATAGATCACATAATGATCAATGGCAGATGGAGACATGCACTACAAGACGTGAAAGTAAGAAGAGGCGCAGATGTGGGAAGTGATCATCACCTAGTAGTAGCAAGACTGAAAGTGAAACTCAGAGCTGCTGGACCAGTTGCAGTCAAACAGAAAAGATACAACATCACGAAACTGAAGGATCCCCTCACCAGAAAAGCTTTCGTGGTCGACGTAAAGAGAAGATATGAGATTATCAAAAGCCAGGAAAGAACAGAGACCGATGATGTTGACCAGAGATTCAACACCATCTCAACAATATACAAGGAAAGCAGCAAGTCATGCTTGGGATTCCAGGAAAGAAAGAGCCAAGACTGGATAACACCAGATACGCTAAACACCATAGCGAAGAGAAAGGAAATGAAAAGAAAGAAAACAGAAGCTAAGTCTCCCAGATTAAAGGCAATATATAGTGAACAGTACAGTCAGCTGGACAAGGAAGTTAAACGTCAAACCCGTGCTAACAAAAGGACATTTCTGGATGACCTTGCAAGACAGGCAGAAGAGGCAGCACTGAGAAATGAACAAAGCACAGTATACAAAATAACTCAAATCATCAGTGGAAACGAGGTGCAAACAATATTACATTAGTAAGAGATAAGCAAGGAAATCTCATCACAACAGTAGAGGGACAGGAAACAAGATGGGCAGAGCATTTCAGAGAAACTCTGAATAAGGAACCACCAGAGACACAATTGAATGTTCCTGAGGCTGAAAATGATCTAGATGTTAATACAGACATCCCACGAAAAGAAGAAATCATCACAGCAATCAAAGGGTTAAAGAATGGAAAAGCTCCTGGTCATGATAACTTAAATGCAGAGCTATTTAAGACAGACCCAGAGCTAGCAGCAGAACTATTAGAACCACTATTTGCACAAGTCTGGAAAACAGGGACAACACCAACAGAGTGGAGAAAAGGAATAATTGTCAAATTGCCCAAGAAGGGAGATCTTGCAGACTGCAATAATTGGAGAGGAATAACTCTTCTCTCAGTTCTCAGCAAAATACTAGGCAGGATAATTATACAGAGAATCTCAAAAGCAGTAGACCACAAACTGAGGAAAGAACAAGCAGGATTTAGAAAGAACAGAAAATGTGTAGATCATATATTTACCCTCAGGAACATTATAGAGCAGTGCTCAGAATGGCAAAGACAGTTGTACATTAATTTAGTTGATTTTGAAAAGGCTTTTGACAGTATACATAGGGACAGTTTATGGAAAATACTGAGGGCTTATGGAATTCCAAGCTGCATAGTGTCAATCATAAAAAGCCTTTATGCCAACTTTACGTGCAGCATTGGGCAGAGCAACCTAACCTTTGAAGTGAAGACAGGAGTACGACAGGGATGCCCCTTATCAACCACTCTATTTTTAACAGTCATAGACTGGGTGATGCACCAGACAACAGAGGGCAATCCAAGAGGAATAAGATGGACTACATTTTCTACATTGGAAGATCTGGAATATGCAGATGACATTGCACTGCTAGCACATTCACATCAACACATCCAGGAAAAAACGGATAGACTTAATAAGTATAGCCAGCAGGTGGGCTTGAACATCAACCTAAAGAAGACAGAGGTCATGACGCTCAATGTGAGCAACCCTGAGCCCATATCAGTAAAGAATCAGCAACTGGAACAGACAGATGCCTTCGCATACCTAGGATGCATAGTAACACCAGACGGCAGAGCAAGCAAAGACATCAACAACAGAATGAACAAAGCAAGAACAGCCTTTTTTTAGTCTAAACAACATCTGGAAGTCCTCTCAGTACAGCACAAGCACAAAATTAGGATTATATCAGAGCTGTGTGCTTTTTGTGCTTCTCTATGGCGCGGAGAGCTGGAGAGTTACAGAGAAGGAAATGTCGAAATTGTCCTCTTTTCACACAACATGCCTAAGAAAAATTCTCCGAATCTTTTGGCCGAATATCATCACCAACCAAGATCTGCTTACTCGGAGCAAGCAAGAGGACATGCACACCATCATAGCTGGCAGACACTGGAGCTGGATTGGCCATGTCCTCAGAAGAGACCCCGATGCCATCACAAGAACAGCTATGCTATGGACCCCTGAAGGAAAACGAAAGAGAGGCCGACCAAAAACAACTTGGCGAAGGACTGTGGAGGCTGAGATGCAAAGAATGAACCAGAGTTGGGGCACTGTACGAAGGATGGCCGCCAACCGAGCAAAGTGGAATCAATTTGTTGTTGCCCTACAAGACGCCACCAGGCGTAATGGCCACTGACTGCTTTGATGGTCGGCGGCTAAGGATCAAAGAAGAAGAAGATTTATTTATTTGCGGACATTATCTTCTTCAACAGTTCAGCATTTTCTTGGACTTTAAAATCATGGACTTTGACAGCAGAACACTTTTGAAATTATATTGTGGAAGCAAATTTCCATTCATGGAATCCACATAGAAACATTTTTGTATTTTGTCCAGTTACTTTCCATCAGTGAAATAAGACTGTCCACGCTTGTATTCGAAGGATGGCCGCCAACCGAGCAAAGTGGAATCAATTTGACTAGGCGTGATGGCCACTGACTGCTTTGACGGTCGGCGGCTAAGGATCAGAGAAGAGAAGAAGAAGACGCTTGTATTGTGATCAGGTGCCGCAAAGAAATGTATGATTATTAGGAGTTCAGAATGAAATTCGGTTTTTACTGATTGTTTTAAAAATTTAATTCATTTCTCATTTGCCAGCAACTGCATGAATCCTGCATCATTAAACTTTCAACAAATGTCAGATTGTTAAGTTGATCTCAGCATTTGCATTGCTAAAAGCAACATCTTTGTCAATTATTGAGCAGAAGCTCGTACATCTTCCAATGTTGGTGCTCCATTTAAGGTCATTCATGAAAAATATGTGAAGTCTGCTAATGGCTTCATCTGTATCTCCAAGTATTCTAAATAACTGATGTAAAGGCATTTGTTATCCTCATGAAACTTGTCACACAAACTATCAAGTCCATCTCTTTGTGTTTAAACAAGCATATTTGGAATCTTCTAGGGCACAGATTCTTGACATAAGTGATGCTTAAGAATATCTATCACAGATTTAACAGTTTAGAACTTGAACAACTGAACTACATTCCGTTGCAATTCATTCATTATAATAATTATAACAATAATAGCCCCTTCAGTCATAACCGACGATGGAAATGCGCCCTGAGTTGACAGACCTCAGCCGCTTATTTTCCTGGTGTTCCTTTTGCCGTTTTCTCCTCTCTTCTGCTTGTTGTGTAAGCTTCTTTTTGCCCAATCTGAGGTGGCGCAGCAGATAGCATCGCCACTTGGTGCAATCGGCAGCTTCATCATCCCAGGTTGCTGGATTTATGTCCAGTGCCCTCATGTCTCTCTTGCACACATCTTTGAATTTCAGCTGCGGTCACCCAACTGTTCTTTTTGCCATCTGCCAGTTGTCCGTAGAAGATATCTTTCAGGATGCGACCATCTTCCATGTGGCGGACATGGCCAAGCCAGTGTAGTCTGCACTGTCTAAGCAGTGTATACATACTTTGAAGGCCAGCACGTGACAACACCTAGACATTTGTCGCTTTATAATTCGTTCAATATTTTCTTGTAAAAATACTCCTTAAAGAATATACCTGCAGAAGACAGACTTCACCTAAGTAATGTTCAATCTCCGGAAAAAAGCCGGACAAAATGCACTTTTTAAAAGATCTGGGGAAAAGAGGACAGATGGTCGCCCTAAAGGAGCCAAATGAAAATGATAATGATAGTAAATAAAGAGGGACATGTCAAGAAATTATGATCATGACTTCTGATGTTACAACTTCTGCTGTTGTACATGCAGATGTTTTAGTTGTGTATGTAACACTTTCAGGAGGTGAACTTTGATGAGGAAGGTTTTGTTGAAGGCCGTGACATGACAAAAGAGGAGTTTCTGCAAGGCCAGAATCAGCAGCTGAAGACACAGTGCGGGCATCTCACAGAGGAGCTGGAGAAACTCAGGCTAACATTTGACGCCATTCTCAAGGCAGGGGACAATCTGCAAGCAGACTATGATCATCTGGCTGTAAGTATTGCCGTGATATCTCAATGAGTTATTGTTGATATTGCCTAGAATCATTACATTTTTGGCAAACTCATAGGTACTCAGTCTGCCTCTGAAAATGTCGAAGGGGATGAAGACTGTTTTCAGTGAGTTACTTATTCATAGATATGGAAGGGGTTGAATTTTTTTTCAATCACATTCTACCTCATGTAAGAAAATGATGGATGTAAGGAGCTACTACAACATAAAAAATGTGTATAGGAATATTAACATGCCCATGGGTAATGAGACATGAGAACATGAAAATAGCATGGGCATAAAGAGGAATAAATATACAGCTGCAAAATGTACTAAAATGGGGGGGGGGGGGGGGTGTCTGCCAGCTTCACAATGTAAAACAATTTGCTAGAGAAACCACCTCTGCAAGATGACATGAATGTTTAGGGCACAGGCTTCCTGCAAGCAGACCAGCTCCAGCTATAATGGTGTCTCTTTGCTACAACAGGAGTGAAAACATAGTTAGCAAGAAGTAAATGAAAATGTCATATTCCTATGGACCGATATGAAAATTGAAAATGTACAAATATACCAAGCATGCATATCAATCAGTCAATACCCGTTAGCTCCCCAAGGAGCAGTGGCCTTCAACAGACATGCAAAGTCTTCCTGTCACATGCCTTCAGCTTAAATTCTTTCCACATCTTCCTCATCATTTTCACTTCTTTTTCTAGTTCTCTTCTCTGTGTGTTCTTTTTTTTTTTTTGGTCTACCTCTGCCTCTCTTTCCCTGAAAATTCCAGAACAAGGACTGCTTTGTGATGCTAGCAGCAGGTTTCCTCAATGTGTGTCCTATCCATCGCCAGCTTCTTTTTTCTCATCTCTTGTTCCACCGGCATGTGTCTGGTTCTTGTCATCAGTTCCATATTGATGAAATTGTCGTACCATTTTAATCCTTCTGTTCTACGCAAGCACCCATTTATGAATGTCTGTATCTTTGTGGTTGTTGTTTTTATTGTTCTAAATGTTTCAGAGCCATACAGTAGGACATTTGAGTTGAAGATTCTTATCTTAAGCATACATATGATATTACCATATGTGTTATGGCTTCTGTATTAAAAATAATCTCATGAATGTCTTTTCCCCTCAGAAGTTTTTTCTCCTTCTTTTTCCTTTGTGCTCCTCATGGAGCATGGAGTTACCACTGCAGCTGGTTTCCTTATAGGAAGTTCACACCAAAGTGGTCACATGCACTTACAGTGATGGCTTATGTATCAGTTTATGTATCCACAGCCCCCATGTACAGCTTCATATTACTTGCCTGTCATGACGTGCCCGAGGGAGCAGTAATCTGGTTCTTTCTTTGTCTCCTCAGAGACTTCCAGAAACTGCACGGGGCCCTCTCATATATCACCAATACGAAGCTTATTTCCACTAATGAATTATCTGAATAGTAGTAGTCTGCTTTAGTCATAACTGGGGGAAGGAAGGGGGGGGGGGGGGGAAATGTGATGCGCCCATGAGGCAATAACTCTCGCCTGTGGTTCCTTTTGACGTGTTTTCTCTTCTGCTTGTTGTAAGAGTCTTTCCACCCAGTCAGAGGCGTTGCCGTAGGTAGCATCTCCAGTTGGTGAGATCGGCAGCTTAATCCTTCCAGAATGCTGGATTTATGTCCAGTGCATTTATGTCACCTCTACACCTTACGGTAGAAGGAGAACGACTAAGTAAGTAAGCATTTATGTCTCTCTTGTAGTTATCTTTGAACCTCAGCTGTGGTGGATCGGCTGTTCTTCTACCAATTGCCAGTTGTCCATAGAAAATATCTTTGGTTATGCGACCATCCTCCATGTGGTGAACATGACCATGCTGACCTAATATGTGTTGTCTAAGCAGGATATACATGCTTTAGAGGCCAGAACATGAGAGCATGTCAACTTTTGTTACTTTTTTCTTCCATGAAATACCAAGGATGTAGTAAAGACACTGTAGGTGGAAGATGAACCTATTTTCTTGCTTAGCATAGGTTGTCCATGTATCACTGGCATCTAGAAGCATGCTGGGGATGCAGCATCGTATACCACTGCTGTGGTTTTTACTTTTGAGTTTGGGGTTTCCAGACACACGTTGTTAGATGGGAAAAGATTGTGTCGTTGTCATTGTAGCTGTCAATTTTTGTATCCAGAGAGAGTTTGTTGTTGATGGTGGACGCCAGGTATGTGATGTGGCGCACCATTGCCATTTCATAATTAAAGTTTATGAATTGTTGATCAACTTATCTGATTACAATTAAAATACATTTTAATTTGACCTCATGTAATAAATGTTATTTTAATTCCAACTGTCAGATGGAGAAGGATACTCTGCAGGACGAACTTGAAGCCACATTAAAAGAGAAAAGAGATGTTGTCACTGAAAATGAATTCTTGTTGTCAGACAACAATGAACTTCATGAGAACCTGAAGAAAATAGTTCATGAGCTGGAAAAGATGCAGGAGAAATACCAGGCAGCTCAGTTAGAAAATGAAGAGCTGAAACGCAGCGTAACGGTGGCTAGCAAAGTTGGTGAGGTGGCCAGGTTGTTAGAGGAGAGAAGTGTGTTACAGCAGAAGTGTGCAGACTTGGAATCAACTTCTCAAAGACTTCAGGTAAAAACAAACATGTCTCTTGAATGTCGGCAACAAATGAGTGTGAGAGAGAGAGAATGAGGGAGTAGGGTGGAGATAAGAGAATGAAAGAAAGGCATTCACTATGTCTTGGTTAGTGAGAGTTTCATGAGATTTTGCATTTTTTGCTAAAGAATTGGTTAGCTAATCGTCACATTAATACTGCTTTATTCCATCTCCAGTTCAGCTTGTTTGAGAAAAACACGTTCAATGTTTTTGGGTTACTAGATGAAAAAAAGGATATATCACATTAAAAGGAAATTTTACGTGATGATACAAACTTTTAACCGTAGGATATTATGTAGGATGCTAGATTAAACTATCAAATGTCAGTTTATGACCTCAAGTTAATTTTGGCCAAAAGTTGAGATGGGATAAAGTAGTACTAAGGTGTATTGTGAAAGCTGTGATACATATTTACTTGCTGTGTCAGATAATCAGTTTATGTAGACACAGACTTGAATATTTGCTTGCTGAGTCAGAGAGAGATACTCAGCTTATGTGGACAAAGACTTGAATATTTGCTTGCTGAGTCAGAGAGAGATACTCAGCTTATGTGGACAAAGACTTGAATATTTGCTTGCTGAGTCAGAGAGAGAGATACTCAGCTTATGTGGACACAGACTTGAATATTTGCTTGCTGAGTCAGAGAGAGATACTCAGCTTATGTGGACAAAGACTTGAATATTTGCTTGCTGAGTCAGAGAGAGATACTCAGCTTATGTGGACACAGACTTGAATATTTGCTTGCTGAGTCAGAGAGAGATACTCAGCTTATGTGGACAAAGACTTGAATATTTGCTTGCTGAGTCAGAGAGAGATACTCAGCTTATGTGGACAAAGACTTGTATATTTGCTTGCTGAGTCAGAGAGAGATACTTAGCTTATGTGGACAAAGACTTAAATATTTGCTTGCTGAGTCAGAGAGAGAGATACTCAGCTTATGTGGACAAAGATTTGTATATTTGCTTGCTGAGTCAGAGAGAGATACTCAGCTTATGTGGATAAAGACTTGTATATTTGCTTGCTGAGTCAGAGAGAGATACTCAGCTTATGTGGACAAAGACTTGTATATTTGCTTGCTGAGTCAGAGAGAGATACTTAGCTTATGTGGACACAGACTTGAATATTTGCTTGCTGAGTCAGGGAGAGATACTCAGCTTATGTGGACAAAGATTTGTATATTTGCTTGCTGAGTCAGAGAGAGATACTCAGCTTATGTGGACAGAGACTTGTATATTTGCTTGCTGAGTTCAGATATAGATACTCAGCTTTTGTGGACAGAGACTTGTACATTTGCTTGCTCAGTTCAGAGAGAATACTCAGCTTATGTGGACAAAGACTTGTATATTTGCTTGCTGAGTCAGAGAGACATAATCAGTTATTGTAGAGGCAGACTTTTATATTTGCTTGTTGAGACGGAGAGAAGTAATAAACTTATTTGGACACAGATTTTTATATTTACTTGCTGAATCAGAGAGAAGTAATTGACTTATGTGGACACAGACTTTTATATTTCCTCGTTGATTCAGAGAGGAGTAATGAGCTTATTTAGACACAGAATGCACAGAGGCATATCTGGAGTCATCCTTATATGACCACCATCTAGGCACAATGCTATAGTATATGGTGTGGAGGTGAACCTCTGTTAGTGAGGCTAATTACACCCACTTCCAGGGATTCCCACTGTGGTGAAACATGTTGAGAACCCAACATTGCACACTAAGCTTGGAGGAGTCACTTGAGCCCCAGACATAACTCTGGCTTTTACCTGGTTGGCTGCATGCAGGAGGATCTCACTATGGACCCATGATAAGCTCAAATAAGCAAACAACGAAGAAGAAGATAGGCAGGGGAAGCTGAGAAGTGACTCTGGGAGAGCCCAGAACCAGAGCAAAGTATTTTAGCTCCTCATATTTATCAACCACTCTATTTTTAACAGTCATAGACTGGGTGATGCGCCAGACAACAGAGGGCAGTCCAAGAGGAATAAGATGGACAACATTTTCTACATTGGAAGATCTGGAATATGCAGATGACATTGCACTACTAGCACATTCACATCAACACATCCAGGAAAAAACGGATAGACTCAATAAGTTTAGCCAGCAGGTGGGCTTGAACATCAATTTAAAGAAGTCTGAGGTCATGACGCTCAATGTGAGCAACCCTGAGCCCAGGAGCTGGGTTGGTCATGTCCTCAGAAGAGACCCCGATGCCATCACAAGAACAGCTATGCTTTGGACCCCTGAAGGAAAACGAAAGAGAGGCCGACCAAAAACAACTTGGCGGAGGACTGTGGAGGCTGAGATGCAAAGAATGAACCAGAGTTGGGGCACTGTACGAAGGATGGCCACCGACCGAGCAAAGTGGAATCACTTTGTTGTTGCCCTACAAGACGCCACTAGGCGTGATGGCCACTGACTGCTTTGACGGTCGGCGGCTAAGGATCAAAGAAGAAGAAGATATTTGGAGAGCCCCCTAGAATAGCTGGGATTGCACAGGATACCATGCACTTCTTCCACCTAGCTGAGGACCAGATGTGATGATTCTTTAAATGCAAGCCAGGCTGGAGAAACTAGACCTCATGACTTCAACTCAACATTGTTTTGGAATGGCAGAAAAGACACAGGATAAGCCTACATCTACAGTGTAGATAAAACAAGCAGTTTTCAACTTGGTATTGCTGTAAAAGAGCGCAAAGCTCAGTAGCCCTAGTTCAACAACAACAACAATTTGGGCACAGACTTCTATAATTAGCTTGCAGTGTCAGAGGGGATGATCAGCTTATGTGGCACAAACTTTATAATATTTGCTAGCTGAATCAGTAAGAGATGATCATTTTATGTTGATATTCTTCTTCTTCTTCCGTCCTTAGCCACCGACCGTCAAAGCAGTCAGTTGCCATTACGCCCAGTGGCGTCTTAGGGCAACAGCAGATAGGTTTTCTTTGCCATTGTTTCCCATCACGCCTATTGGCGTCTTTAGGGCAATGGCAAATCAATCCATTTGCTGTTGTTTCCGTAATCGAAGTGACTGGCAAACGGGTGATCAGCCCGTTGGATTATGTTGATATAGACATATATTTACTTTTTTTTTTTTTTGTCCCAGAAAGCAGCTGAAAGATGGGTCTAAACCCCCTGTACATTTTTAAGATGTAAAAGTCCAGTTTCTGCATGAAATAAATAAAAAAATAACTCTCTTGAAATTGTAGGTAAAGTATACACAAGACTTTTATATTTGCCAGTTGTAAGTAAGTCATGACTCAGCACACCGTGAAAGGCTGTGGCTAAAAGTTGCACTAGTGAAACTATGACTGGGCCAGCAAATTGGCAGGGGATTTCTTTTTGCTCAAACACATGAAAGAAAATTAAAATAGTCTAAGCAAACATTAACGGAAACAAGACTAATAATTAAAATAGCTACATAAAACCTTTGTTTGCTTCAAAAAAAAAAAAAAAAAAAAAGAAGAAGGTCAGAAATAGCCAAAAACACAAGATGTATATGAAAATATCACATTGTACCAGGACAAAGTAAAAAACAAACAGCTATCTACATGATAACTTGGAGCTTTGTGAGAAATGAGAGTGTCTTATTGAGCAGGCTTCATTCTCCACCCAAATAAAAGCCAAACAAAACATTCAACAGAATACACATAGGAGTGGATTATAGTACTTTGACTGCAAGAAATGGGAAAGAAGACCACCCTTTTAGATATAGTGTACACGCACAGTGCAGTGACAGCTATAGCACTGAGGACAAAGATGAATTCTATGGTAACATATCAGTAACAGAACAAATAGCAGTAATTAGCATTCTATTCTAGCTTTCTTTCATGGACAAACAGGCAAGAGTTGTAGCCCATGAGTAAAACATCTTGACCCATAAAATAATAACAAGATGACAGTTGCTGTAAAGCATGCCGTTGCTGTAAAACATACCCAGGACAAGCAAAAGACGTGATCAACCTAATGTCTGTCATTGTGTGGCATGATAAATCTGGTGTCTGTCATTGTTTGATGCGTTAAAGTTGATGTCTGTCCATGTGTGACATGATAAACCTGTTGTCTATCATTGTGTGACATGATAAACCTGATGTCTGTCATTGTGTGACATGATAGACCTGATGTCTGTCATTGTGTTACATGGTAGACCTGATGTCTGTCATGTCACTTGATAAACCTGATGTCTGTCCTTGTGTGATATGATAAATGTGAAGTTTCATGTGACAAGCTAAATCTGATGTTAGTCTCTGTGTGACATGGTAGACCTGATGTCTTTCCTTATATGACATGATAAACCTGATGTCTATCCTTGTGTGACATGATAAACCTGACGTCTGTCCTTGTGCGACATGACAAACCTGATGTCTTTCCTTATATGACACGATAAACCTGGCATCTGTCCTTGTGTGACAGGATAAACCTGACTTCTGTCCTTGTGTGACATGATAAACCTGATGTCTGTCCTTGTGTGACATGATAAACCTGATGTCTGTCCTTGTGTGACATGATAAACATGATGTCAGTCCTTGTGTGACATAATAAACCTGACGTCTATCCTTGTGTGACATGATAAACCTGACTTCTGTCCTTGTGTAACATGATAAACCTGACTTCTGTCCTTGTGTGACATGATAAACCTGATGTCTATCCTTGTGTGACATGATAAACCTGACTTCTGTCCTTGTGTGACATGATAAACCTGACTTCTGTCCTTGTGTGACATGATAAACCTGACATCTGTCCTTGTGTGACACGATAAACCTGACATCTGTCCTTGTGTGACATGATAAAACTGATTATCTTTCCTCGTGTGACTTAATAGACTCTTGTGTCTTATTTCTATGCAGCATGATCATGATATTCTCTTGGAAGAGGTTCAGAGCCTGAATGAATCTGTCAACAAACTGACTGGGCAGAGGAACCAGCTAGCTGCAGACCTTGAAGAGATGGAATCTGTTTGTCAGCAACATGAGGCTCTGCAAGCTGAATACAGTCAGGTATTTCTTTTTTTTTTCTCTTTCATCCTGTACTGATTTATTCCCAGTTTTTTGGCTGCTGTGTACGCGTCTCCATGGTGACTGCATTCTCTATTAGGAACAATTTATGAGATGGTGATTATATTTGTTTCTGGTATTCTCTTGACATAATGACATTTCTTTCTAGCTTTCTTTTGCTATAGTCATTGTCATCATTATAAAATCGTGCACTGTGCTGAGATCCTCCTTGTGATCTAAGGGAGCAGATTGGAGCACTGATGGAGTTGTCCGTGTGCAATAAGGCTGGGTGCAGACGAGCGTTTTCTTGCTGCGCGTATCTCGCACAGTTTTTTGACCGAATCGCAGGGTAGTGCAGACGAACGTATTTTTGCCGTGACTTCGCGCCTAAAAATAGATTTCCAGACTGGCACTTAAACAGGTTTAAACACAGAGTGTATTAAAAAAATTAATTACCTTTCTGTCCTTTCTCCTGTGCCTCAAAATTTTCCCATCCTGGATATAGGGCTCTGTAGACTTCTTCCCACAATTTGATTTTTAGGATTCTATTACTATATTCTGGAAACGCTGAGTTGTAAAGACCTGGCCTTTTTTCCACTTCAATTATTAACCTTTCGGATTCGAAATAACTCATTTTCACGCAAATGTTCTTGATAAATCCAAATTCAGAATAGAAATGCCAGGACAGTGTACAACGCAAGTTCTTCTGCTAACATACTTGGTCACGTGATAAAGTTCAAGGTTATATAGCCCAATCATGTATAAACGCCGGCGCGAAGAAAATGGAACCAGTTGCGTTTTTTTCTACGCAGCGGGAAAAACCTCGCTCGTCTGTCTGCTTTCTCTAAATCCCTACTGTTTCATTTTCCACGCGCAAGATACGCGCAGCAAGAAAATGCTCGTCTGCACCCAGCCTAAAGGTGGTCCTTAAAACCCAAACCATCATCATCATTTTCCTTTGCACTCCCCATGGGACATGGAGCCACCACTGCAGCTGGGCCTGTAGGAAGCTTGCACCAAGCAATGGTTTCTTTGGCAACTTGTTTTACGTGATGAGATTGCCAAGCACAACCTCCTATTAGTCACCTTATATGACATTTTGCTATAGCAGATTTTGACCTTTATATTTGAGTAAATGTCTTCATTGAACTTATGTTCCATATCAGCCATTTTGTCTACCATACTGAGCTAAGTAAATATCAAGTTTTATTATCATTACCTCTTTGTTCCCATCTTTATTATGCTGTCATTTTGTTGTTCTTCTAGATTTATAGAAGATTGATTGGCAGTTTGGTTAGAGTGCTTGCCTCTCACGGCAAAGCTAGCAGGTTCTGGGTTTAAAACCAGTTGTAAATGGGTGCCTGACTGTGTTGTCAGGGAAGGCAAAGGCAGAGAGGAAGGGAACTGGTCACCCAATCTCATAAAGTTTGACCTAGTCTGATGAAGTGTCTAACACTTCACTACTCTACAGCAATATCTGCCATGAGACTAAAAGAGAAAAAAAGGATGTGTATGGTGCCTTCATATATTTATTTCTGTGCTTATCATTCATTCTTCTCTTATGCTTCTTATAAAGCACAGGTCCACTTCTGCAGTTGGCTTTCTTGCAGGAAGTCAGTGCCGAAGCACTTAATGTGGTTTTGCCGTGGAGGTTTCTATATCAATACAATTATGTAAACTTTTATAAGAAATTTGAAAAGCTTTAAAAATTGAAAGTTTTTTCATGGAGTGTCAATCTTGTGCATGAACAGACCCAATCAGGTTGTTCAGCACTGGTGCTGCCTGCTAATGCTTGCGCAAAACATTAAACAAATAGATGTCAGTGCCTGAGCAACACACAATTTTCAGACACAGAGCTGTTAGCTACCAGTCACACATGTCAATGTCTCTTACTTACTTAGTCGTTCCCCTTCTACCGTGAGGTGTTATGTCAATGTCTCTCGGATAATATTGTTTGTGATTTTAGGTCTAATTTCATTATGAAAATGTCAAAAAAAAAGGCTGCCGATTCCCCTGTGGGCAACAGTGAGAAGAAGAAAAGGCAGCATCTCTCATTAATGATAGGACAGAAAGTAGAGTTATTGCAGAAGCTTGATAATGGTGTAATTGTCTATGTGTGTGCGATATCTTAATGAAGAATATGGTGTGGGAACTACCACCTTATTTGACCTGAGGAAACAGAAAGACAAGTTTTTGAAGTTTTACACTGACAGCGATGCCATAAACTAATGACAGATACATTTTATTCAGAACCAGTGGGTCCTTATATTCCCCCCGATCTCCTAGGTAATGAGATCGGATGCATAGCCTTCTCGGATAAAGGCGAAAAAATAGGAGGTCCCATGTGCAAGTTGCACATATTAAAAATCCCACGGCAGTTGGAAATTGTAAAGAGTAGACCATATGGCGACTGTGCTGGCAAAATTTAAAAATTAGGAAGCTTACCCACCACAGAAATATTTATAGAATGCGTGATTCATATATACACACTTTTATGATCTTTGCCAGTGCTATGGAATTCGTGCACTGTGCTGAGATTCTCCTTGTGGGATCTAAGGGAGACGATTGGAGCACTGATGGATTTGTTCGTGTGTAATGAAGATGGTCCTTAAAACCAAACTAAATGACAGATAGGAATATACTGTATGCTTGCTGGGTGCTGTCAAAGACCCTGCCAGGGTGTTACCTTCATTAATATATATTAGATGTGCTATACTCTCATTCTGAAATTAGTAAAAATTCAGAATTCTGTAATAAACCTTGCCCCTTAGATCTCAGATAAAAGGTTGTGGACCTGTTTATTTTACATGATGAAGTTGCCAGTCCTATGCACAACCTGACATTAGTCAACTATTATGACATGCCTGAGAGATTAGAGGTCCTGTTCCCTTTTTTTTGTTTCGTCAGAGACCCCTGGAATCCACACCTATTTGTCTCCACCTAATTGTTCCTGTTTATTTCACCTTCACATATTAGTTCCTGTGTTTTATTTCTGTCTGCACATATTATAGTGTTCACCAGTTTATTCTTGTGTATGCATTTTTATTTTTGGCTTCATATTTGTTCCTATATTTTGCCCTCATCTGTTCTTATGAATACTAGGGTTTTTTAAAACTAATTTAGTTTCCAATTCAAGCATTCTGTTGCCATATTAAGATAATAATATAGCAGTTTTATCAAGAGCCGCGGTGGTTAGTGCACTTGCTTCCCAGCTCAGCAGTCCTGGTTCAATCCCCAGTTGAGGTGGGATTTTTTAGACTGAAAATGGCTCCAAAGTCAACCTAGCCTCATGAATTGGATACCAGAGCAAGCTTGATGCTGACCACATCACCCCTAGTATGCTGTATGGTCAAGAAAATATGGGCCTAACACCGTATTCCCAATATGCCTCAGTGGGCATGTAACGGGATCCTTTACCTTTGTTTTTTTTTTATCTAGAGATTACTTGCAGTCAGAAGGCAGCTACTCTCAAATACCTTATTTTGCAGGCGGTGGGTAGCATGTCAGTAATAGGATAATTATTAATTATGGCATATCGGAGGGGAACTAGACAAGTACCAGTGGAACAAGAGATGACAAGATGTAGCTCGGGGATGGGTAGGAAACGCATTGAAGAAACTTGTTGTTAGCATTACAAGACAGTCCTTGTTCTGGAACCTTCAAGGTAAGAAAGATAGAGGGATACTGACAAACACAGAGAAGAGGACTGGAGACAGAATTGGAAAGGATATAGAAGACATGGAAAGATCTGGAGCAGATTTGACCTTGAGTGGAAGGGGCATATGATAGGAGGACTTTGAATGAAGTTGTTGTAAGGCCATACTCCAGGGGGAGGTGAAGGGTAATTAGAGGGTAGTAATAAATTATAACATATTAATTGTTCTTTGTAGTGGTGTTTGATGGTGATATTACTAAATGTAATTGTATGAGGCCAGCTGTGAAGGCTCCTGAGATAAAATGTAGTTGTGAATTGTCAGAAGGCCTTTCTTGCTACCACTACGACCTCACACTTATCTGTTTTTTTTTTTTTTCTCTAATGAATGTAGCTACGTAAAGTGTCTAGGGTTATGATATGTAGTGTGGTGTAATAGGTTATAGATATACCCACAGATATTTAACAAGACTAATAATATTAATAAATGTTAAAATACACTGAACTAACTCACGTGTGTAAAATTTTTTTGATAGAATTATATTACATTTATTTTGTTCTGGATCAATTTTTTAGATTGACCAGAACTTAAAAGGATTTAGAGATTATGAAAGAAATGCATGGAATATTATATCATAAATGCAATAGTGTACATATATATGTACTATACTAGTTAGTTTTATTAAAATGTTCTAGTAGTCATCTACTTGGGAGGATAGTTAATGTTTGTGCTGTTGGGGTGGCCTCATCACACCTGTCTATATTGACTACACAGTGTCCAGAAAATGGTGGGAATTTTTATGGGGGTATTAGTAACTACAAAGCGTTGGTGAATGTCCAGCAGACCAGAGGCTCACTCATCTTGTAGTTGTAGCTCTGGTGCTGAAATCTGGTGGTCCCACCTCTCCGTGCTGGCGGGCAATAATGGTGGTCTCTGTCACAAGTACTGCACAGATACACTCGAGTAAAGTCACCAACTGAATAGACACTGCTTTGTTGACAACTGAAACTCACAGCTCTGCAATCAAAGTATGGGCCATGTGTCAAAATCTATTCTCTACCCACGTCTGGACACAACACTGACACAACAACCACATCATACAGACAGGTCAGATCTCTCTGACCAAACAGCACATTTACCATGGTGGTTTTACATCAGATAGATCCTCCCAGACTATAGATTCTGAAAAATATTTATTAGTTTTCTGCCCTAAAAGAGGGATAGGTAATATGTTTCATTATTCTCAACACTTGATCTGTCTTGCCTAACCCTTGCTGGAGTTTATGTATATTGTTGGTCCCTAGACCCTGACTAGGGCGGGGGGTCTAGAGCAAATCCCTACTTGTTTGTAAGGCTAGATTTCGATATGGCAGTATCAAATCACTCAAACATGAAACAATATTCAAAATATATATATAAGGAAATAATTTCAATCTTACCAGATTATGAATAAATAACACAGAATTGCTAGCAAAACTCAGCTGAGCTGCTGGCTATAGTATGGCGTCCCTAAACTTCTTTCACTTTCTTTCATATGGAAATCACCACACTTTAAAATCTGTGTCTATCACTGAACAACTATTGAAGAATGGCCCCACTTGCGCTCTGAGCGCTAATAATATGATTGTCTGTGGCCAATCACTGCCTAGGTTTATTTTAAATTCAAATTTCCTACCCTAAAGTCATTTCAGTCATGCTTCAGTCAAGTATGGATGGTTATCTGTTAGTCTGTCCGTCTCTACTTGTGTTTCTACAAAAATGTACTTGATTTTTGAACCAACCTTTCTCTCCCCTCCAAAATTTTGTCGTTAAAAAGTTATTTTTAGACACAGCTACCCACCACAAAAAATCCCTTCTCTTCCATACTACGTAGATTTGAACACCTGCGTCTCGAGGTCGTGTTTTTTTGTGCAAATAGCGACACTTTTAGATTCAATACAGTCTGTCGATGATGTGAACAACACTGTCTTTTGTCATTATCTTCAATATTATCTATCCGTTTGTAAAATTAAGAACATATTAGTTCACTGCTCAGAATGGGCCATCCGGCCAGCTAATTTTTATATTCCTAACATTAATATTAAGAAAAAATTACTTTTTAATTTTTGTAATATTTCAACATCTGCGTTTAGCCGCTGAATTCAAATCAAAGGCTTGGTATCGCGCAAAAGCGTCCAATAAATGACTGTGGCGTAACATATCTATGGTCCCTTCTGTCGAGTTGCTTACTTTTTATGTCAACTTGGGAAATGTGACTTTTCTCCGTTTCCCCCCCAATTGCGTCTCCTTAGCCTTTCTAGTCTCACGCAATCTTTCCAGTCATATTTTTTTCCTTTTTGATCCGCCGTTCCCCTCCTGTCTAGCAAGTCAATTTTTTATGGAGGATGATGACCCGCGGTCTAGGCGATCATGTACTATCAGCAGCCTACGCATTATGTTTTTATCCTTACATGTTATCTTTGGAGGTATTTTACCGTTGTATCTCTGTTAATTTCACTACACATCTCCCCACTTGAAAACATGCCTATGGCAAGTTCCAAAACCAGCGATACACATAGGTAAAATTACTCCTCACGTCTGCCACTACTCTAATTTTGATTACAGGGGTGCCGACTGAGGAAATCTGCACCGACATTCAATTTGCCTGGGATATATTGGATACTGAACTGATAAGGTTGAAGCAATAAAGACCACCTCAGCAATCTTGCGTTTTCATGCTTAGCCTGAGATAAGAATACGAGAGGCTGATGGTTCGTTCTCCACCACAAAAAGTCCTACCATACAGATAGATTTGAAACTTCTTTATTGCCCAGATTAATGCTAAAACATTCTTTTTCGCTTGTGGAGTATCCTTGTTCCGCCTTATTCAATTTGCGGCTTGCATAAGCGACTGGTTTAAGTTCCCCATCAGGTGAAGATGATCTTTGCAACAAAGCCCCTCCGAGTCCTACATTACTTGCATCGGTTCTTAAGACAAAGTCCTGTGTCAAATCAGGCAGTTTGAGAATAGGCTTGCTAGTGAGTTTTTCCTTTAACTCTTGGAACGCTAGTTCACATTGTGCAGTCCAAATAATTTTATCTGGAAGTCCCTTGCGAGTCAGATCAGTCAGAGGAGCACAAATAGCGTTAAAATTTTTGATGTATTTCTGATAAAATCCGCATAACGACACGAATGATCGCACGTCCTTTTTTGTTTGTGGCCTAGGTGCTCTCTGCAGTTTTTCCAAGTTCTTAGGATCAGGGGTCATATTACCCTGATATACAGTGTGTCCCAAGAATTCCAACTCTTTGTATCCAATACAACATTTTGTTGGCCTAGCAGTTAAGTTCGCCTCCCGAAGTCTATCAAACAACATCTCCAGAGCTTCAATGTGTTCTTCAAATGTCTCTGTGGCGACGAGAATATCATCCATGAAATTCGTGATACATGGGGTATTCAGGGGATCCAACAATTTTCGCATCATCCTTGAAAACACACTCGGAGCATTTTTCAGTCCGAATGGTAGCATATTGAATTCATAATGTCCATCCGAAGTGCTAAAAGCCAAATAAGGTCTCACTTAAGGCTTCACTGGGATCTGGTAATAGCCTTTACTAAGATCCACCTTTGAAAAGTATTTTGCCTTGTTCAGTCTGGCAAAATAACTGTTTTGTGTCTGGTAATGGATCCACTTGTCCTTCTGTGACAGCATTCAGTTTCCTGTAATCTATGCACAGTCTGTGTTCCCCAGACGGTTTCCTCAACAAAACGACACTAGAACTAAAAGATGATTCACTGTGCGAAAGAATCCCCTCCTTCAACATGTAGTGGTGTTGATGGTATTGTATGATGGTGATATTACTAAATGTAATTGTATGAGGCCAGCTGTGAAGGCTCCTGAGATAAAATGTAGTTGTGAATTGTCAGAAGGCCTTTCTTGCTACCACTACGACCTCACACTTAATTTTTTTTAATGAATGTGGCTACGTAAAGTGTCTAGGGTTATGATATGTAGTGTGGTGTAATAGGTTATAGATATACCCACAGATATTTAACAAGACTAATAATATTAATAAATGTTAAAATACACTGAACTAACTCACGTGTGTAAATTTTTTGATAAAATTATATTACATTTATTTTGTTCTGGATCAATTTTTTAGGTTGACCAGACTTAAAAAGATTTAGAGATTATGAAAAGAAATGCATGGAATATTATATCATAAATGCAATAGTGTACATATATATGTACTATACTAGTTAGTTTTATTAAAATGTTCTAGTAGTCATCTACTTGGGAGGATATTTAATGTTTGTGCTGTTGGGGTGGCCTCATCACACCTGTCTATATTGACTACACAGTGTCCAGAAAATGGTGGGAATTTTTATGGGGGTATTAGTAACTAAAGGGCTTTGGTGAAAGTCCAGCAGACCAGAGGCTCACTCATCTTGTCGTTGTAGCTCTGGTGCTGAAAACTGATGGTCCCACCTCTCCGTGCTGGCGGGCAATAATGGTGGTCTCTGTCACAAGTACTGCACAGATACACTCGAGTAAAGTCACCAACTGAATAGTCACTGCTTTGTTGACAACAGAAACTCGCAGCTCTGCAATCAAAGTATGGGCCATGTGTCAAAATCTATTCTCTACCCACGTCTGGACACAACACTGACACAACAACCACATCATACAGACAGGTCAGATCTCTCTGACCAAACAGCACATTTACCATGGTGGTTTTACATCAGATAGATCCTCCCAGACTATAGATTCTGAAAAATATTTATTAGTTGTCTGCCCTAAAAGAGGATAGGTAATATGTTTCATTATTCTCAACACTTGATCTGTCTTGCATAATCCTTGCTGGAGTTTATGTACATTGTTGGTCCCTAGACCCTGACTTGGGCGGGGGGTCTAGAGCAAATCCCTACTTGTTTGTAAGGCTAGATTTCGATATGGCAGTATCAAATCACTCGAACATGAAACAATATTCAAAATATATAAAGAAATAATTTCAATCTTACCAGATTATGAATAAATAACACAGAATTGCTAGCAAAACTCAGCTGAGCTGCTGGCTATAGTATGGCGTCCCTAAATTTATTACACTTTCTTTCATATGGAAATCACCACACTTTAAAATCTGTGTCTATCACTGAACAACTATTGAAAATTGGCCCCACTTTCGCGTCTGAGCGCTAATGATATGATTGTCTGTGGCCAATCACTGCCTAGGTTTATTTTAATTTCAAATTTCCTACCATAAAGTCATTTCAGTCATGCTTCAGTCAAGTATGGATGGTTATCTGTTAGTCTGTCCGTCTCTACTTGTGTTTCTACAAAATGTACTAGATTTTTGAACCAACCTTTCTCTCCCCTCCAAAATTTTGTCGTTAAAAGTTATATTTAGACACAGCTACCACCCAAAAAACCCTCTCCTCCATACTAAGTAAATTTGAACACCTGCGTTTCGAGGTCGTGTTTTTTTGTGCAATTAGCGACACTTTTAGATTCAATACAGTCTGTCTATGATGTGAACAACACTGTCTTTTGTCATTATCTTCAATATTATCTATCCGTCTGTAAAATTAAGACCATATTAGTTCACTGCTCAGAATAGGCCATCCGGCCAGCTAATTTTTATATTCCTAACATTAATATTAAGAAAAAAGTACTTTTTAAATTTTGTAATATTCCAAACATCTGCGTTTTAGCCGCTGAATTCAAATCAAGGGCTTGGTATTGCAAAAGCGTCCAATAAATGACTGTGGCGTATTATATCTAAGGTCCCTTCTGTCGAGTTGCTTACTTTTTATGTCAACTTGGGAAACGTGACTTTTCTCCGTTTCCCCCCCAATTGCGTCTCCTTAGCCTTTCTAGTCTCACGCAATCTTTCCAGTCATATTTTTTTCCTTTTTGATCCGCCGTTCCCCTCCTGTTTAGCAAGTCAATTATTATGGAGGATGATGACCCGCGGTCTAGGCGATCATGTACTATTCGCAGCCTACGCATTATGTTTTTATCCTTAAATGTTATCTTTGGAGGGATTTTACCGTTGTATCTCTGTCAATTTCACTACACATCTCCCCACTTGAAAACATGCCTATGGCAAGTTCCAAAACCAGCGATACACATAGGTAAAATTACTCCTCACGTCTGCCACTACTCTAATTTTGATCACAGGGGTGCCGACTGAGGAAATCTGCACCGACATTCAATTTGCCTGGGATATATTGGATACTAAACTGATAAGGTTGAAGCAACAAAGACCACCTCAGCAATCTTGCGTTTTCATGCTTAGCCTGAGACAAGAACACGAGAGGCTGATGGTCCGTCTCCACCACAAATGTCCTACCATACAGATAGATTTGAAACTTCTTTATTGCCCAGATTAATGCTAAACATTCTTTTTCGCTTGTGGAGTATCCTTGTTCCGCCTTATTCAATTTGCGGCTTGCATAAGCGACTGGTTTCAGTTCCCCATCAGGTGAAGATGATCTTTGCAACAAAGCCCCTCCTAGTCCTACATTACTTGCATCGGTTCTTAAGACAAAGTCCTGTGTCAAATCAGGCAGTTTGAGAATAGGCTTGCTAGTGAGTTTTTCCTTTAACTCTTGGAACGCTAGTTCACATTGTGCAGTCCAAATAATTTTATCTGGAAGTCCCTTGCGAGTCAGATCAGTCAGAGGAGCACAAATAGCGTTAAAATTTTTGATGTATTTCTGATAAAATCCGCATAACGACACGAATGATCGCACGTCCTTTTTTGTTTGTGGCCTAGGTGCTCTCTGCAGTTTTTCCAAGTTCTTAGGATCAGGGGTCATATTACCCTGATATACAGTGTGTCCCAAGAATTCCAACTCTTTGCATCCAATACAACATTTTGTTGGCCTAGCAGTTAAGTTCGCCTCCCGAAGTCTATCAAACAACATCTCCAGAGCTTCAATGTGTTCTTCAAATGTCTCTGTGGCGACGAGAATATCATCCATGAAATTCGTGATACATGGGTTATTCAGGGGATCCAACAATTTTCGCATCATCCTTGAAAACACACTCGGAGCATTTTTCAGTCCGAATGGTAGCATATTGAATTCATAATGTCCATCCGAAGTGCTAAAAGCCAAATAAGGTCTCACTTCAGGCTTCACTGGGATCTGGTAATAGCCTTTACTAAGATCCACTTTTGAAAAATATTTTGCCTTGTTCAGTCTGGCAAATAACTGTTTTGTGTCTGGTAATGGATCCACTTGTCCTTCTGTGACAGCATTCAGTTTCCTGTAATCTATGCACAGTCTGTGTTCCCCAGACGGTTTTCTCAACAAAACGACACTAGAACTAAAAGATGATTCACTGTGCGAAATAATCCCCTCCTTCAACAAATACTCTATTTCTTCCTTCAATGCCTTCTCCTTCGCGAACGGAATAGAATAGGCTCTCATACAGATTGGGTTTGAGTCTACCAGTTTCATGTCATACTGTAGCAAATTTGTATGGCCTGGTTTATCTGTTAATACATCTGTATGTTCCTCCAGAACCTGTTGAACTCTCTCCCTCTGGTTTTTAGTCAGGTGCTTACTGACTTTTACCTGTGCTGCTGTTTCACAAGGATGTAATGGGTATTCATGTGAGGTGAGTGGTTCCTTTTGCATCTGGGTTGCAATAGCCAAGGTCAATAAGGGGGTGCTTTCCTGGAGTGGTCTGTCCAGATACTTCTTTAACAGGTTTACATGATAAACTTTTTCCTTCCCCTTTTTGTCAATTTTATAGTTTGTTCTAGACACCTTCTCTAGAACCGTATATGGACCTTGCCAACCAATTTGTAATTTATTCTGGCTTCCGGGTAGTAGAAGCAGCACCTTCTCTCCGACTGCCAGTTCCCTGTCCTTTGCCTTCCTATTAAAATATGCTGCATGTTTCTTCCTGGCTTGTTTCAAATTATCATTTGCCAGTTTCCATCCAGCTTTCAAACGAGTGGTCAGTTCGTTCACATATTGATACGATGAGGTAACAGTCTCTTCCGCCTTCTCATCTGTCCAGGTCCTTAATAAAGTTACATCTGGATCTTTAATTTATCATACGTATTTTTCATGGAACCCGTCTGGTCCCGTCCCTTAGAAGCTTTATAATGAGGACTTTTCTTCCTAGAATCATCACTCACAAATCGACCACTACCAATTTTTTTCTGGGGTTTGTCTCCCCACTTTAGATTGCTTATGAGAGATCTTCGCTCTCTTGTCTGTTCTTCCAGTTTATATAAGTCTGACCGAGGGATTGTCATCTTATCCTGGGTAAAATTTCTTCTTTGTACTCTTCGCATAGTGGCCATGTTAATCCATTCAAGTGAAGACTGGGTGTGAAAAGGGGGCTCCCATTCCACTTTGTCTACCCGAGTATAATTAGTTTTCCTTTCAGGCCTAAAGTTGCCCCGTGGCGTTTCTAGGTCCTGCACATATTTTCCCTTTGTGGGTGTTCCCTCATGAAATACGCCACATGCTTCTACAAAGTTTTCAACATCGACATTTACGTCGGGCCAATAGTATTTTCGAGCAATCTTTTGGCAGATGGTACCGACTTTCTCATGGTCACCATCTTTTCCAACATGTAAGCTCCTTATTAAGTTTGCCCTATATATCTTGGGAAGAACTAACTGTCCGTGACCAGTGGATCTAGTTCCTGTCTTCCTGTATAATAGTTTGTTCTTCATGAAATATTCCCCCTTGCTCGGAGGTGTGTGGCATTTGGGCAATTTTTTAAAACAGGGCTTGAGTGTCCTATCCTCAGCCTGCGCCTTCCTCATCTCCTCTGGATGAGCATTTATAGGTTCACCTTCTTCCTCCTTCTTCTGTGACCTGGTCTGCACTGTCGCCATGATCACAGGTTTCTCGGGATTCCCCAAGAAGACGTATCTACACCCCAATATCAGAGGGTAGATTGGTTCATCTATCACTGCTGCTCTGATTTCTCCTTCCACATAGCGAGTTTTCACCGTTATCCTTGCGATGGGAAGTGTCATGAGTGGTATGTCCTTAGTCGCCCCTTGTATTTCCACTGTTTCTGTGGTATACTGACTTGGGTCCACTAGGCTAGACTTCACAACTGAATCATAATCCAAACCTGTATCATAAAGGCACCTTATGGTGACCCCATTACAAATAACATCCTCACAAACTGGGGGTGATAAGGTTCCTGTTGTCCCTTAGGATTAACCTTTAATCTTTGCGTCCCCGACTTCATTGCAGCAATGTTTGAAGGTTTCCTTCTACAAAATTCGGTGTTATGGTTATCCTTCTTGCACCATTTACACCATCTTTTTCCTTGGTTCAACGGTTTTCTTTCATTGAACTTTTGGTCATTGAACTGTGAGTTTCTGTCGCGATAGTCATTTCTTGGCCGCTCAAAGTTTGTCCTACCTTTATTTCCCTGCTCTCTATTATCAAATTTATTAAATTGCTGTGGAGCTTTAAAATTGTCTATGTGCTTCTTTTTTAGCACCACTTACCTCTGCCTGGGCTGCCTGATACCTCTCAGCAACATTTAAAATTTCCCCCAACTTCTCTGCACCTTGTTCCATGAGAAATTTTCTCATGTCTGGAGCCATGGACTCTCTCAATTGCTCAATCATGATCATTTCTTTAAGATCTTGGGTCTTCCCCAGAGCCGTCCATTTCTCCAAATAGGTTTCTAGTCTAGCAGAGAATTGGTGGTATGTCTCCCCAGACAACAGTTTGGCATTTCTAAATTTCTTACGATAAAATTCACCATTCTTCTCGTACCTTAATAACAAAGCCTGCTTTAACATGTCATAATTGTCTTGGTCTTCCCTGTTCATTTTAGCAAATACTTCATAAGAAGTACCTCTCAATCCCTGTGATAGCTTTAAGCTCCACCTCTCTCTCTCTAACCCATATGTAGTAGCTAATAACTCAAAACGTCCTAGGTACCCCTCTATGTCATCGTCTTTTTCAACAAAATGGTCTAAATGAAACCCCATAGCGGAGTTTGAGGCTCCCAGACTAGGCGTAGCATCTGAGGCAAAAGGGCTGGCACCATTTTCAGGAGCCTGGCCTTGTAATTCCAGCTCCCTTAGTCGTAATTCGTGCTCCCTCTGCAACCTTCTATCTTCTGCCTCCCTTTCGGCAGTCAATCTTTTCTCTTCTGCCTCCCTTTCGGCAGTCAATCTTTTCTCTTCTGCCTCCCTTTGCTGTCGTTTTTCTTCGGCCTCCAATGCCTTTGCCTCTTTGTCAGCCTCAATCTGCAACCTCTTAATTTCTCTATCAGCCTCTAACCTCTTCTCTTCAGCTAACCTCCTTTCTTCCCGTTCAATATATTTATCACATTCAGCCGTTACGTATTGAATTAAAATTTGACCATCCATTCCCATCTCCTTCGCGGTGAGCACAGCAGCTGATCTAAATTTTGCCAGCTCCGCCATACTTTTTAGACAATATAATAATATACAAGCTAAATCTCTAACCAGTAAATACACTAAGTACTTCTTATGACTATAGTCTAACTAATTCTAACTAACCAGTTAACTAATTAATTATTACTGGCTGTGAAGATTCACCAACTTTTATCTACAGGGACACTTTTAATTTTAAAGGGAATTTTACAATTTATTTCCCTACTTTTATTTCTCCCACCAGGAGATCCTAATATTACTGTTGGGCTAATTATCCCTGGACAAGACCCCAATTTATGTAGTGGTGTTGATGGTATTGTATGATGGTGATATTACTAAATGTAATTGTATGAGGCCAGCTGTGAAGGCTCCTGAGATAAAATGTAGTTGTGAATTGTCAGAAGGCCTTTCTTGCTACCACTACGACCTCACACTTAATTTTTTTTAATGAATGTGGCTACGTAAAGTGTCTAGGGTTATGATATGTAGTGTGGTGTAATAGGTTATAGATATACCCACAGATATTTAACAAGACTAATAATATTAATAAATGTTAAAATACACTGAACTAACTCACGTGTGTAAATTTTTTGATAAAATTATATTACATTTATTTTGTTCTGGATCAATTTTTTAGGTTGACCAGAACTTAAAAAGATTTAGAGATTATGAAAGAAATGCATGGAATATTATATCATAAATGCAATAGTGTACATATATATGTACTATACTAGTTAGTTTTATTAAAATGTTCTAGTAGTCATCTACTTGGGAGGATATTTAATGTTTGTGCTGTTGGGGTGGCCTCATCACACCTGTCTATATTGACTACACAGTGTCCAGAAAATGGTGGGAATTTTATGGGGGTATTAGTAACTAAAGGGCTTTGGTGAAAGTCCAGCAGACCAGAGGCTCACTCATCTTGTCGTTGTAGCTCTGGTGCTGAAAACTGATGGTCCCACCTCTCCGTGCTGGCGGGCAATAATGGTGGTCTCTGTCACAAGTACTGCACAGATACACTCGAGTAAAGTCACCAACTGAATAGTCACTGCTTTGTTGACAACAGAAACTCGCAGCTCTGCAATCAAAGTATGGGCCATGTGTCAAAATCTATTCTCTACCCACGTCTGGACACAACACTGACACAACAACCACATCATACAGACAGGTCAGATCTCTCTGACCAAACAGCACATTTACCATGGTGGTTTTACATCAGATAGATCCTCCCAGACTATAGATTCTGAAAAATATTTATTAGTTGTCTGCCCTAAAAGAGGATAGGTAATATGTTTCATTATTCTCAACACTTGATCTGTCTTGCATAATCCTTGCTGGAGTTTATGTACATTGTTGGTCCCTAGACCCTGACTTGGGCGGGGGGTCTAGAGCAAATCCCTACTTGTTTGTAAGGCTAGATTTCGATATGGCAGTATCAAATCACTCGAACATGAAACAATATTCAAAATATATAAAGAAATAATTTCAATCTTACCAGATTATGAATAAATAACACAGAATTGCTAGCAAAACTCAGCTGAGCTGCTGGCTATAGTATGGCGTCCCTAAATTTATTACACTTTCTTTCATATGGAAATCACCACACTTTAAAATCTGTGTCTATCACTGAACAACTATTGAGAAATGACCCCACTTTCGCGTCTGAGCGCTAATGATATGATTGTCTGTGGCCAATCACTGCCTAGGTTTATTTTAATTTCAAATTTCCTACCATAAAGTCATTTCAGTCATGCTTCAGTCAAGTATGGATGGTTATCTGTTAGTCTGTCCGTCTCTACTTGTGTTTCTACAAAATGTACTAGATTTTTGAACCAACCTTTCTCCCCCCCTCCAAAATTTTGTCGTTAAAAGTTATATTTAGACACAGCTACCACCCAAAAACCCTCTCCTCCATACTAAGTAAATTTGAACACCTGCGTTTCGAGGTCGTGTTTTTTTTTGTGCAATTAGCGACACTTTTAGATTCAATACAGTCTGTCTATGATGTGAACAACACTGTCTTTTGTCATTATCTTCAATATTATCTATCCGTCTGTAAAATTAAGACCATATTAGTTCACTGCTCAGAATAGGCCATCCGGCCAGCTAATTTTTATATTCCTAACATTAATATTAAGAAAAAAGTACTTTTTAAATTTTGTAATATTCCAAACATCTGCGTTTTAGCCGCTGAATTCAAATCAAGGGCTTGGTATTGCAAAAGCGTCCAATAAATGACTGTGGCGTATTATATCTAAGGTCCCTTCTGTCGAGTTGCTTACTTTTTATGTCAACTTGGGAAACGTGACTTTTCTCCGTTCCCCCCCCCCCCCCCCCCCCCCCCCCCCCCCCAATTGCGTCTCCCTAGCCTCTCTAGCCCCACGCAATCCCTCCAGTCATATTTTTTTCCTTTTTGATCCGCCGTTCCCCTCCTGTTTAGCAAGTCAATTATTATGGAGGATGATTACCCGCGGTCTAGGCGATCATGTACTATTCGCAGCCTACGCATTATGTTTTTATCCTTAAATGTTATCTTTGGAGATATTTTACCGTTGTATCTCTGTCCTGGTTTTTTAGTCAGGTGCTTGCTGACTTTTACCTGTGCTGCTGTTTCACAAGGATGTAATGGGTATTCATGTGAGGTGAGTGGTTCTTTTTGCATCTGGGTTGCAATAGCCAAGGTCAATAAGGGGGTGCTTTCCTGGAGTGGTCTGTCCAGATACTTCTTTAATAAGTTTACATGATAAACTTTCTCCTTCCCCTTTTTGTCAATTTTATAGTTTGTTCTAGACACCTTCTCTAGAACCGTATATGGACCTTGCCAACCAATTTGTAATTTATTCTGGCTTCCGGGTAGTAGAAGCAGCACCTTCTCTCCGACTGCCAGTTCCCTGTCCTTTGCCTTCCTATTAAAATATGCTGCATGTTTCTTCCTGGCTTGTTTCAAATTATCATTTGCCAGTTTCCATCCAGCTTTCAAACGAGTGGTCAGTTCGTTCACATATTGATACGATGAGGTAACAGTCTCTTCCGCCTTCTCATCTGTCCAGGTCCTTAATAAAGCTTCTAAAGGACCTTTTATTGGCCTCCCAAATAGCAGAGTTGCGGGAGCCATCCCGGTTGAACTATGTGGTACCTCCCGGTACGCAAACAATGCGGCGGGCAGGAATTGATCCCACAGATCCGGTTTTTCGTGTGCCAGCTTTCTCAGGATAGAAATGAGAGTCCCATTGAACCTCTCTACCTGGCCGTTCCCTTGTGGATGGTACGGACTACAATGAAAGTGCCTGGCTTGAAATAGCTTAAAAACTTCTTCCGTTAGTTTCCCCTTGAACTGAGAACCATTATCCGTCAAGATTTGATGCGGGAATCCTAATCGGGTAAATATTGTAAGTAGTGCCTCTGCTACATGTTTTGAATCAATTGATGGCAGGGCTATTGCCTCTCCCCACATAGAACAAGTGTCCACCAGAGTAAGGATGTAACTGTTCCTCCTCTTGGTCCGAGTGAGAGGTCCTACAATATCCACTGCAACCCTCTCAAAAGGTGTTCCCACTATGGGCATTTCCCCTAGAGTTGCAGGAGCAGTCCAGTGCTTTGGAGCTACCCTTTGACATTCTGAGCAGGATTTGACATATCTTTTTATATCCTCCGTTATCCCTGGCCAGAAGTAATGACAAGCTATACGCTGTCCTGTGGCGCTGATCCCCATGTGACCACTGAAGGGAATCGCATGCCCGAGTTCCATCACTTTATCTCTATATGAAATGGGAAGAACCAGCTGGTTGTGACCATTTGTTCCAGTTCCGGCCTTCCTGTATAAGAGTTTGTTCTTCATGAAATATTCCCCCTTGCTCGGAGGTGTGTGGCATTTGGGCAATTTTTTAAAAAGGGCTTGAGTGTCCTATCCTCAGCCTGCGCCTTCCTCATCTCCTCTGGATGAGCATTTATAGGTTCACCTTCTTCCTCCTTCTTCTGTGACCTGGTCTGCACTGTCGCCATGATCACCGGTTTCTCGGGATTCCCCAAGAAGACGTATCTACACCCCAATATCAGAGGGTAGATTGGTTCATCTATCACTGCTGCTCTGATTTCTCCTTCCACATAGCGAGTTTTCACCGTTATCCTTGCGATGGGAAGTGTCATGAGTGGTATGTCCTTAGTCGCCCCTTGTATTTCCACTGTTTCTGTGGTATACTGACTTGGGTCCACTAGGCTAGACTTCACAACTGAATCATAATCCAAACCTGTATCATAAAGGCACCTTATGGTGACCCCATTACAAATAACATCCTCACAAACTGGGGGGTGATAAGGTTCCTGTTGTCCATTAGGATTAACCTTTAATCTTTGCGTCCCCGACTTCATTGCAGCAATGTTTGAAGGTTTCCTTCTACAAAATTCGGTGTTATGGTTATCCTTCTTGCACCATTTACACCATCTTTTTCCTTGGTTCAACGGTTTTCTTTCATTGAACTTTTGGTCATTGAACTGTGAGTTTCTGTCGCGATAGTCATTTCTTGGCCGCTCAAAGTTTGTCCTACCTTTATTTCCCTGCTCTCTATTATCAAATTTATTAAATTGCTGTGGAGCTTTAAAATTGTCTATGTGCTTCTTCTTAGCACCACTTACCTCTGCCTGGGCTGCCTGATACCTCTCAGCAACATTTAAAATTTCCCCCAACTTCTCTGCACCTTGTTCCATGAGAAATTTTCTCATGTCTGGAGCCATGGACTCTCTCAATTGCTCAATCATGATCATTTCCTTAAGATCTTGGGTCTTCCCCAGAGCCGTCCATTTCTCCAAATAGGTTTCTAGTCTAGCAGAGAATTGGTGGTATGTCTCCCCAGACAACAGTTTGGCATTTCTAAATTTCTTACGATAAAATTCACCATTCTTCTCGTACCTTAATAACAAAGCCTGCTTTAACATGTCATAATTGTCTTGGTCTTCCCTGTTCATTTTGGCAAATACTTCATAAGAAGTACCTCTCAATCCCTGTGATAGCTTTAAGCTCCACCTCTCTCTCTCTAACCCATATGTAGTAGCTAATAACTCAAAACGTCCTAGGTACCCCTCTATGTCATCGTCTTTTTCAACAAAATGGTCTAAATGAAACCCCATAGCTGAGTTTGAGGCTCCCAGACTGGGCGTAGCATCTGAGGCAAAAGGGCTGGCACCATTTTCAGGAGCCTGGCCTTGTAATTCCAGCTCCCTTAGTCGTAATTCGTGCTCCCTTTGCAACCTTCTATCTTCTGCCTCCCTTTCGGCCTTTTTTTCTTCTGCCTCCCTTTCGGCAGTCAACCTTTTTTCTTCTGCCTCCCTTTGCTGTCGTTTTTCTTCTGCCTCCCTTTGCTGTCGTTGTTCTTCTGCCTCCCTTTGCTGTCGTTTTTCTTCTGCCTCAATCTGCAGCCTCTTAATTTCTCTATCAGCCTCAATTTGTAACCTCTTCTCTTCAGCTACCTTTCTATCTTCCCTTTCAATATATTTATCACATTCAGCCGTTACGTATTGAATTAAAATCTGACCATCCATTCCCATCTCCTTCGCGGTGAGCACAGCAGCTGATCTAAATTTTGCCAGCTCCGCCATACTTTTTAGACAATATAATAATATACAAGATAAATCTCTAACCAGTAAATACACTAAGTACTTCTTATGACTATAGTCTAACTAATTCTAACTAACCAGTTAACTAATTAATTATTACTGGCTGTGAAGATTCACCAACTTTTATCTGTAGGGACACTTTTAATGTTAAAGGGAATTTTACAATTTATTTCCCTACTTTTATTTCTCCCACCAGGAGATCCTAATATTACTGTTGGGCTAATTATCCCTGGACAAGACCCCAATATATGTAGTGGTGTTTGATGGTATTGTATGATGGTGATATTACTAAATGTAATTGTATGAGGCCAGCTGTGAAGGCTCCTGAGATAAGATGTAGTTGTGAATTGTCAGAAGGCCTTTCTTGCTACCACTACGACCTCACACTTATCTGTTTTTTTTTTTTCTCTAATGAATGTAGCTACGTAAAGTGTCTAGGGTTATGATATGTAGTGTGGTGTAATAGGTTATAGATATACCCACAGATATTTAACAAGACTAATAATATTAATAAATGTTAAAATACACTGAACTAACTCACGTGTGTAAAATTTTTTGATAGAATTATATTACATTTATTTTGTTCTGGATCAATTTTTTAGATTGACAAGAACTTAAAAGGATTTAGAGATTATGAAAGAAATGCATGGAATATTATATCATAAATGCAATAGTGTACATATATATGTACTATACTAGTTAGTTTTATTAAAATGTTCTAGTAGTCATCTACTTGGGAGGATAGTTAATGTTTGTGCTGTTGGGGTGGCCTCATCACACCTGTCTATATTGACTACACAGTGTCCAGAAAATGGTGGGAATTTTTATGGGGGTATTAGTAACTACAAAGCGTTGGTGAATGTCCAGCAGACCAGAGGCTCACTCATCTTGTAGTTGTAGCTCTGGTGCTGAAATCTGGTGGTCCCACCTCTCCGTGCTGGCGGGCAATAATGGTGGTCTCTGTCACAAGTACTGCACAGATACACTCGAGTAAAGTCACCAACTGAATAGACACTGCTTTGTTGACAACTGAAACTCACAGCTCTGCAATCAAAGTATGGGCCATGTGTCAAAATCTATTCTCTACCCACGTCTGGACACAACACTGACACAACAACCACATCATACAGACAGGTCAGATCTCTCTGACCAAACAGCACATTTACCATGGTGGTTTTACATCAGATAGATCCTCCCAGACTATAGATTCTGAAAAATATTTATTAGTTTTCTGCCCTAAAAGAGGATAGGTAATATGTTTCATTATTCTCAACACTTGATCTGTCTTGCCTAACCCTTGCTGGAGTTTATGTATATTGTTGGTCCCTAGACCCTGACTAGGGCGGGGGGTCTAGAGCAAATCCCTACTTGTTTGTAAGGCTAGATTTTGATATGGCAGTATCAAATCACTCAAACATGAAACAATATTCAAAATATATATATAAGGAAATAATTTCAATCTTACCAGATTATGAATAAATAACACAGAATTGCTAGCAAAACTCAGCTGAGCTGCTGGCTATAGTATGGCGTCCCTAAACTTCTTTCACTTTCTTTCATATGGAAATCACCACACTTTAAAATCTGTGTCTATCACTGAACAACTATTGAAGACTGGCCCCACTTGCGCTCTGAGCGCTAATAATATGATTGTCTGTGGCCAATCACTGCCTAGGTTTATTTTAAATTCAAATTTCCTACCCTAAAGTCATTTCAGTCATGCTTCAGTCAAGTATGGATGGTTATCTGTTAGTCTGTCCGTCTCTACTTGTGTTTCTACAAAAATGTACTTGATTTTTGAACCAACCTTTCTCTCCCCTCCAAAATTTTGTCGTTAAAAGTTATTTTTAGACACAGCCACCACAAAATCCCTTCTCTTCCATACTAAGTAGATTTGAACACCTGCGTCTCGAGGTCGTGTTTTTTTGTGCAAATAGCGACACTTTTAGATTCAATACAGTCTGTCGATGATGTGAACAACACTGTCTTTTGTCATTATCTTCAATATTATCTATCCGTTTGTAAAATTAAGAACATATTAGTTCACTGCTCAGAATGGGCCATCCGGCCAGCTAATTTTTATATTCCTAACATTAATATTAAGAAAAAATTACTTTTTAAATTTTGTAATATTTCAACATCTGCGTTTAGCCGCTGAATTCAAATCAAAGGCTTGGTATCGCGCAAAAGCGTCCAATAAATGACTGTGGCGTAACATATCTATGGTCCCTTCTGTCGAGTTGCTTACTTTTTATGTCAACTTGGGAAACGTGACTTTTCTCCGTTCCCCCCCTCCCCGCCAATTGCGTCTCCTTAGCCTTTCTAGTCTCACGCAATCTTTCCAGTCATATGTTTTTCCTTTTTGATCCGCCGTTCCCCTCCTGTCTAGCAAGTCAATTTTTATGGAGGATGATGACCCGCGGTCTAGGCGATCATGTACTATTCGCAGCCTACGCATTATGTTTTTATCCTTACATGTTATCTTTGGAGGTATTTTACCGTTGTATCTCTGTTAATTTCACTACATTCTTACATCCCATAACGTCACACAGAAGATTTTTTTATAGACCATATGACATTTACATCCAGTCACAAGGAAAAAAAAAAACACACACTGCAATGTCTTTTATATTTGGACATGTGCCCTAATATAACCAACGGACCCTGTGTCTAAGTTGAAAGGGATGCGCCTTGCCAAAACGAGGCAAAATAACAAAAAGAATTCAGTCACAAGATCCTAAGTGTACATGTATTACAACATACCAGAAGATTAAGTAGCATGTCAATTATGGGATGGCTGTTTATTGTGGCAGAGTGGTTAGGTTACTTGTTTTGCTTGGCAATGGTAACTGAACGCTGTGGTCCATCCAGCTATAACAATGGGTGCCTGACTCTGCTTTGAGTTAGGGAAGACAGAAACAGTGAGGAAGGGAAGGGAAGGGAGAACTGGTCACCTCACCTCGTAAAGTTAAGATGTATTATAAGTGAAGTCTCCCCCCAATGGCAGTATCTTGCAAGTACTTTTACCTTTTATATACTGTAGCATTAATTAAGGATTAGTTATGTTGTGTGTTTACCTCTACACCTCACGGTAGAAGGGGAACAGCTAAGTAAGTAAGTATGTTGTGTGTCATATCAGCTATGTAGGAAAAGGATCCCCTTACACGCCCATTGAAGCATTCTGGGAATAGGGTGTTAGGCCCATATTTTCTTGACCATCGGCACACTAGGGGTGATGTGGTCAGCATCACGCTGGCCACCTTTAACCTTCACAGAGTTGCTCTGGTACACAATGCATGAGGCTGGGTCGACCCGGAGCCATTTGCGGTCTAAAAATCCCACCTCAACTGGGGATCGAACCATGGACCACCAAGCTAGGAAGCCAGTGCACTAACCACTTCACTACCGCGGCTCCTATATCAGTTATGTGCTTGATCATTAACATTGTCACACTTAGAGAATAGTGTCATTTGAATTGTAACACGATACTACTTAAAGATTGTTTTGTTTATTTATGCTTGTGTATTTTTATTTAAATCTCATTCTAGTAATATCTATCTTCCTAATTTATTTTTGAAGCAAAAAGCAAGACATGTAAATTCATTTTTTCATCTGATAAAAGTCAGTAAATTTGACTTGTACACTGTTGCAAATGTTGCAGTTGGAGATGGAGTTTGCTGAATTGCTGAGGGATAAAGAGGCCTTAGAACAGCGAATCTCAGACAGTGATGAAGTGAAAGGAGAGAATGGTGACGTGAAAGTGTCTGATACAACACTTCTCGAGGAAGGACTAAAGCAGTTGACAGCTGAGAAACAGGAAATGGAGAAAGAGAAACAGGAGCTAGAGGATGTAGTAGGTGGATTATCAAGACACATTGTTGCAACAGAAAATAAGGTAGGAATACCCTTCATATGGCCTGTCACGAGTTCTTAACTACTTTGTCACTATTAATTAATCAGCAGATATGCAGTTTAAGTTGGACATTTTTGTTTTTCATTATTTCATGACATTGAGATTGTCACAAATATAATTGATCTTTTTCCTTCTTTGTTTTCTCTCTGCACCAGTTTTCTCTATTCCTGTAGTTTAACATTTTCGGCCTGTGTTCAGCATTTTGCCTCCTCCTATCTATTTAGTGTACAGTTTTTTTGTTCCTCTGTTCCTTTCCATTCTGTTCTTTTGGCCAGCCATCACTAATATATTTCCTCTGCTGTATTATTACTCTCATCAGTAGGATTTGGGACATGAGTGTTGTAGTTTAGTGAAAATTTGCGTAACAGTGGTCAAGTATCACACAACATATCAGAAGATTAAACAGCATATATATTATAGGATAGTTATGTATTGTAGCATTGTTCAGGAACCCCAACTTCTGATGCTCAGATTGCATCCTGTTGTAATGCCCTAACATAGAGTTTCCTATCATTATAAGTAATTTTAAAAATCTAAGATTAAAAGGGCCTGCATTGTTAGTTAGTCTTTGCTAGGATACAATTTGCAAAACAGTGACATCATTGAGTAAAAGATACTATACAAAAATGGTGGATCGACAAAAAAGGAGAAATTAGATAGCAGAAGAATGAAAAACTTAGCTGGAAGATCTTAATAACATGTTAAAATCACTGCAGAAATCATCATCATTAGCTAAGCTTGTCACATAGCATAACAATTAGATATCTAAATGGAATCAACACTTAATGGAAGTTGTATCTGATATGTACGAGTAATAATAATAGCCCATTCAGTCATAACTGACTATGGGAATGCGTCCTTGAGGTGACAGCCCTCAGCTGCTTATTTTCCTGGTGTTCCTTTTGACATTTTCTCCTGCTTGTTGTGTGAGCTTCTTTTCACCCAATCTGAGGTGGGGCCGTAAATAGCATCGCCACTTGGTGTGATTGGCAGTTCATCCTCCCAGGTTGCTGGATATATGTTCGGTGCCCTCATGTCTCTCTTACACACATCTTTGAATCTCAGCTGCGGTCGCCCAACTGTTCTTTTGCCATCTGCCAGTTGTGACCATCTTCCATGCAGCAGACATGGCCAAGCCAGCGTAGTCTATGCTGTCAAAGCAGTGTATACAAGCTTTGAAGGCCAGCACGTAACAACACCTCGACATTTGTCACTTTTTCCCCAAACACGCGATGTGAGGCGGGCAAAGTAGCTGCAGCTTTGCCAATGCGGCTGTCAATTTCTGTGTCCAGAGAGAGTTTGTCATTGATGGTAGACCCCAGATATGTGAAGTGGTGCACCACTGCCAACTCATAGTTATCGATAGTGATCTGAAACATGGAGAAGAACAAAGTGCCATCACTCCTCAGCTCACAGTGGAGAATAGGCCTTCAGCATATTCCTGTACTGTGCCATCCATTCAAGTTCTTTCCATGTCTTCATTATCTTTTTGTTTGACAGTGATATAAAAAAAATAATAAAAAGGCAAGAGGAACATTAAATTTCTCGAGAAATGTATGGAATAAAAAAAAATCAAGGCCCTTATAACAGTCAGAATATCTCAGATGTCAAGTCAGTCCTACTGTAGTGCTCTGAAACATGGCTCACAACAAAAACAACAACCAAAATGTTACAGACTTTAAAAAATCGGTGGTTACGTAGAATAGAAGGATTGAAATGGTACAATAAGGTTACCAACGTGGAACTGATGACAAGAACCAGACAAGTGCCAGTGGAACAAGAGATGAGAAGAAGATGCTTGTGTGGATTGGACGCACATTGAGAAAACCTGTTGATAGCATTACTGGGCAGTCCTTGTGCTTGAATCCCCAAGGTAAGAGAAGTAGAGGTGACTGAAGAACACATGGAGAAGAGAACTGGAGACAGAAATGAAAATTATGAAGTAGACATGGAATGACCTTGACCTGATGGCATGTGTGGAAAACCTGGCAAATGTTTGTTGATGACCTTTGCTCCTTGGACAGGTAAAGAGTATTGATTAATTGCTTGATTTTTTTTTTTTTTTTTTTGCTCTCTTTTTATGCTCTGGTAAACACACAAAGCAATATGGAACACTTATTTCCTGTTGTTTCCCTCACTTGAACACATTCATAATAATGATAAGCACGAACAGTCAGTCAAGGCTTTTAAAAAATTCTATTTGCTTTGTAGGTGAAGGACCTTGAGAAGACTTTAGAACAACTTCGAGCTGCCTCAGTTTCACTTGAACATGAGAGAAATGGCTTGAAAGATGATGACAGTGATAAAGAAGATGAGCTGAGGAAACATCAGGAAGAGGTTATGAACCTCAAAAAGCAAATTGTCCAGCTTACTCAAGAAGTTGAGGTAACTTTTCTTTCATTCGTTCTTTATTGTTGTTTTTAAAAAAAAATCTCAAATGCCATTTTAGTAGAGCCCCATGTAATATCCCGGGGGTCTTAGAAGAGACAAAGAAAGAAAAAGACTACTTTACACTCAGTGTTGTGTGTGTACCTTGTTGTCAGTGTTGTGCATTACATTCACAGCACAATAAATAAGGCGTTGTATAAAGAACGACCATCTATTAACTCCAATAGAACACACATGTTGACAAACAAGATGAATATGTACACGATGACAAACATGATAAGGAACGTCTGTTCCCAGCTGAAACTGTCACCCAGCACCAATGGTGTAAGAACGTCTGGCTGTTAACGGGTCATGTCGACAACATCCGGTTCGTGCGGTCATCGCACATTACCACACAAAGCCTATATAGCAGGAACGAAGCTGGCGTTCCATTCTAAACTTTAACAGTTCCTCCCCAGCAATTAAGAGCTAGGATCGAATCTGACAACTGGTTTTCGTTGTCTTTGAGATCTTCGTGGAGGTACTGCAGCATCCACCACACTTCTATCTTCCATAACAGGCTCTGGGGCGTCAAGCAGTAGATCAGGTGCTGCCTTGGTAACTTGATCCATGATGGCTTTGTTGAGTAAAAAGTCATCATAGCTATCGTCGGAGGGTGGTCTGATCTTCATGAGACTTCCCGGTCTTAACTGGTTCTGATGCTTCCGTACATTCATGTTGTTACTTAGATGAACTGTATACATCATACGACCGATAGTTCTTATAATGTGACCATGCACCCAAGGATCACCTTTTGAGGAATAGTTCCTTACCCACACAGGGTCTCTAATTCTGAATCTTGATCCTTTAACTCCAGCTGTTTCACTTCTTCGTTCTTGCTGAGGCATTAGCAATGACAATTGTGTTCTTGGCTGACGGCCATGTAACAACTCGGCAGGGGACTTGCCAGTCAAAGAATTTGGTGTTGTCCTGTAAGCGAACAGTAGTTCATCCAGAGCTCGATGTCGTGTCTTCCCTCCCCAGCAAATCTTTGCCATTGAGGTTTTGAAGGTGCGGACAAAGCGTTCTGCCTCTCCATTTGAAGCTGGATGAAATGGAGCCATCATGAGATGCTCAATTCCATGTAGTGAACAGAACTGTTGAAACTTGACCGAAGTAAACTGTGTTCCATTATCTGAAACAATTGTGCCAGGAAAACCTTCGTGAAGGAAGATCTTAGCTAGAGCTTTTATTGTTGCCTCAGTTGTCAAGGAATTCATCGCAACAATATATGGATATTTAGAATATGCATTGACAACTACCAGCCATTGTTCATCCATAAAAGGACCTGCGAAATCGATGTGGATTCTCTCCCACGGACGTTCAGCTATTGGCCATGACTGATAATGTTGATGCGGATTACTCTGGTTTGCTCTGCATGCATTACAGTTTACTGATAACGATTGTATGTCCTTGTTAATGGTGGGCCACCAACAATGCCGTCGAGCCAGTTGTTTCATTCGGATTATGCCGAAGTGTCCTTGATGCAGTAAATGAAGGACTTTTTCACGAAGAGAAGTGGGTACAAACACTCGGTTAGACTCAGCCTGCCATAACAGAATGCCTTTGTGAATTGATAAATTAAGGCGCCTATCAAAATAAGGTTTTATGTCGCTGTTATTTCGTGACAGTGATTCTGGCCACCCACTGAGTACAAAATGTTTGACTTTATGAAGAATCTTATCTTTAGCAGTTTCAGATTCTACCAAAGCAGAGTCCAGCGGAAAATCAGCTATGGCATCATCATTTTCCATGCTGACATTATAGCATGATGCTTCAGACTTGTCAAATGCAGGATCTGGTCCCATAGGTAATCTTGACAGTGCGTCCGCATTAGCATGTTTCGTTGTTGGCCTATGTTTGATGACAAAGTTGTATGACATCAATAGAATGGCCCATCGCTGCAATCGCTGCATGGATAACACAGGCAATTTGTGATCAGGCGAGAAAATAGACAAAAGAAGCTTGTGGTCTGTCTGCAATTCAAAAGGTTTTGTCAGGCCATAGAGATACTGGTGAAATTTCCGTACTCCAAAAATTATTGACAAGCCTTCCTTTTCAATTTGGCTATAGTTTTTTTTCTGCTTCGCTCATGGTCTTGGAAGCAAAAGCTATTGGTCTCTCAGAACCATCTTGGTAACGATGTGATAATACTGCTCCTATTCCATATGAAGATGCGTCTGTAGCAAGTATAATAGGCAGGTTTGGATCAAAATGTACCAATCTAGTTGCAGTTATGATAGCTTTCTTAAGAGCTTGAAAAGCTCTTTCCCGATCTGTGGACCAGAAAAATGGCGTGTCCTTCTTTCTTAACTTATTTAGTGAAGCAGAAAGTTCTGAATAATTATCAATGTACTTATGATAATAATTTATTTTCCCCAAGAAGGACTGGAGTTGTGTTAAGTTTTCTGGGCGGGGTAGCTGTTTGATAGCTTCGATGCCAGAGTCTGATGGTCGTATTCCTTCATCAGAAATAATGTTACCTAGGTACTCAACCTCAGATTTGAAGAATTCACATTTGGACCAATTACACTGAAGTCCATGGTGTTCTAACCGCGTGAAAAGTTCTTCAAGTGTTTGCAAATGTTCATCATCTGACCTTCCTGTTATGATGATATCGTCCAGATAGTTAGCACAACCATTGAGATCTGTGGTTATCTGTTCTATAAAGCGCTGAAAAATAGCAGGAGCGCTCGAGATGCCAAATGCAAGTCTTTGGTACTGGTACAGTCCATGCTGCTTATTGATAACAGCTAGATTCTTAGATTCTTCATCCAGTTCAATTTGAAGGTAAGCATCAGACAGATCTAATTTGGAAAACTTTTTTCCATTTTGAAGTTTATGAAATAACTCTTCTGGTCTTGGTAAAGGATACTGTTCAACTTGAAGATGGGAATTGATAGTAACTTTAAAGTCTCCACAGATTCGAACAGTGCCGTTAGACTTTGGAACTACCACTATCGGTGCAGCCCAATTGCTTGTCTGAATTGGTTTAATACCAAGCTCCTCCAATCTTTGTATTTCTTTCTTTACTGCATCCTTCTGAGCAAAAGGAACTGGTCTAGGCTTGTGGAACCTTGGGATTGCCCCTTGACGTAGCTGTAAATGTGCCTTAAAAGTCTTGCATGTGCCTAGTCCATCTGAGAATACCTTAGGAAATCTAGAACAAAGATGGTTCACCTTAGATAATGCCTCTGATGCATGGACAGGTTCCACCATATTGACAATTTCAGGTGGCAGACTATTGTCCTCTGTGATTTTAAAACCAAATGCCTTGAACCACGGGGCGCCAAACAAATTCATGCCTTCTTGTGTATCAGCCACTAATAATTGAAGTGTTCGAACTTTATCTCCTAATCTCACTTCTACGATTGTCCAACCCTTCAGTGGTATGTGCACAGCGCCATAACCCTTGACTTGTGAGTTAACGGGCTGTAATCTCGGCATACCTATCTGCTCATAACCCTTCAAGCCTACCATGCCACAAGTGCATCCTGTGTCAAGCAGAAATTTCACTGGGTGGTTATTCACCAGAACTCCGCCAATGCCGGTCCCAAGCCCGGATGAAAAAGGAGGCAGGGATCTCAATGGCAACACGCTGCTCTACAGTGGTGTACCCATATCCGAAAGAGCTAAAGGGGGTGTGGGTTGCATTGTGGCCCAAAATCAAAAAGATAGTATCAAGGGGTGGAACTTTGTCTCAGAGCGCATTATGGTTGTGAAACTAAAAGAAGGAGAAACCATAGTCAACCTGGTCATAGTGTATGGGCCAAATGAGGATGAGAGAGCAGAGGTCAAGGAGGAATTCTTCGAGCTGCTTCAAAGGACAGTGGATGACTGCCTAGATGAAGTTATCATGCTCGGAGATTTTAATGCCAGAGTTGGAAATGACCATGCTAGATGGGGTGGAGTTATCGGAAGATATGGAGAAGACACTCTCAATGACAATGGAAAGCGACTTCTTAGATTCTGCAGTGAGCAGAATCTGATCATTACAAACACAAAGTTCCCCCATAAGCGCATACATGCATACACTAGATGTGAACCAACAAAGAATGAGAAGTCAGTGATTGACTATGCCATTGTTCGGAGAAGCTCATTCAAATATGTCCGAGATGCAAGAGTCTGGAGGGGGCCAGAGATTTGAAGTGATCACTACCTGCTAACAATCAAACGAACAACTGAAAGAGTTGCTCAGCCTAGGAACTGCTCAACATCACGCAAGAAACCAAGTAAACGAGCAGGAGAAATGAGCATTAGGACCTACAAGCTGAGAGAGCCAGAAATTAAGACCAGATATCAGGGGCTTATTGCTGCAGCGGTGAACAACACAGAAGAACAACCTGATGACTTGGAAACCCTCTGGATTAAATTCAAGGATATCATAAAGACAGCTGCTGCAGAAGCATGTGGTGAAGTCCGACTTGGGAACCAGAGAAAGAGGACACCTTGGTGGACAGAGGAAGTCAAAGAGAAAATAAGAGAGAAGAAAATGGCATGGAAACAATACTTAGGAGCTAAAAACACAACAGGACAAATGGAAAAATATAGAGAATATGTGACACTCAGAACAGAAGTAAAGAACAAAGTGCAAGCCGCAAAACAGAAGTCCTGGGAAGAATTTGGAGAAAAGCTAGAAAAAGATGCACAAGAAAACCAGAAATTGTTCTATAAGACCCTAAAGAACATGAGGAAGGAAAAACAATGCCCTCTCAAATTTATAAAGGACAAGCAAGGCAAATTGCTTACTGCCCCGAAGGAAGTAATGGAAAGATGGAAAGAATATTTCTCAGAACTCCTTGATGGTGAGCAAGGTCAAGCATCAGAAATGATAACCACTAGCACAGAAGAGGAAACCAATGGTGATGAAGATGACATAAAGATGGAAGAACTGAAGGCAGCACTGGAGAAAATCAAGATGGGCAAAGCAGCAGGGCATGATGGTATAACACCAGAAATGGTTAAGTACATGGGAGCATCAGGCGGCCTGTTACTCTTAAGGGTCCTACAGGCAGCATGGTGCAACAAGACCATACCAAAGGATTGGGAGATCGCCATAATAACACCAATTTTCAAAAAGGGTGACAATCGACAGTGTGGAAACCATAGAGGCATATCCCTTCTCAGTGTCCCTGGAAAATCTGCTCTAGAATCGTAGAGCAGAGACTCCGACGCCTAGCTGAGCCACAATTGGATGAGGTCCAGTGCGGATTCCGAGCAAACCGAAGTACTCAAGACCTAATCTTCACACTCAGACAGCTGAGTGAAAAGGCCCTTGAGTATAAGAGTGAGATCCATCTTTGTTTCATAGATCTGGAGAAGGCGTTTGACAGGGTCCCTTGGAGCAAACTTTGGGACTGTTTGGCAAGAAAGAATATTCCAGCACCTCTGATTCATGCTATACAGAGCTTCTACAAGTCTTGCAGAAATTATGTGAGGACAGCAAACCATAAGTCAGAAGAGTTCAGGACCACCACTGGTGTAAGACAAGGTGATATCCTATCACCTTACCTCTTCATACTCCTTATGGACGATGTCATCAAGGCATGTAAGGAGAGAACAAGAAAGTATTCAGTGGGGTACTGGAAGATGAGACAGGTCTATATTTCAGAGCTGGCATTTGCTGATGATGTTGCCCTGATTGCTAAATCAGAGGCACATCTCCAATCCAACCTGCAAGTATGGAAGGAAGAGCTGGAGAAGAGAGGGATGGTCATAAGCAGCTCTAAAACAAAATCCATGGTGATATCACGAGAAGAAAGAAGACATCAGATTAAGCTGGGAGAACAGGTCCTGGAGCAGGTCGACCACTTTAAATACCTCGGAGCTATTATAGACCGAAAGAGAGCCATCAAAGAAGAGTTGGCCACTCGAAAAGCAGCAGCTGGGAGACTTTTTCAGGCCATAAATCGAGGATTCCTCAGCGGGAGAGAGGTTGGTGGGAGGGCGAAGATGGCTATATACCGCTCCGCCTATGTCCCAGTCTTGACATATGGATGCGGGTCATGGGCAATGACTACAGCCCATAGGGGCCAGGTCCAAACCTCGGAAATGAAATGTCTGAGGAGGGTGGTTGGGGTAACAGGAGGAGACATGGTGCGCAACCAGACGATACGTCAAGGCCTAAAATGCCACCCCCTACAGACCCAAGTAGAACAGTCCCAACTAAGATGGTTTGGCCATGTCTGCGGGGTGGGAGGGGATCGGCTACCACGACGGGCATGGGAGGCGGAGAGCCAGGGGTCCAGACCCCGGGGACGACCCGGAGTCCGCTGGGGGGACAACATTGGACAATCTTTGAAGGACCGAGGACTGGGGTGGAGCCGGGCCGGGAGGGGGACGGCCGATAGAATAGTCTGGCGCTCTCTCTTCCAAACCTCTACACCTCACGGTAGAAGGGGAACGACTAAGTAAGGTTATTCACCAGAACATTGATGTAAAATTTATTCTTCTGTTCTTCAATGCTGACAGTGTTTACATCTTCAGACTGACCCTTCCTTGACCTACTAGTAAACTTGTCTAGACTAGCACTTCGACGTGAGTTGTTTACATGTGTAGTGCCTGTAGTTTTCACTGAAGCACAGACGGATGAAATGTGTCCAATTTTTCCACAAAGATTGCATCGAGACTGTCTGTACTTGCAATCTGATCGTTCGTGTTTGCTATGACATGAAGGACAAGACGTCAGTTTGTTTAATCTCAAGCTCTGTGACTTGCTTCTGTCTGTAGCTTTTCTATCCAATGACGTGGCACGCTTTTGTTTATAAAAAGGTTTCATAACATTAATGTCTGAAGATACAGGTTTCTCATCTCCTCTTAAAGTTTCACTTGCAGCCAAAGTTGTTTCATATAATGCTGCTATCTGAGCTTTCTTTTCAAGGGATGGATTTTCTTCTGACAATGCAGATCTTCTTATAAATTCATGCGGCGTGAATTGAAGAACCATGTCTCTAATATGTTCTTCTACTAGTGACTGTCCACAAAATTCTTTGGGCATAAAAATCTACAGTCAGTCGATAGACCACGAAGTTCAGTGTGATGCTGCACTGGAATTCTGTCCTTCAACCGGCCCGATTCTGTCGTCTATTTTGTATTTTCACCATTTTTGTCTTCTCATTTGTATATATATCGTGTTTGGTATTTTTGGGTAGGTAATTTAATGGGTTCGTTTATGATGGTAGGTTTATTTTACACTTGCCCCATTTTTCTCTCCTTCTAGATTTTTTTTCGCGAATCACGTAGATTTTCGTTTAGCAGATGTGTAGGAGGAAATTGCGGGGGTTTTTCTCTTGTATATAATGAGTCGGTAAACTGCGGGCAACTCTCTCTATGAAGAAATAATAGCCGCCGTACAACTGCGTATTTATTGTCTCCACTGTGGGAAAAACAGCGGTAAATTGCGAGTCACGGCGAAACAGTGGGGGAGCATAATTTTGACAAATAAAATTATCCACGGCAAAAGGACATATCTCAGGGGGTCAGAGGACTCGAGTTATCGTCAGAAGCAAACAAAAATAACCTAAACGGTCTATTGCAGTGAAGTTCAATTCTTCAGCGAGACTGGTTTCAATTGCGTACAGCCGGAAATCAAGGCTGTGTTTTCCTCTAACTCCGGAGCAGGTTAAAAGAGGGAAGCTATTCAGCAGCAGAGAAGTTTGTCGACAGTTAATCAAGTACCTCATGCTTGACGCCAGAACTTCATCATCATCCTCCCCAGATTCAGGAACAGATGATAGGGTTACCATACCTGGGTCTTGAAAGAAACGAGAGAAGAGCGTAACGGAGACGCCGCATCATCAGTCATCGAGTATTAGAGAGACACTGAGATCAAGAAGGAGAGAGGGAGAAAGAGAGGAGGGAGAAAATAGGCAGGACCAGTAGGGTCTGTTCAGTATCCACTCGACGGATAGACACTGAGCCATTGTGTTACTCCAAGTCTATTATTTTTAGCGTTTCCAGTGGTGTTAGATAGCAGCGCATATCGCCTACCAAGTTGGAAGCTGTGTAGACGTTTCGTTGAGGAAGAGTCAACCAGACTGAGACAGTAGACATCTTATAGGTATTAGAGAGTGGAGGCTAAAGTTGACAGCCTTACAAGATCAGAGTAGTTTAAATCACTAACCACTTTTATTGTTCCCCAGCAGGGTGACAGAAAGAGTGAATGTGATTGGGGTTTTTTGTTTGTTTCGTCTAGTGTCTATCAATTTAATTGTTACGTTGCTTTTCAGGCCAGTGCAACATTGGACGCTATTTTTTATGATTGATGTATGCTGAAATTTTAATGTTTTATTCTGTAAATAAATAGATATTTACTGTACACTGGATCAGCTTCTACTCTTTACTATACTTACTTTATGTCGTCTGTATAGTGGTGTCTGTGGTCGTTTTTATACACCTTATTTCCTTGTATTTAAAGGTAGTCAGAGGAGGGTGAGATTATAGCCTTTCTGACGTCACGAAGCGGCAAGGGGAGAGTCAAAACCTGGTTCTATCCCTTGAGCCAATAGTCTCATCTGTCCACAGGCATGTCATTTTCCATCTAAATTCTATCTTCTCAGACTTTCTCATACTAGGGTCTTGCTTTCATTCAGGCAAACTCGATAAACTTAAAACCACTTCGTGACATTCAGCAATCCACTGTGCATATGACTGATCTGGTTTCTTCCTGGATTGCCAAAATTTATGACGAGCAATGATCAGATGTGTTGAAATATCGGAAGGGTGTTGTCAGCTTACATGTCAGTTCTGTGAATGGGAACTTGGATAGATCTTCTGTTCCACATATCTTCTGCGTTAGCTGATATAAAGATGAGCCAATCCAAGAAAGGAAATAGTGCCTTTTTATCAGGTCATCTGTTTGCTGATGAGCATCAAAATGATGATTTAGTCGCTTAAAATAAATGTCCCATTTATCCTGTTCTAGCTTAAATTCAGGGAACGCAGGAATGTGTTCTTTGATTGGTGTAGAATGTGGTGCCAATGCTCCATCTGAGCTGCTGCTAGTGGTTTGCCTCTGCAACAGGAGATCCAATATTTTTCTTTGGTCTTCACTTTGCTGTTTCATTTGTTCCATGAACATTTTAAGCAACAGGGTCATTTCTGATGCTTGCTCTGCCATACTGTGAAATTGCTTAATATGGAGAACCAGTATTAACTTTGAAACAGTGAAGCTTGAATTGGCGGGGAAAATGTGAACATAAGGATAAAATACTGCAACCTGGAAAATGTCCGTGCTACAACGTTCTTGTTACTAGAAGCTTGTGTATATGACCACTTATGTAGATTAGGATTTCGTGACGAAATATTCCCACAGCAGTTCGTTATCCTCGTCGCCAGTGTTGTGTGTGTGTCTGTGTACCTTGTTGTCAGTGTTGTGCATTCCATTCACAGCACAATAAATAAGGCGTTGTATAAAGAACGACCATTTATTAACTCCAATAGAACACACATGTTGACAAACAAGATGAATATGTACACGATGACAAACATGATAAGGAACGTCTGTTCCCAGCTGAAACTGTCACCCAGCACCAACGGTGTAAGAACGTCTGGCTGTTAACGGGTCATGTCGACAACATCCGGTTCGTGCAGTCATCGCACATTACCGCACAAAGCCGATATAGCAGGAACGAAGCTGGCGTTCCGTTCTAAACTTTAACACTCAGGCATCTCATACAAATTGACTAATATGAGGTTGTGCATGGGTGCTAGCAACCTCTTCATGTAAAACAAGTTGCTACAGAAACCACAGCTGCATGAGCATGTAAATGCTTGGAGTCGGCTTCCTGCAAGAAGACTAGCTACAGTGCTGGCTCAGTGCTCCATAAGGAGCACAAAGGAAAATGATGACATTAGTACAGCCACACATGTAGCATTGATGACTGTAAAAGTTGCATTTTTCAAGTTAGCTCTGTAATGCATCATTACTCATACTTGACATAAATACAAAAGTTATCTGTTAGCTCTATACTGTTAGCTCCATACTGTTAGCTCTGCATTTATTTTAGTTGTGATATTATGAGGAAATTTGACTGAAAGCGGTTAATGTTTCATCTTTGTTTCATTGGTGTGGTAAACAGTGAGCGTCCGATTGACAGAGCGGTTAGAGCGGTTTTGAGGGTACAAAACCATGGGGATGTATAAGAATACAGTGTATGGAGAACATAGAAATGGGCTTGACAGCAGTGTGAAACTGTCAACAGAAGAGAGACTATCATGGATATAGAGAATGGAAGCCGGTTGAGTTTTTAGCAGAGACATTTAAGGGCTGTGTTCATTGAAAGAGAAGGGGAAGAAGAAAGGTGAGGGATACTTTGTTACATCATTCTTGGTTCCATTATCTTTGTCTCTTGCTATCTGTAAATACCTGTGCTCGTGATCACTAGTACTTCTGCTGGGGTAGGAGATGCTGTTGAATATGTAGGTTCCATTGACTGATGGATTCATGGATTCTTTACTGTTCTTTTTCACTTCTTATGGATCATAAAACCACCACTACAGCTGGCCCAACTTGCAGGAAGTCTGCGTTCAATCTTCTGTGCTCATGCAGACGTGGTTTGTGTAGCAATTTATTTTACATCATATGTTGGCAACCCCATGCACAAACTTATCTTCTTCTTCTTGTCCATTTTTGCTCCTTATGGAACATGGAACCACTCCCACTGCTGATGCCGTTGTAGGAAACCTGCATCAAAGCATTCATATGTTCTTGTAGTAGTGGTTTATCTATCTGTTATTTTACACGATGAGGTTGCCAACCTCATGCCCAAGCTCACATTAGTCGCCTCTTATGAAGCACCTGAGGGAGCAGTTGGCATATTCTTTCTGTGTCTCCTTGGAAACCGCTGGAAACTTCACAACATGTTCCAGTCACTACGGGGGGACGTATTATTCTTGTATTATGTTTACCTATTTTTCAGGAATGGGAGAAGAGACATGCAGACACAGTGACTACATACAGAACCCATTTACTCAGTGCTGTACAGGTAGAAATACGTTAAATGAATGTTTCATTTTTTGTGTGGTTTTTTTTGCTTGGGCTTTTGACAAAATGCAGCTGTTCTCATAGGCAAACTATATGGTCACCAACGATTTGTGTTAAAGAAAAAAATCTTTTAAGTTTAAAGAAAATCTGTGAATCTCAACCCTTAAAGTGGAAGGGAAGTTTAATGATATTTCAGCGATTGAATAGTTTGTCTAAGGTGCCAGCTGCTGATTGATAGTCTGGGACTGAATTAGTTTTTTGCTTATTTGCAAGCAGGGTAGTGGAGTTGAAAAACTGTTTATTCGACTCCGACTCCTGTAATTTAAGAAATACCACTCCAGCTCCAAGGAGAAGGGGTTTGAAGAAAAGAATCCTGATTTCTCAAGAAATACAGTTGACATTCAAAAATCCGGCCATCGATAATCCGGTTCCTTCAGATTTCCGGCATGGATTTCGGAGCGCATTTTTTAATTTACCACGTTGGCGCGCCACTGTTTTCTGGAGCCGTTTATGTTTTGATGCAGCTGTTGGGTCTTGCTTGCACGTGTTAACAGGCATTCCTGCTCATTCCTTCTCATTTTATCATTTATTTGCTGCTGTAAAACCCCATTATGGATTCAGCAAATAAAAGAAGTGGCGTAAAACGTAAACATCGTGCGTTGCTTTTCATTTAGTTTTTAATTTTCTGTCTTTAAAGGACTGTACAGGTAGTCATTTTCTGTTAAATATATACAGCATATATAACCATAAAAAATCCGGCATTTTCAACAATCCGGCACTCCTCAGGTCCGGAGGTTGCCGGATTTTTGAATGTCAACTGTACCGTGATTTTTTTTCCCCCAGCATTCGTGAATGTTAAAGTTATGAGAGGAATTGGAGCTGAGCAATTTGTAACTGACTCTGACTACAACTCAGACTCTACACTAAAACTACTGACTCCACAGCTCCAACTCCGACTCCACAACCCTGTTTGCAAGGCCAATTAATAATTGTGGGCACACATAGATCAGTTTAATCTGTTGATTGCCTTCGATGATACACTCAAACACTACAAGTGAATATGTCCACTGAAGTAAGAAGAGACATCTCCAGTGCTACTAATACTGTCTTAGAGAAAGGAATTGTGGATGATGACCAAACAAACTGGAAGATCATAATAAAGTCACAGAGATGTTTTTACAGAGGAATATTGAGGCAGCCAAGGACAGCTGAAAGAGCTAATGAAGATGTTATGAAAGAAACTAAAGTACTCAAGGAAAAGGGCATGATTTGAAAAGAGAAAAATTGTAGCACATTGTTTGAACTGGCAAAACGTGTGAAAAGTGAGTTCAAGGACAGTTTATTTCATATGATGACAGCTTCATTTTAGTGGCCTTGTATGACATGCCTGAGAGAGTAGTAGATTATTTTTCATTTGTCTCCTCAGAGATTTCTGAGGTATCTGAGAAAGGTGGTTAAAGTAACAAGAAGAGACATGGTCTGCAACCAGACGATACGTCAAGGCCTAAAATCCCACCCCCTGCAGACCCAAGTAGAACAGTCCCAACTAAGATGGTTTGGCCATGTTTGCAGAATGGGAGAAGATCGGCTACCACGACGAGCATGGGAAACTAAGAGCCAGGGATCCAGACCTCCAGGATGACCCAGAGTCCGCTGGGAGGACAACATTAGACAATCTTTGAAGGACCGAGGACTAGAATGGAACCAGGCCAGGAGGAAGACAGCCAATAGGATAGTCTGGCGCTCTCTCTTCCAAACCTCTGTACACCTCACGGTAGAAGGCGAACGACTAAGTAAATAAGAGATCGCCGGGAACTACAAAGGGCATCCAGTATATGACTTCATACAATTCTTGATTGAGAATATTTGACTGAATGCAAATGTAGACCAAAAAAAAAAACACCCCAAAAAAAAATAGAGAGAGAGAAAGAGAGAGAGGGAGGGGAGAGAGGGAGGGAGAACGAACGAACGAACGAACGAACTTTATTTTCAAAGGGTTAAGAATTGGGCACGCAGGCCCGTCTGACATTCTGTCCTTCCTCTCTCTCTCATCATATATACTATATCCTTTCATCCTCACATTTACTATAATCATAATTAAGGCATTTATCATTATAAAAGTAATATTACATTTGCAATAATCATCATAATTAAAGTACGTTTTTAACATTAAAAAAGAATAATAATAATAATAATGAATGTAAAAATAAAATAAATAAAATTAAAAATAAACATTAATACATAGATAGATAGATAGATAGATAGATAGATAGATAGAGAGAGAGATAGAGAGAGAGAGAGAGAGAGAGAGAGAGAGAGAGAGAGAGATAGATAGATAGATAGATAGATAGATAGATAGATAGATAGATAGATAGATAGATAGATAGATAGATAGATAGATAGATAGATAGATAGATAGATAGATAGATAGAACTTTATTTTCAAAGGGTTTAGAATTGGGCACGCAGGCCCGTCTAACATTCTGCCCTTCCTTTCTCTCTTCTTCCATAGTTAATCCATTTATTCTCACACGTATCCTAAATGTTACTTAAATAATAAAATAACAAAAAAGTACAATAAAATAAAATCCCAACATTGTAACAGTACAATAACAGTTACACAGATTTACAGATGCGTATCATAATTTATACTAAACAGGACAAAATTAACTTTAAAACCTACATATGATGATATGTAATTATTTAAGAACATAACGAAATTAGGGTGGCATATAATCTGCACTCATGATGTATTTGAAAAGTCTGTGATTGAATGAATATGGACTAAGAGTATTTTTTAAGTCGTGTGGAAGAGTATTCCACAGATGAGCAGCAGAAAAAGCTAAACTTTTCTTGAATAAGTCGAGCCTAGGCTTGGGCATGTGTAATTTATTTAAGCGTTGACTGCGTCTTCCGCTGTATTTGAAAATAGGCCACAGACACGTTGGAGCATTCTGTGAAAAGATTTTGTGAATAAATTTGGCTTTGTTGAAGAGAAGGCGCTTTCTTAGTGGTAATATGTTAAGATATGTATATGCGTCTACACACTGTGTGAGGTTTTTGTCTGAAATTAGGCGCACTGCACGTTTTTGTAATGAATAGAGTCTTTTAGTGTTGGACATGGTGCAGCCATCCCAAATTGTAGAACAATAGTCTAGATGTGTTTGTATCTGGGATGTATAGAACATTTTTCGTGTCTGCTCATCTAAGAAATGTTTGATTTTAGCTAACTGGTAAACTTTTTGTGCCGTTTGTTTGGTCAGTGCTTGTACATGCGAATTCCAACTTAAATGTTGGTCATTTATGAGTCCTAGTGTTTTATATTCATTTACATTTTCAATTAAAGAGTTTCCAATGTAGAGCTGAAGTGTTGTTTTCGGCGAGTTTTGTAATTTTTGTCTAGTTGATATTATCATACATTTTGTTTTAGTGATATTTATTTGCATGCAGTTTTCATTGCTCCACTTAATAAGATTGTCTGTGTCGCTTTGTAATAATATTTCTAGCGTGTTGCAACTTTTATCACTAGTATAAATGGTACAGTCATCGGCAAATAGGTCGCAGGATGAGTGCTCGATGTGTAGTGGAAGGTCATTTATGTAAATGGAAAAAAGTAGAGGGCCGAGAATAGAACCCTTAGGAACACCAGTGTCAATAATAGTTGGGCTTGACAAGGAGTTATTGTACCACACTACTTGCTGTCTGTCGGACAGGAATGATTTAAGTAATGTCACTAGTTTAAAGTTAACTTTCATTGTTTCTAATTTTCTTATTAAAACAGCGTGATCTAACATATCAAATGCTTTCCTAAAGTCTACAAAGATTGCTCCACATATGTTATCGTTATTTATGTTTAGGTGCAAGTTGTCTATCATCTTAGTTAGAGCTGTGTGGCATGAATGCTTTTGTCGAAACCCTGACTGACTGTCAATTAGCAAGTCATTGCTAACTAGGTAATGTAGTGTTGCTTTATGTATGTGTTTTTCTAGTGGTTTAGAAAGCGATGATAAAAGAGAAATTGGTCTATAGTTACCAAGATTACTGTTATCTGACGAGCCAGGTTTGAAGAGAGGATATACTTTGGCAATCTTAAAGGCCGAAGGAAAATAACTTTTAGCAATACATTGATTATATATAAAAGTTAGTGAATCACTAATAGCTGGTGCGGCGTAACGCAGTATTCGATTACTAATTCCGTCAAGCCCTGATGAGCTATTATCCTTAAGGCCAATAAGATAGTTATACACTTCATTAACTGTCATAAAAGGAATGTCAGGTGGAACTGAGTTTGTACATTTGTTCTTACAGAATGCTGAAAGTTTGTCTAAGTCACTAGAGGAAGGTGGTATTGTGGATTTCAGACTGTTCTTTCTGCTTGAAAGTGATTGCTGAAGTCGGTGCAAGTAAATGAAGTGTTGGAAGAGAATGAGTGTGGGGCATTATGTTTTTTCGCTAAGGTGTTAATTGCCTTCCATATTTCCTTACTATTTGATTTGTTCTGAACCATATTTCTAAAATGATTTTTCTTTTCTTTCCGAATTAAATATTGAACTTTGTTCCTGTATACCCTGTATGTGTTGAGGTCCTTATTTTTGTGCGCTTGATCTCTCTGCCTCATAGCCTCCAACACTTCCTGCGTGATCCACGGAGATTTTAATTGTCGTTTGACGCGAATTTCCTTAGCTGGTACGTGCGTGTCAAAAACATTATAAAAAATTTTTGTCCAGTATTCAATAGCGTCATCCGGATCAGGAAGTTGGTAAACACGGGCGAGAGGTGCAGTTAGCAAGTCATTTAAAAATAATTCCTTACTGAAATGTTTGAAACTTCTAAATTTGATACTTACATGTTTATTTTTTGGAACTTTACATTTATTCTTTGACCATGTACAGCATACTGGATAGTGGTCACTCATTGCAATATTAGGGACAGAGCATTCTATGATGTTTTCTGGGCAAGTTACGTAGATGTGGTCGATTAGTGTGGTTGATGCTTGTGTTACTCTTGTAGGCTGGTTCACTATTTGTTTTAAGTTGTACGATAATATTATATTTTTCCATGTTAGATTTGAATTGTGTATATCGATGTTGAAATCACCAAGAAGAACAACCTCCTTGACTGTGGCAAATACATTGTCCATCATTATGGTGAAATCTTCGTACCATATAGGTCCTGCACTAGGATTTCGATAAAGATATCCCACCAGAAATGGGCCCTGATTCGGTAGCTTTATTTCCAACCATACACATTCTATGTCTGCTGTCTCTAAGTCGTTTCTGCGGCGAAAATTAAGGGAAGTGGAAATATAAACTGTTATACCTGTCTCTTGTTTTTTGCTTGCGTCTCGCCGAATAGTTTTAAAACCATTTAACGCAATGTCATCGTCTGTTATTCTGTCATTTAGGCTACTTTCTGAAAGTCCAAAAATGTGAAAATTATTACTTAGAATGTATGTAAGTTCGGGGAGTTTACCTAGAAGATGGTAAATATTCAGATGACCAAGTCGTAGACCATCCTTGTGAAGCCACGGTACATAATTACCAGCCATGTTTGTACAGTAAAAAGAAATATATATTTAAAAAAAAAATAAAAATAAAAAACATTACAAGTTAAAAAACAGTTATGCACACAAAAAAGCGCAAAATATTTTTACGAATTAATACTTCACCAAGGAAGTGGCATTCAAGGAATGAGAAATTGCAGAAAATACAATATTAAAATAATTAATACAACTAATAAAAAACAATTTCAACTGAGTATATGAAAATTGTCACAAAACAATCAGGCATACAACATATCACACCAGAACTGCTCAACGCAACAAAGTGAAGTTAAACGAGAGATGGAAGAAATTAATAATAGTCACAAGTCAGACAAGTATACAACACTTCACAACTTAACACCGAAAATTCTAACAAATTGAAGCTACGCGTGATAATAAGAAATTTAAATTGTAACGAAATAAGTAATCAAAGAAAAAATTTTTAGAGGATATTAACCGATAAACTATTAAAAGTTCTAATTATTACCGTTGTATTAAAAAATCAACAAATGTTCAAAGGGAGTGAAGGCTGTAGTAACAGAGATTTAGTGAAGCAAAGTGTTTGTTCGTCAATAACTGACGTCTCTGCCGGGCAGATAATAGGGGTGACTTTGGGCAGACATCATTAATGCTTGTCTAAGTGATGCAGGGCTGAATTGCATCAGATAGACAAGTTCAGGGTTCCACTGAGGACGATAATAAGAACTAGGGGAGGAAGCATGGTGATCTCTGATTTCTTCCGTCCTTGTTGTAGTGTTGGTAGGAGTATTCTGAGCCTGGGACATTGGAATACTGTTGGTAGAGGTACCTGAGTGGGGCTGCCTTGTGACTAATGGGGGAAACATGGTATCATAAGATTCGGCTTCCTGATTGAAAGTGGCGTTGTGATAGCTGGAAGGCTGCCTGCTTGCAATAGGTGTGCTTCTTTGAGGGGTAGGTGGGGTTTGTGATGTATTGTGATTATAGGTTGAAGTCTCAGTAGATTTCGTTGCATTCTCTATATGGGGTAAGCTGTCTTGTTGTGTCCTTTCTGGATATTTTATGTTTTTGGCCAGGATGCTGCTTCCCAGTGTGGATGTGTGAATTTGATCTCTGTAGAGTCGTTTCTTAGGTGCTCCTGAGTTAGATGTAAAGAATGGAGTATTGTTGATGAAGCCAAGGCCGTTTTGTTTACAATAGTTCTGTAGTTTTGTGTTGTAAGTGTCCGCTGTGCGACGCTGAAACCCATAGCATGGTGGTATGATTGATGAAATAAAGATGGAGGCTTTGGGAAATTTTTGTTTTATTGTAGCCACCAATCCTGAGGGGTTTAGGCTCTGCTCATTCATGATATCATTAATTCCTACATGTAGTGTTGTTTTTGTTATCTTATGATTAATATCGAACTTATTAATTATGTCCAGTAGTCTTTTAATACCAGCCCCCGGCACTGTCATAACTGAAACGATGTCTTCTCTTGTAGTGGACATTCTTTCACAATAAATACCCTTCAAGAGGGAGTCACCAATTACAATATGTGTAACGTCACTACGTATTTCTTCACTTTGTTTTCTATTAGATTGATGCTGCTGCCTTTTGTGGTGTTCTTTTTATGGACTGTCGTGATGGCTCTGAGATTTGTGAATTTGGTTTTCGGGCACTGGAACGTTGTCTGGTAGGGACGCTGATACCTGCTCATTTTCTGTTGAACAATCCTCAAGAACTTGAAATCTGTTGGTAATTATGACTCCAATGGGATATGTTGTGTTTGTGAGTGTCTCTTCGTGTTTTTTGTGTACAGTTTGGTGGTGACCTTTTTGCTGATTTGGCGTATTTTTATGTATGGATTCTTCGCAATCTTCTACTATTGTTTGAGGATGATCTGGTTGTCTTATCTTATAGAGTGAGAAGTCTCTCTGCAGTTTTTCGATGATGTCCTTCATGCTAGAATTGTCTTCCCTCAGAGATACTATCTCCCTTTTAAGAATTTTGTTTTCGGCCTTGAGCGATGTCTGTATACTAGACATGAGATCACCAATTAAACTTCGTAGCGTGTCCTCCATATTTTGCATTAGCTCCTGGCAGCACAACACAGGTAACTTCGTGGTGTCTTATTTTTGTTGCTCAAGAGATACAGTTTTTCGTATATTTTCATGGTCCATGGGGTATTCGATGGCCAACATAGGTTTAGAAATTGTAGGGGTGAATAGCCCTCTCTTTGTTCAAAGCATAGTTTTTTATGGTCGTTGGTCTTAAACGAGCGTCCCTGGGGCCCACTGTTAGCTGCGAACTAACGCCTTCTTCCAAGCATGACATTGTTACATTCCACAGGGGGTTTTGTTATCGGTGAGGAACATTGTATACCGGGAAAATGTTATGATGCTTGACAGCAACGCTTGACCAACAACTGACCTCTTGCTTTGGCGAAGGTCACAGTCATGTAGTCATTGTTGAAAATATCCTCCAATAACATAGAGAAAAAACTGATACACATTTCAACGGTATTCTATAAAATGTTACACATTATATTAACACAATATCATAATTAAAAATTTCACCGTCTAATAACCAATATACTGATATAAAAATCCACGGAATGTGACTTAAACTTCCTGCGTTAATGCTGCGAAATGTGAGAGCAGATCAAAAACACGTCCGTCCATGACGAAGGGAGACTCTGGAGAGTTAGTTAGTTCATACACCACTGACCTATGAGGAAAAACATTTCCAGGTTAAAAAACTGTGTCTAATAACGAGATAAGTGTTGTATTTGATGGTTATTGTAAATGTTAAACCTGATTCTCAAGCTGTGCTCTGGATTAGTGCATGATCTTCAGAAGCACATGGCACTGGGAAATAGTGCATTTATTCTTGTGTCATATCATCATTATTTTTAAAAAGTTGATTCTGTCATTACTAGTGTCTTTTTTTTTTTAATGTTCACAGGGTCATATGGATCCTGATGTGAAAGATGCCCTGTATCACATTATTGAGCTGCGAAGCATGGAGCAGTTTTGTTGAGCTGTTTACTTATGGTGTAGAATAGTTGTGGTCAGGTAAACAGATGAGCTAGCAATCGTGGCTGTAACAAAGGCACAAAGTAAAAAGACAGACACTCAAGACACAGAGTATTAAGACAAACAAGACACAGAGTATTAAGACAGACAAACAAGACAAAAAATAATGAGAGAGACAGGAATTATAATTTTACTAAAACCTGTAACGGGGAAAAATATATCAGGAAAAAGATAGAAGTAAAATTATTAATACTGTGTACAGACAACATAAGGCTAAATGTATTGCAGTGGACAAGAAACTTATTTGCACAGAGGAGCATGTTTGACAGCCTCCACTCAAGTGATCAGAAGGATAAGGAAGGGTTCTGACCTGCGTTAATATTGTTGGTTGCCGTTGTTTAATTAATTTGTGATGGTTACGATTATGAACTTTGCTGAACTGTTTTTGAACATCTGAGAATTATCCTGTACATAACTACTTTTAATTTTTTTTCTTTCTAAGTTTCATTAGAAATATCTGTAGTGACAGTTACATAATTTTACAGAAAACCCATCTACCGTTACATGAAGCAGAGTTGGTGGCCATGTGTCTAGTTCTGCAGTAATTATTGTACACCTCAAAATCACAGCAACTGTTTGGGCACAAATATGTTTCATTGCATCATAGAATGAAGTGTATAGCAAAGGTGAAATTACTGAACAGTATTTTCTCATTGCTCGAATATCTAATTCCATTCATTAAAACTTTGATTGAGAAATGAAGAATGGAAGGCATTTATGTTGTCATATACTTACAGTGTAGTATATGCTTCCTCAGCATTTCCAGTAACAGTGTGTCTCTTGGTTCATGATCATCTTTTTCTGTCTTCCATGCTCCCACATTTGATATGTCCAATCTTTTGTCATCTACCATGTTATTCATGGCCATCACCTTGATCTGACATTCCATTATATTCCATCAGCCAGACTATCTTGGTGTCTTTCATTTTCTGATGTTTCGAGAATTGAGATCTGTAAAACTTATGTGTTCTTTTTGCATACTGCAGTATAGTGTGACTGAATCAAAAGAAATTGTTAAATGTCTGTTATATACTTACGCTTGCATGCACATCGACACAAAAGAAAAATATAGATTACACTGATATTTGATCTTGTTAATATCAGTATTTATGCAGATATTTTCTCACGTTCAAACAACTTTTATATTGTTTCCCTGTGTTTATTTTGCTTATCTTCATGGCTAATTCTTATCTTGTGCTTTGTAGAGCATCAGTTTTCTAGTTTTACATTTTTGGTTCTTATCAGTTTGATACTTTTGAAATACTTTTAAAAAAAATTGTGTTGTGAACCAGAACTTTACAGGGTATGTTTGAACTATGGGAGATTTAAGGTGAGTTTGAGAGTTTGAAAAATGTTAGTATTTCAAGAAATGTGTGTAAACTATTTGTGTGAACAACAGTGTTGCTTTACAAGAAAAACAATATTTAACAAATTACTCGAGTTAAACGATGCACGATAATATTTATTTAAAATTGTGCAGTTTAATGTAATATCTGTGAAGATCTGAAAAAGAAAATTAATGAGTTAGTGCTATTTGCATACAATGTTTATAATGTGGAGAATTATATGCTAAAAAAACTGCCTCATGAAATCTTGTCTGTGATGATAGTTTGGTAATAATAATACTAGCCCCTTCAGTCATAACTGACCATGGGAATGCGCCCCTGAGGTGACGGCCCTCAGCTGCTTATTTTCCTGGTGTTCCTTTCGATGTTTTATCCTCTTTTCTGCTTGCCGTGAGAGCTTCTTTTCACCCAATCTGAGGTGGCACCTTAGATAGCATCGCCACTTGCGATCGGCAGCTTCATCCTTCCAGGTTGCTGGATTTATATCCAGTGCCCTCATGTCTCTCTTGCACACATCTTTGAATCTCAGCTGCGGTCGCCCAACTGTTCTTTTGCCATCTGCCAGCTGTCCGTAGAAGATAGCTATCGGGATCCGACCATCTTCCATGCAGCGGACGTAGATAGTTTGGTAACATTCTCAGTATTGCTATTTCATAGTACAATTACTAACAGGTCCAATAGTTTAGTACTGAATTTTATAATGGTTGTTAAGCTGAGAGAGAAGGGAAAACAGGGATTTGTGTTTAAATGTTTATATTGTGTGAGCATGTGTATGAGAAAGACGTGACTACATGAGAGAACATTTGAGAGTTAGGGTATATGAGTGTGGGAAAAGATGTGTAACACCAGATGTAGAAGTGAGATAGCACAAAGATGTGTTATTTCATTGTGACAGCTGGTAAGTAGGCACACGTTTAAACTGAACTATGTTATTGTTACCTGTTCAGACTTCAGTTTTAAAGAAATATGCACAACAGGTATCTACACAAATAGTATTTAATGTCATAATTAGTCATTTGTTATCAGTGCTGGATGTAGAGAGATCTGATTACAATCATCTCCACTTCCCAGTTTATCTTGCCAAATTCAGCACAGGCTAAACTCAACTTGCAGTGAGTTGAGTTTGCAGTGAATTTGACCTGTGATAAATTCAGCAAAGTGAGTTGGAGCATTATTACTTAATGTAGAGAGATCTGTTTACAGTCAACTCCACTCAGTCATCACACCACAGTTTATCTTGCCAAATTCATCACAGGATAAACTCAACCTATAATGCGTTGAGTTTGCAGCGAACTTGACCTGTGATAAATTCAGCATAGTGAGTTGTAGCATTATTACTTAATGTAATATTTATGTTTGATGGAAGTGTTATGTTTCATTACTGCCCACAGATGGAAATGTAGAAAGCTTAAGCTATGTAGATTACAACTGGGACAATTAGTAAAACTGGAACTACAAGGCTTCTGCCTACTTTATGATTTACTCACCATAGCTGTCCTCTTATAATTTGTCCTTTAACTTTTTCTGTTCCATGCAGTTTTTGTTTTACCCAGGTACCGAAATAGAAGCCAGTTTTTTGTTTTTGCCAGAGGTGATGTAAAAACATATAAAAAAGGGTAAAGGATCCCGTTACACACCTGTTGAAGCATATTGGGAATATGGCGTTAGGCCCATATTTTCTTGACCACCGGCACACTAGGGGTGATGTGGTCAGCATCATGATGGCTGCCTTAATCTTCCCAGAGTTGCTCTGGTACCAAATTCATGAGGCTGGGTCAAGCCCAGAGCCGTTTGCGGTCTAAAAAAATCCCACCTCAACTGGGGATCAAACCATGGACCACAGAGCTAGGAAGCCAGTGAACTACCACTGAAATACCGCGACTCATAAAAAACATATTTATGAGAAAATATCTCGTAATATAAATAAACCCATTATAAACTGGTTAAGATATATATATATGAGATGTAGTGGAGGGAAGTGTTGGAGAATTCACTATACTGGGTCCAGCTTCATGAGATAAGGTGATCAGTTCCCTTGCTCGCTGCCGTTGACCTCCCTAACTCAAGAACAGAGTCAGATACCTGTTTACAGCTGAGTAGGCTGCTTTGATGCATGATGGTCTGAATATATACTTTCACTTAAATTCATGGGTATTTGTTACATTGAGCCATCTTACATTCACTTGTAGTAGGAATAAAATTGTTTTCTTATAATCTAGTTTTAAAGTAATTATTTCTTAGTTTGTATAACCATAGGCTTTTTGGGTGATCCGGTGAAATCACAGTTAGGAAAATTTAGTTGCTAACATTTTTATTGCTGACACATTATTTGGTGTTAAACAGTTCTGTGTCATATAGTGTGTAATGAAAAAAATATTTTGATGAAGTAATTTTTTTTTTCACCATTAATGTTCATTTTATATGTTTAATAGCATCTTTTTTTGAGTGACAGTTGTGAAAAACAGCAGAGATTAATATTATCTGTGGGTAAACAGATATTTGAAAATTTACCTACCTCATATGTAAAAGCTTTTAAGGATGATTGTATGTTCTGTGAAGCAAAAAACATATGGTTGTGAATTGGTTTGGTTTGGTATAAGGACTATCTTCATTGCAAACAGACAACTACATCAGTGCTCTGATCTCTTCCCTTAGATCATACAAGAAGGATCTCAGCACAGTGCACAAACTCCATAGCACCAGCAAGAATCCTAATGTGTGTATATAGGAATGGTTGTGTTGAATGAAGATATAAAATACATACATACTAAACTTTGACTTTATGCACATATGTGCTCTGTTGATTGTAAAAGTTGTCTCAGCACAGTTGGGAATCAGGGCAGCAACTTTACATAATTAAATGCTTTAAGCATATAAGACAGGATACCAGCTATGGATTCCCAATATTGAGAGTTGATGCCTCCATGAAGTGTATCCTGGATACCAGAAGCACTGTTAATGTATTATACAGAAAGAAAGTTCTACTGTGAACTAGCAGTATGATCTGGTTATCTTAGAGACCTCATGTCAGTGTGCTACTGCATTACATTTTAAACTACTCCAAAACATTTTGGAAGAGGAATGGCTGAACTGATGGGCAAAAGGATCTACTGGACATGCCTTGTGTAAAGAAATGGCCCATCCCAACAAAAATGACAACATCAATAACCTATGACACAGAGCAGAGCACAGTCTTCTAACTAAGAACAGAACACACCAGACTCAACAAGCACTTAAACAAATTAGACCCTTACACATGAGCCTATTTGCTGCAACTGTACCCATCCATATGAGACAGTTGAGCATGTGCTGCTCACTTGCCCAGGACTTTCCACAGACAGAAGAAAGCTACTACTGTTCTCCCCAACAATCACAAACACTCTTGACAACACTACTCAACAGCTACAGAACACATGCAAATCCTTCAACTTGGCATGGCTGCGGAAGAGCGACAACCTCAACAGCCCTAGTTAATCAATTAAGAACAACGACAACAACATTTTTTAAAATGACTGTTCTGTCTAGGACCCATCCAAAGCAGTTTTACCAAATAAATTTTCTGTCTCACGTTGTGAAGCACGGTAAGTTTTCTGTTCTCATGATAAATGCAATTCTGAGACTTTCAGACCAAGGAAAATCATATAAACAGACAACGTTAAAACTTTTGTTCCCTTTTTGGATGCGTACGAAGTAGGAATGTTCCTCTCTACCACACTGGGAAATCTAGAGGTAATGCTTAACATAACATATTCTGGGTTATTTAATTCTAGAACTAATCATAAACTTATCATATGTACGGAAAATAAGCATAATTTAATTTGTAGCAGAGATTTTTTGAGTTTGCTATCGCTTCAGAGTCCCGTTCTGGGCCTCAAAGGTCTCAGGGGACTTTGACCTAAGTATTCCTCTGGCGTTATGGACTTATTGGCACATTTTTCTATGCTGCCAGCAGCAGTAAAGCATACTTGGGAGTCACTATTACTTGATTAACCTTTAGCACGCGGCATTCTTTTGGCGAAAATAGTCGCCTGCAGCGGCATTCTTTTTCACAGCGTCCCGTTTTTATAGTGGGTGACTTGTAATGTCTATAGTTTTTGTGTTTCTTGGTCAATTGCTATCATTTTTGGAATTTATATAAATAAATGAATGGTGAATCTGATGATATAAAATTTGTTTGTGTACATGTTAGATGTGATAGGAAAAGAGGAAAGGAAAGATGAAAAACACGAGAAAAAAAATTAAAATAATATAAAAAATTTTTTTTTTAATTTTAAAATTAAAAAAAAAATTTAAAAAAATAACCAACACACGAAGAGTCCATATCCCTTGCATCTCAATGAAAGTCATTTGACCAACAGACCAATACAAATCAAATGACGATCTTTTCGTTACACCCATCATCAGTAGCAAAGCAACAAACGCTCTCGTCAGCAGTGACATTCGGCCGAAATTCTAAATCTTTCCGATATTCCTAGTAATAATAATAATAATAAATTCTTTAAGCGCCAAACACGGCGCATAAGGCAGAAACCAGTGCTCTCCAGGTTGTTCGTTGTGACGCCACTCCTCTTAGCTCTTGCACATTATTTAGGCCCAACGTTCTTCCTTCTCTTATTATTGTTCTTCTGAGTGTTTCTTTTGGTCTTCCTTTTTTCCGCTTACCCTCAGGAACCCAAGTGAGCGCCTGTAGTGGTATTCTGTTGTTTTGCATTCGTAGGACATGACCGATATATGACCATCGTCTTTTCCTTATATAGTCGGAGACATATTTCTGCCTAGAGTCTTCTCTTATTTGTCGATTAGTCTTGAATTCTTTCCAACTGATGTTCATGAGTTTTCTAAGACATTTGTTCTCGAATGTATTCAGCTTGTTCTCCAATGATTTTGTTATTTTCCAACTCTCACAGCCGTATGTTAACACTGAGATAACATTTGAATTAAACAGACGAAGCTTGGTATGTATATTCAATGATCGTAATTTCCAAATGTTAGATAATCTATTGAAGGCGCTAGCTGCCAAAGCAATTCTAGTATGGATTTCTCTTGTTGTGTCACCATCCTGAGTCATTTTACTGCCTAAATAATTGAAACTTTCAACTTTCTGTAGTTTTTTCCCCGTTCAAGATGATATCAAAGGTCTCGTTAGAAAAGTTCATAGCTTTAGTTTTAGAGGCATTTATTTGGAGACCAATTTTAACCGAGAGATGACACAAATTATTTATTGCTTCTTGGGATTGTCTTGGTGTTGAACTTAAGAATGCTACATCATCTGCGAAATCCAGGTCCCCCAGGAATTTTCCATTTGTCCATTTTATACCCAAACGACATATTTTAAGTTAATTAATTATTTAATTAGAGATCGACATTACCATTCTCTTTTAGTTCTTATTACCATTTATATTTATTTATGATATAAATAATGAATATATTACATGACTATTGGTTAGTCGACATGACCACGACATTGGTTCTAGACAGAACGTCGTAGGCCATATGCCGCAATCTCGTTAAATTTTTTTTTTTTTTGATATTGTTAACATATTGGTATTTTTTCAGATGGGTTTTTGTTAAAAAAAATCTATCTAATAGATTTTTTTTTTCCCCCCAGTGGACAGGGAATTGTTAAGGTATTTTATTGGCATGGTCTGCTAGAGGTTAACAGCATAAGATTAATAGGTGACTACGTTTAATATAATGTAAATAATTGTTAGTTAGTGTACGCGATACACACGATTGATTATGACGTGTATGCGTTGGTATGTCACGCACCGTGACTAGGTTACCACACCCTTTTCTTAGATGACCGTCAAACGGATAAGACGTGTCCTATAATCCTTCCAGTGGTAGGCATGATATTGCCGCACATATGTTATTGCAGTACGGACATGGGTCAGTCCGATATTCTTATGAAGAGAGGAATGTATCGAGGTTAGTAATTTTAACTAAAGTCAAGGAAGGATGAAATTATGGTCCACATTCGTTTTATATCGCCAGACGTCTAATCTCATTGTCGGCCGTTGGATGTCCCAACCGCGCGTACATATAGTTACGACGTTCTGACTATAGTGTTGCATATTATTGGACCAGGACTATAATGCATGGATAGCATTTATGATGTATGATTCAATTCTAATATATAATGTTTTCATAATCAACCTCCATGGACTGTCTACTGTTTGAAATGTATATTAAAAATTGTGTGGACTCGAGAAGAGACTTATCACGTTCATTGAAGTTACAAATTCAACAATTATGATACTGAGTTCAAACCTTGTGACAGACAGAAAGTATTAACTCACATTCGCGTAACTATTCCAACAATAGCACGATCAAGAATTAATGAATCAAATGACCAGAACTAAGAAGCTTATTGAATCAATGAGAACGGTGGCTTTCCACAACGACCACTGAAATAGAAGACGGGGCCGCAACAACAATAAAAGAAGTGAATCGTATAAAGCCCCGCAACATAGGCTCGACAGTAAACATGATTCCTAGTCCTAACCCCTAAAATTATACATACTAGCAATGCCATTCTACTTTCGTTTCCATCTCAGCCATCAAACATATTCTGAGAACCGATATCAGCGCTTATAAAGAAAAAAATCTCATCCCCACCGCATGGCGTCAGAATCCAATAAAATTAGAGCGAAAATGGCCGCGTGTTCGATGCCGATTCATTTCGATTTAAAAAATTTACAAAAAATAAACGCGAATACACCCATCACTTTTTTTAAGATCGGAAACGGAAGCTAACTCTCTTGCAAATAACATTACAACTTAACATCCGGGGCTGAAATCACGTGTACACAAGTCCTAATGCTAGAAACGATGAAATACGTAAGGCGACACACTGTCAGAACAATTTTTTTTTTTTGGCGACACATGTCGCCCGCAGCGTGCTAAAGTTTAAATTCACAGTCTAAATAACATTTCGTTATTATTAATTTAATTAAGCATTGCTGCCCAATGAGCATATATGCTTTTAATATTTGTATTAATTTACACTAACAGTGTATTTTATTAATAACTCCCAAATAATAGTAAATCACAATTTAATGTACACATTTATTTATCACTATTTATTAAATTTGTATAAAATATTATCCAGATGAATTTAATAAGTGAAACAATTAGCAAGGAATGCATGGTTGTAGCACATTGCACAGTTTACAGATGTTAACACATCTGCCATATGCAGTATGGTTGGCAGTTTGAATCTACTTGTTTGTGATTTTTTTTGAAATTTTGGTACCTAAGCAGAATTTAAATTGTCAAATATCATGACAGATAACTTTGAATTCGAGTGAACAGAAGTTGTATAAACAGAAAATTTACTGTACTATGCAGTGAAAAAGATATCACTATGTCATTAGTGAAGTTATATTGTAAAAAGTAATGACATAAGCAAGAAGATAATCATGAAGTGAGTAAAAGGTTTCATCTCTGCTATCAAAGAAAGGCTGAGTTTCCATTCAAAAGTTATCCTTATCCATTCTGTAAAAAAAGTTAACATGCATTCCAGTTTAAAAGTTACCCTTTTAAAAAATACATACTTTAAGAAAATCCAACACGCATTTAAGTTCTGCTTTTTTCATTCTTTATGAAGAAAAGCCAAAATGCATCCCTATTCTAAAGTCTTATTTCGTCATTCTCTGGGAAAAGTCAATTTGTAAGTTGCATGTTCTCATAGTCTGACCTTAATAAATGGTTCAGAAATTTCACCTGATCTGTTATATGTATTCAGTTGTTTATATCTTTTTTTTTTTTTCAATGCCAGTACTTCTGCTTTTTCACTGTTAATTTGTTCTTGATATAGTACTTTCTTTATGTGTCATGGCATTTTTGATTTGTGTTAGTGAGACAGATTTGATATATGTGCTTTAAAATTATGGGAAATAATTAAATTAACTTTTTTTTTTTTTTAAACAGTTTGAATTGATTAAGCATTTGAAGAGTGTTTATATGAAGTGAACATTGAAATGACATATGTTTAGAGTAACAAATGGTTTTGTAACATTTATTTGGTATATTTAAGCGAAAATTATTTAGAGATTTTGGCTTTTTAATTATGTGAAAGTTTGAATTAATTGATAACATTTATTTGGTATATTTAAGTGAAAATTATTTTTAGATTTTGGCTTTTTAATTATGTAAAAGTTTGAATTAACTTACATGAAGGTTTAGATAATATCAGTGAACAAAATGAGAAGTTGCTTAAAAAACTGTGATGGAACTTTGAGAAAAATAGGGTAAGATGATGTTAAAAAAAAATAGATATAATGATGGTGGATCTTCACATGTCAACCACACTGGCTTTAGTATCAGAATGGAAGCAATGGAAAAAAAAGTTGCAACAAAATGAGAAGTTGCTTAAAAAACTGTGATGGAACTTTGAGAGAAATAGGGTAAGATGATGTTAAAAAAAAAATAGATATAATGATGGTGGATCTTCACATGTCAACCACACTGGCTTTAGTATCAGAATGGAAGCAATGGAAACAAAAGTTGCTGAACTAGAAGTCAAGATCACATAAAGAGGTATTAAGTGATGGAAAGCAAAGCATATGATGAATTGAGTATAAACCAGTAGTGAATTTCTCCTCTCTAGCTTTGTGATACCAGTAGTAGGAAAAAGTAGGAATGAAGTGACATTGTGAAGTAAGCATGCGTGACTGATACAAATTTATAACAAATGAGTTTTAGTATTAAAACTTTTTTGGTGTCTGAAATTGTTAAAAATATGTCATTATCTTTCCAGTCTGATTGTTTTCCCTTATGATTTTTCAGATTGTGTCCCAAAATGGCACAGCAGAATCTTTCCCTGTTTGACACAGTAGATATTGCAGTATCACCTTTTATGACACAACTGATTGTTTCTTTTTGTGACATAGCATATTTTTTTCCCTTGATGTCAGTAGATATTGTAGTATGACCTGTTATGACACAGCAGATTGTTTCCCTTGATGTCATAGCAGATTGGTTCCCTTTATAACACGGTTGTTGTCATGGCGTTAAGCTGAATGGTTGTCAGTAATGCCAAATTTGGTTGTGACTTTTGAGAATTAGTACTGTCTTTGCATTAATAAAAATCAGCACTTTCTTTCCTTCTATTTGCATCAAATAAGTTGATCTGACAAGATTATAAATACATTTATTGTTGAACTCCATGATAAGAGGTTAAATTAAATTTGCAGGACCAAAGTCTGTGCAGATGTCATGCCATAATCAGTAATTATATCTCAGTGCTTTATGTACATAACAATCATATTTATAATTTATACGTATCTCCTGACTGCCATTATAGACAATGTATGGTTGTTTTTGTGTCTTCATTGTCACCAGATTTGTTGCCCTGTAGATATATATTCATCACAAATTTTGCAGCTTTCTGCAGCAAATCTTGTGAGGAATAGTTTACTTGTATTGAGGAATAGTGTAACTGTATTCTTGCCTATAACCAAAAAAAAAAAAAATGAAAACAAATTAACTTATATGCTGGTAACAGACAGTCTCACAAAAATGCAAATATCTGTATATTTTTACTTTGTCAGAATGTTTACTGAAGGTCCATTGTTCTTCTGTTATTGACGGTCTGAAGGTTGATGGGATATGGGGTGGAGGAGAGGTGTACTTTAACATATATAATGTTGGTATGGCTGATAATCTTATAATTAAGTAGTAGGTGGGGTTAGGATGGAGTTGTTTTTTCAGTTTGTATTAAGAAGTGAGGCCAGAGAATTGAGGAGAAGGGGTAGGGTAAGGTTGAAATGAAGTCATTAATAGACAAGCATGCACATTTATTGGAAGTGCAAATGCCAACTTAACACACAAAACCGCATTACAAAGGCCCTTAAGAACAGAACTCATTCCTATCTTGAGACTTTACTGTTTGCAGTGCAGAAGTATTGTCATATTGACACACATGTCAGATATGCCTTCTGGAAACAGAGAAGCTGAAGTTTTGTAAAGTATCAACATCATCTACTGCCATCTGCACATCGAAGGTTGGCTACAACGAATCTGTCTTCTGTCTCTTGTCTTAATGGTGCACTCTGATAAACTCTTTCCTTGTCCATCTCTTGTCTTAATGGTGCACTCTGATAAACTCTTTCCTTGTCCATCTCTTGTCTTAATGGTGCACTCTGATAAACCTCTTTCCTTGTCCATCTTTTGTCTTAATGGTGCACTCTGATAAACTCTTTCCTTGTCCATCTCTTGTCTTAATGGTGCACTCTGATAAACTCTTTCCTTGTCCATCTTTTGTCTTAATGGTGCACTCTGATAAACTCTTTCCTTGTCCATCTCTTGTCTTAATGGTGCACTCTGATAAACCTCTTTCCTTGTCCATCTTTTGTCTTAATGGTGCACTCTGATAAACTCTTTCCTTGTCCATCTCTTGTCTTAATGGTGTACTCTGATAAACTCTTTCCTTGTCCATCTTTTGTCTTAATGGTGCACTCTGATAAACTCTTTCCTTGTCCATCTCTTGTCTTAATGGTGCACTCTTTATTATAACCTCTTTATCTGTATTCTTTCCATGAGATGTGCTCACTCTTTTACATATCCACATCTTAAAGGCCTTCATTCTTTCTTCTAAATTGCTTGTTCATTTGTAAAATATAGGAATCTTAAAGTAGACCATTTTTACAAGGTTAAAACTCTATGTTTTTTTTTCTGTCTCTATTTAACATTGCGCTCCGAAATCCCTGCCGGAAATCTGACGGAACCGGATTATCGATTGCCGAATTTTTGAATGTCAACTGTATATATATATATATATATATATATATATATATATATATATATATATATATATATATATATATATATATATATATATATATATATATATATATATATATATATATATATATATATATATATATATATATATATATATATATATATATATATATATATATATATATATATTTATTTATTTTTTAAAAACTAGGCAAAGTCTTTTATATATGGATATGCATGAATAGACCTCATGTCTAGGTTGAAAGGGTGCACCTTGCCAAAACAAGACAAAACTCCAGTTCAGATATTTATAAAAATTCGTTTGTATGTATTATATAAGTAAGATTTGGTGTTCACTTTCTTTGCTTTCATTATCTTTACTGGAGAAAGGAGGAGAAGGAAATTGCTGTAAGAAAGTTTATTGTCAGGACATTATTTAGCATTTCAGTTGAAGCTGTGCATTAAAAAACACTTGTTGTATTGTTATTTTCATGAGAAAAATTAGCTTTTGTTAATCTTCTAGTTTGATTTTGTTTTGCTGTAAATTTGTATTTTTCCAAAGCCAAAAAATGTAATTTGGTTTTAGTTTACACTTTGTTGCTTAATGGAATTTGCCATCCACATATCAGGTATGTTAGAGAGTAGAAACATAATGTGCAGGAAATGCTGTATTTAGTAAGTTGAAACTTAATGAACAGGAAATGCTGTATTTAGAAAGTAGAAACATAATGTTACGGAATTACTGTATTTAGAGAGTAGATACATAATGTTAACGAAGTGCTGTATTTCGAGAGTAGGACATTGTGTACAAGAAATGCTGTATTTAGAAAGTAGAACATGTTTGGCGAGTGTTGTATTTAGTTTGCCTTTGTATTTACAACTCCTATGTATGCTGATATATGCAATAGCTGTGTTTTGTAACCAGACAGCTAGGAAATACATGACCAGTATTTATATTTCATAGCTCAGCCAATATTTGATTATCTTGCCACCTTCTCTTATTTTTTAGATTCATCTGTATTCATTAATATCATTTGGTATATTCTTCATCGAGTAACACTGTTGACATAAATATTAAGTCAGAAGAGTAAGAACTGCTGGTGAAAGAACAGCTATAACACATAAGGAAGGGAAACCCGAGGCCTGTAAACAGTAAATAAATATTAGACAAACATAAAGGTATGTTTTCAGGCACTCGTAAGAAATAAAGAAGTAGAAAACTAGACAACAGAAAAACAACAGATGCATGGCTGGGCGGGGTTGTCGCACGGAGGGTCCTGGGTTCGAGTCCTGGGTAGGCCACTCATGTCTGTTGTTTTTCTGTTGTCTAGTGTTCTACTTCTTTATTTCTTACGAGTGCCTGAAAACATACCTTCATGTTTGTCTAATATTTATTTACTGGTGAAAGAACAACCATGTCAGCAGACTTAGGTTTTATCAGCTCATCATTGATTTTCTACTTGTTTCTACTTAAACAAAGTTTGCATGTTTATAAGTGACCTGGAATCAAATTCTCTGACCTGGAATCAAATTCTCTGACTTGGAATCAAATTCTCTGATCTGGAATCAAATTCTCTGACCTGAAATCAAATTCTCTGACCCGGAATAAAATTATCTGACCTGGAATAAAATTCTCTGACCTGGAATCAAATTCTCTGACCTGTAATCTGATCTGGAATCAAATTCTCTGACCTGGAATCAAATTCTCTGATCTGGATCAGATTCTCTGACCTGGACTCATATTCTGTAACCTGGAGTAAAACTCTTTGATCTGGATCAAATTCTCTGACCTGGAATCAAATTCTCTGATCTGGATGCAATTCTCTGATCTGGATCAAATTCTTTGACCTGGAATCAAATTCTCTGATCTGGATCAAATTCTCTGATCTGAAATCTAAATCTGAGGTTTTTAAACATAACAGGATTTTAAAGAAAGGCATTTATAACATAAACTTAACATGAAGCAAAACCAGCGAAGAGCATGGAGAGAGGATAAAACTGAAATTATAAATGGCCATGTCACAAATGCCCAGTGACTTATATACTTATGCAACTTTTTTTTTCTTTGGGTACTTAAATTTTTCTGTATTTGGAACTATGCAAAATTTTATGAGTATAAAATATTCATACTTATTCATTCTGTATTTTGAACTATGCAAAAATGAGTATAAAATATTCATTCTTTTATTGACTTGGTCCTAGCAGCTTAACCAAGGGTGAAAAACAATACTAGCAGAACACTGACTTACATCAGTGAGATATGTATTAATGAAAAAATATTGCCTAATGTACTTTTTTTTTTTCATGATTGAAATTAGCCATGTGATATTTGTGTTCATCGAGGGCGTGCCTGCCACAAGTTAAAGGATAATGGGGGGCCATACCACTTTTCAAAATGGTTTCAGCCAATCAAACGACCTATCCTGTTTCTGAAGCTTCCATTGAGAACTGTTCACTCAGTACAATATTGTGGCCTTTGTTTCAAAAGTGATATCATTGTTCATTTATATGCAGTTCATACAATGCACACAAAGATTGAATTGTGAATATTTTTGGTGCGAATATCTCATATACATTCCTTTCTACTCATATATTGATTATTAAAGTATTTGTACTTTTCTATATAAATACATTGTTCTTTGTAATTTTGATTGTTTGTTACAGAAGTATTACATTGTGAATGAGCACTCTAAAGTTGTGTTTGAGTTGTATGGCTGTCATTTTCTGCAAAAAAATATAAAGCTAGATGTAGCCTTACTTAAATCAGATAAAGTGGCAATGAAAAATGATAGAGTATTGATAAACAATGGGAAATACTAACAGAGTCAATACGTCTAACATTAGATGAAATTATACCAGCAATAAAAATCTAAAAAGAAGAACGGGATGACAAATGAAATTTTACAATATTTGGATTCAAGAAGAAAGAATAAGCAGGTCAGAGACAAATATGAAAAAACTAAATAAGAATAGTAAACAAATGTAAGACAGTGTAGCAAGTTTAATTTGCTGGAGAGGTTAGGATGGTAAAAGATAAGAAAGATTGTTGTGTAAGTGTCAACCGTGTGAGGTCAAGCTATGTAAGACCTTGAGTCTAATAGTTGATGATGTTGAGTTCTCAAGGGACCTAACGCTACCTCTCTAGATCTCACACGGTGTTGTATTTTAATTCTAATGTGTGGTGTTTGATGTGGCTAGTGTCTAGGGAATGCAATGAAATGATGGTACATCAAAACAACACACCACAACTCACTAAAGTAAATGAATAAGTCTGTGGTTAAAGTTTGAATTTAGAATATTTTTTGTACAATTTTATTATGCCTGTCCTTCAATTTCTTTTGGACAGGTCTTTTAAAACTGAGGAAAATATATGTGACACTAATGTTTAACCAAAAGGACTCTTTGTCCAATAATGATAATATTAATACTAAAATGTTCCTTTAGGTGTCTTCACAGAATATTATTTAGTAATTATTTATGTGAGTCATTTATTTGCGGAGCTGTGGTTGTCATCACGCCCCTGGGTGTAAAAGTTAATTGGTAGGGAATCAATTTAACTCCCGATGAACTGTCAGAGTGCCCAGACCATGGCGCATCACCTTTAATTCGTATGAGTAGTTTCAGACTGATGATATGGCTCTGCAGAGAACTTCAGCTCCCAGAGATTCACTTGGGCTAATAGTATACAGGATGCCCTTTACTGGAGACGTTACTGTCTTCAAATATTTCTTCAGGTTTCCTGTCACCGGCTGGTAACAGGAAATAAAACCCTGCAACAAAAGGGACACCTTGGCCTTTTTATATCTGGTGTATACCTCAATTGAACATGGTCCGCAACCAGACGATCCGTCAAGGCCTGAAATCCCATCCGCTGCAGACCCAAATAGAACAGTCCCAACTAAGATGGTTTGGCCATGTCTGCAGAATGGGAGAAGATCGGCTACCATGACAAGCATGGGAAACAAAGAGCCAGGGATCCAGACCTCCAGGACGACCCAGAGTCTGCTGGGAGGACAACATTAGACAATCTTTGAAGGACCGAGGACTAGAATGGAACCAGGCCAGGAAGAAGACAGCTGATAGAATGGTCTGGCGCTCTCTCTTCCAAACCTCTACACCTCACGGTAGAAGGGGAACGACTAAGTAAGTAAGTATACCTCAATTAACTATATCTACATGATATGATGGGGTCAGCCTCGTGTGCATACAGGTGCACCAGCCCCTGACTTATATGACCTCACATCTTACCGTGACCACACCTCAGGTCCATATGGCAGATACGCCACTGTCAGTTTTACATATTTTCTTCAACACAATTTAATTTGAGTATGTACATCTCCTTCTTTATGATTTTCTTCTATTCCTAAATATAAACGCGCTAGGCATGTTGATAAGTGTTCCTCGAACACTGAGGCTTGCTATTTTATCTTGATCTTACAATAAATATTAATTACAACAATGCAATATTCAAACATAAATCAAATGTGAATACTCAAACTGCTTCTATAGGCATGTCATTCACTTTCCCAATTGGCAGTATCAACCTTTTGCCTTTGCAAATAATACATAATAATATATCAATTCTTCTTACCACAATTCAATGAAATAAACACAGGTACGATGACTGGCACAAATTCAGCTTTGCCGCTGGCTAGACTGTGAACTTTTATTTATTAGTTTTAGTTTTTAAAAAAAAGTCACACTTCTACTCTCATCGTCCTTAGTAAGGGAATGATTCTATACAAATGGCATCAAGCCTTCAAAGCTTTCCTTATTATCAAATGAGCTGGCCAATGAAATCTGGCGACTACCAATTTTGAAAAAAACCAAACTCCAAACATACTGGGTGTTTTCCGGTCTGTTGGTTAGTCTGCCTTAGATACTACTCTGCAAAATATATTTTGTTTTGGGCCAACCAATAACCTTTCCCTTCCTCCTAGCGTCTTAACCAATCAAATGAATTACCCTCTTCTGCCTCTTTTCAAAAATGCGTCCAAAAATGTTACCAATAAAATGAGCAAAAACAATAGTTCGTTCATCTTACTGTCCGTAGGTATATAGTATTATTTCAATATCTTGGTTATTAATTGGGCGATTTTGTATATTGAAATATATTATTGATCAGGAGACTCTACTCTATTAATCTATATAAGTTTAATTGCCCTATTCATTGTCGTTTGTATTTTCATATTTTTCCTGTTAATCGTCAATTTTTCCTTTTCTATTGTTTTTATTCAAAATAAAACAACTTGTCTGTGTTTCGTCAGAAAATACACTACTTGGCAGGAAATGAGAGCTGTGTGTGTGTTTATACACTACCGTCTCCCTATCTAAGCGGTTATACATTTCAACTGCGTGACTATAGAATGAGGCATGTATGTGGCTTTGCGTTGTTTTTTTCAAATCTGCCGACAGCAATACTACGTGCATTCGTTACAATTTGCGTTTCAAAACCAACGCGTCAGTGGTAGCCTTTTCCGTCTCTTCTTCACCCCTCCCCGTTTCTTTCTTCTCTCACTCTTTCTTGGAATGAATACGCCTTGATTTTGTCAAAATGTTATATTTAATTCTCAAGGACGAATTAGGAAAAGCTAGTACCATTCGCTTTGCGCTGGGCCTGACAAACTGCGGGCGCGGGTGATGAAGCTGATCACAACTCCACTATTTTATCTCTACATTATTTTGACTTTATAACAATAGTTATTTTATCTATTTGATCTGGGTATTAAGGATCTCACTACATATCTCCCCACTTAAGAACATGCTTCCTGATGCAAGTTCATGATCCGAGATACACATAGATCAAATTTGCTCCTTAGGCCTTTTGAATACTCTGATTTTCGTCATAAGGGTGCCTACTCAAGAAATCTGCACCCACATTTTGTGAACCAGGAATGTATTCGATAGTAAATGAATAAGGTTGGATGAGCAACGACCACCTTAATAAACGAGCATTTTCATGATTGGCCTGTGCTAAGAATACTAAAGGCTGGTGATCTGTTTGGATCACGAATGTTCTACCGTATAAATAGATCTGGAACTTCTTAATCGCCCAGACTAAAGCAAGACATTCTTTTTCAATTGTAGAGTAGTTTTGTTCCACTCTGTTTAACTTGCGACTGGCATAAGCGACTGGGTTTAATTCCCCATTTGGTGAAGAGGACCTCTGTAACAAAGTGGCCCCCAAGCCCACATTACTAGCGTCCGTTCTTACAACGAATTCCTGAGTCAAATCAGGTAATTTCAAAATAGGCCTGCTAGTGAGTTTTTATTTTAATTCATTATAAGCCAATTCGCACTGTGCCGACCATTCAATCTTATCAGGTTTTCCTTTACGAGTCAAATCTGTCAGAGGCGCACACACAGAATTAAAGTTTTTAATATATTTTTGATAAAAGCCACAAAGTGACACAAAAGATCGCACATCTTTCTTGGTCTGTGGTCTGGGTGCTCTCTGCAATTTCTCCAGATTCTTGGGGTCAGGGGTCATGCTACCCTGATGTACAGTATGTCCCAAGAATTCTAGTTCCTTACATCCTATACAACATTTCGTTGGTTTAGCAGTCAAGTTTGCCTCTCGTAGTCTATCACACAGCATGTTCAAAATGTTCAAAGAGTTAACATGGTCCTCAAATGTTTCCGTCGCGATAAGAATATCATCCATGAAATTGGAGATGCATGGATTTTTCAGCGGTTCCAACAGTTTTCGCATCATTCTGAAAAACACACTCGGCGCATTTTTCAACCCAAAAGGTAACGTTAAATTCATAGTGCCCTTCCGATGTGCTAAACGCCAGATAAGGTCGAACCTCAGGCTTCACGGGGATCTGGTAATACCCTTTACTGAGATCTACCTTGGAAAAATATTTTGCCTTATTCAGTCTGGCAAACAGTTGGTTAGTATCAGGTAATGGATCCACCTGACTTTCTGTGACAGCATTCAGTTTCCTGTAATCTATGCACAGTCTATGTTCCCCAGATGGTTTTCTCAACAAAACCACACTAGAGCTATAAGGAGATTCACTGTGAGAAATAATCCCTTCTTGTAACAAATAATCTATCTCCTCTTTTAAAGCTTTTTCTTTTGCGACTGGGATAGTATAGGCCCCCATACAGATGGGTGTTGGGTCTAGCAGTTTCATATCATATTCCAACAAATGTGTGTGCCCCGGCTTATCCGTTAACACGTCTGTATGTTTCTCCAGAACCTTTTGAATCTTCTCCCTCTGCCCTTTGGTCAGGTGATTACTGATCTTCACCTGTGCAAACGTTTCACAGGGTTTCAGGGGATATTCAAAGGAGGTGAGAGGTTCATTTTTCATTTCGGTTGCTATGGCCAAGGTCATTAAATGTGTTCCTTCCAAATTACTTCTTTTTTGATATTTCTTTAGGAGGTTCACGTGATAGACTTTTTCCTTTCCCTTTGTGACGTACGTCTAAGTATGACAAATGAATTTCCCTGACTCGATGGATGATAACAGAATACTGGCCTCTCATAACTTTAGAATCCCTGATCATCTGTTGTAACTGTAACCCGCATGCAGCATTTCCACGAGAATTTTACACGCTGGATCATTAATATGTAGCCTGCTATCTTCTGTGAACTTTGAGATCGCATGGCCTTTGATGGGAGATTAAAATCACGCCCACAACCATCTCTGAGAACGATTTATAGCAATCTTTTCCTTAACGCCGGCCCAAAAGAGGACGGGCCACAGACTCACTCCTGTTTCTAGAGCAATTAACAGCAGATCATTTTCTTACCTGGCTGTCACCCCGCCTGGTGGGAGTTGCCAAAGCTCTCAGAACAGTGGCACCATCAAAGACAGACAGATCTCAGAATTCAATCGCAGCGGTACACGATCTAAAGAATCAGGGAACTTTCAGCTCACGGAGTTAGCTTCTCGAGAAACTTTTCACACCCTCATGCGAGCAAGCCTGAGACGGAAGAAAATCGGTAGACCGGGGAAAACGAAGGAATCGCAGCGGTTAACACAACGGCGAGGTACCTCGGATTCTGCTCAACTTCAAGAAAGGTGCGAAAACCTAACACGCCCTATTCAAGTTACATTCGAGAAGTATAAATAGAGAACTCCGAAAAACTGCATTTTATCGTTCGCTCTGACAGAATCCTAGTTTCACTAGCATAGTCGGATTACTGCTTGATTCCACCTACCTTCGTGACTATTGGAGTGTATTCTTTCTGCGCAGACGGTAATTTATACATTAGCTTCGAGTGATCAGTGGTCTAGTTATTTCAATTGATTTCAATGGATTGTGGTGTAAATTTAACCTTATTAAATAAACCCATTTTCAAAGTTCTAGTGCAAACTAATGTTACAGCTAAAAGTATTTCCTAATACAATTGACGCGTAAATTAATTTTGCAGATAGATAGATGTGCTTTAATTATTTTTAACTCACGGGAAGTTTTCCCGATTTGTTAATTGACGACGCTAATAAGTAAATAGGCTAACTGTAATTTATCGCGTGTCAGATTATAATATAATTTGTAATGCATTTCTTGTTTTGATTATCTTTCATTCAGAACGATCATTCAACCTGCATCCCAGCAATTATTAATTATATACAGAGTTCTGCCAACTCAATTCGATAACTCCAGTTACATATGAACTTTTTTTAAAGCTAAACTTGTGGCGACCTGTAATGGGCCCCGCTCCTCTGAATTTAACTGAGAATAAAGCCACACAAGAAAACACTTCGAAAATACTAGTTCATATAGAGTCCTTAAAGAAAAACTGGAAGCAGAACATATTTTATTCACTGCCCCTATTTGTGAAGAAAAAACATCGATCTACCTGAACACTGTCTGTCACGTATATTCAGTGGATTTTCCCCCCCCCCCCCACGCCGCCCCCCACCCCCCCCCCCCCACCCCCGAAGAAGAACTTACCTCAGTGTTTTTCTTAATTTGTGACATTACGGAAAAAGAAAAGTTATCTCCTCCAGCTGTGCCAATTTTAGGAACCACACCATACCTCACGCCTAGCCAAGTGCCTGTGCCTTTCTTTAGGAACTTTATCTAATAAACAAACAGTACCGTTAAACTTCAACGTCCAGCGATTTCGGGACACTGTGTTAACTTCAACAACCCGCTAATCTGGGGCTGTACACGGAAGAAAATACTTTTACCTAAGCCAAGGTTTAGTGCTGTTTTGTGATGTATTTCCTATGAAGTGCCAGAATTCACCTTTCGGTAAGTCTGCGTGTGTGTTTGTGGGGATGGCCAGCCCTAGTGTGTTTTTTTTGAATGAAAGGAGATTTATCTTTTCTTTACCCTTTTAATTAGTTCGACCTAGTATTAAGGTGCATTATATTCCTTGTACGGGATCTCTCCTAGCGGGATTGGGTAACTGTGTTCATTCCCCCTCCCGTAAAATTTGTTGATTTAAAGGGAGACAATTGAGAACCCTAGCTTTTCCTCTACACCCCCCCCTTTACTGTAACCCCTTGCCTCAGAGTAATAAATTTACCAGTGGGTTAAATTGACTATCTCTGATCACCTCCCCCCCCCCCCCCTTTCTTGTCTTTGGGACCGGGTCTTGTCTGTTAGTAAATATAAACGGGAAACGGTGGATGGGATATTTCTTCTCAAAAACCCCCTCTTCCCTTGTTATATTTGTATTCTGTAACCTTTGATTTTTTGACTGTAAATGTACAATTATTTGTGACTCCTTTATGATAATAAAGGTATTAATCTTTATTTGTGTTGGTTGTCGGTTGGCCTAAAACTCCAAACATTTCCATTTGTGTAGGCTGTATTCATGTACGTTGAGCGACAGAATCACCAAATCGGTGAGTGCGTCTGAGCGACTGGAACTGACAAACAATTGTTTGTTCAGAAGAGAGATAGGAATAGTCTGTGAGAAACAGATATTGTCGTAATAAGAGACTGTCCTCGCTCTTCCCAGCGCCTGTGAATCTACTACCTCACTCTCCTAAATCCTTATTCTCACAGAGCCTTCAATATCACTTTACACTCTAAAGGGACCAATATTCATCAGCACCCTCTCAGATAAAAATTACGACAATATATGGTTAGCTCGTTCGAGATTCTGAACCTAGTTAAAATAGAGTGTGGTTGATTGTCTTTGTGAAGTAGGGTATAATCTTTAAAAGTATTACTTCCCCTAGACCAAGCCGTTCAGTATTTGGGCCAACCACACAATAATTAAGACAGGTTTGTTTTTCCACAGGAACAGGCAGTTAGTGATAATAAAAGATTTGTCACCTTTGTATTCTCTGGCAGAGGGAATTATAAAAATGTTTGGTTATATAATTGCTGGGACTGCGTGATTGTTTTACAATCACTAAAGGTTATGAAGCGTTTGAGTTGAGCTAAGCTAAAGACGGATTGTTCTGATTTTTTAAAATTAAGTTAACTACGTCTCATCTCAAAATTGTCTTCAGGGACGGAGTTTGTTGTTAGAGAATTAACATTTTCTGTGAAAATTTTTTTGTTTCCTTTTAAGTTGTTTTAATATAAATCTTTCTCTACTGTTAGTAAGAGTAGATTCTTTTCTAGTGTAACTTACCAATTTAATTGGCATAGTTGCTTGCGTTACGAGTCTTAAGTGACAATAATAGCGGCGATAAGTTAACACACGAGGTCATTAAGTAAATTTTTTTTTACTTTGGTTTTTCTCGTAGCGGCTTTGAGTTTTTTTCCCCTTCTTGTTCCATCTTACTATTCTCTAGTCTTAGAAGCATCCAGTTCTTTGACAATGGCAGAGAGAATTAGGATAAGATCCCTTTTGAGGCAAGAGGCCAAGGACTCAGGACTAGACACAGAAGCTGCGAATCTGTTTATCAACCAGGAACTGCAAAGGTATGACGCGGAGGAAGAGAGGGCAGAAGCTAGGAAGAAAGAAGCGGACGATCGTCAATTGGAGCAGAAGAAAATTGAGGCAGAGATGGACGCCCGCAGGGAAAGAGAGAAGGAGAGACAACGCGAAGAGAGAGACAAGGAAAGACAGCATGAATTAGCGCTCAAGGCTTTAGAGAGTCGGAGTGCCTCTACTTCAAATAATGGAGAGCCGTCTTCGCCCCAGTCTCAAACAATGGATCTCTCCAGCACTCAGTCTGCCCAATTAACTGCGATGTCTTTTGCTTTAGAGTCTTTTCCTAGCCATAACGAAAAAATTGACAGCTACCTAGAAAAATTCGAAAGGCTCGCAAATCTGTATGGGTTAGAGAGTTCCCGCTGGGCACTTAAACTCTCAACGTCACTAAAAGCGAATGCTTATGACGTATACACAAAGCTGGGACCGAACCAACATGATTACGACATGCTTAAGAAGGCCTTGCTAGAGCGGTTCGAAATGACCGCCCGAAAATTTCTGCAAATGTTCAGAAACAGCCGAAAAGAGAGCACGGAAACATTCCCCCAATTCTCTTCACGTCTCACGGGCTATTTGACAAAGTGCATTGAATTATCTGACCTACCTCTTACATATAAGGGACTACTTGAACTTGTTCTTGTGGAACAGATAAAGGCAACTTTGTCAAACGAAACCCGTAGATTTTTGGCTGAACAGGGCGCAGTCAGGCTTGAGGACATACTCAATAAGGCCGAACGCTATACCAGTGCAATGGCCGAACTTCCCAGCACTAAACGTAAACCCACAGATGAGCCATCTCGTAAACAAAATCTAGAGCAGTCATCCTATTCATCTAATTCCTCTCAGAATTATAACCAACGAGAAAATAATACCCAGAGACCTCCCCAGGAAAAATCGAAATTCTACAAAACCCGATACCCCCCCCCCCCCCAACAACAATTCTGATCAACCCACCAAGCCTACGTGGCAGCGCGGCCACCAAGGTCAAGGAAAAGGGAAGACCCTTACACCAGGAACGTCTGATCAGGGCAAACAAACCGGTCCAAACCGCGTTGGATGTTTGCATACAGCCTCGAGAGGTAGTCAATGTCAGTGATTCTCAACCTGAGGGGGACCGACCCTCAACTCGAGGAACTGTAATTTTGAATGGTACCTCAACTACTTGTCTCTTTGACACTGGACTAAGCTTTAGTTGTATTGTTGCTAGACACCTAGTCAAACCAGGTCAGGAGACAGAGGAAACCGTCAAACTTAGTGGAGTTTTCAGGAGTGATGCACCCAGGACGCTTCCTATCGCACTGGTAGAAATACACTCTGACTTTGTCAGAGGAGTTATAAAAGCGGCCATTATGGATGATTCTATCTACCCAGTTATCCTGGGATGTAGATATGTGTTTATTGGGAGACCAAAGGAGCCGATTGTGGCAGCGGTAACCACAAGAGGGCAAGCCAAGAAGGAGAGGGAGCCTGCGCCAAATTTGTTGCCGAACGAACTGAAGGAGGCGCAACAAAAGGACCCTACTCTAGAGCTCTGCTTTAAAAAACTGCACATGGCTAAGGACCCCAGACACAACGGAGACATCTTTTCTAAGGATGGCGTATTGTATCGTAGAACGGGCAACCCGGACACGGGGAATAACCAGCTCCTAGTACCGACGCAGTACCGAAGCCAGATCTTAGAGATGGGGCACTCTCTTCCCTTTAGCGGACATATGGGACAAAACGCCACTATTCAGCGAATAAAAACCCACTATTGGTGGCCAGGAATGAACTCTGACATTATCAGGTATGTGAAATCCTGCGCCCAGTGCCAACGGGTAGCACCCAAGCACTTGACACCCCCAGTACCCAGTGGGCAAATGCCAATAGTAGGGACTCCATTTGAACGGGTTGCTGTCGACATCATTGGACCCCTGGAAAGGACCAAAAGAAAGCACAGGTTCATCCTTACTTTAGTCGACACTTGCACAACGTGGGCCGAAGCTGTACCGCTAACATGCATAGATTCCAAGCATGTTGCAGAAGCCCTCGTGCAAATCTTTACACGGTTGGGATTCCCTCAACAAGTTTTGACGGACAATGGATCCCAATTCCGTAGCCTGTTAATGGAGGAGATCTTTAAGATCTTGAGGACCAAACATATCCACACAAGTCCCTACCATCCGGCAATGGGCTCGTGGAACGTTTTAATGGCAGCCTCACCACCATGTTACGTAAGCTGGGTCAGGAGAAACCGGAAGACTGGGACCTATACATATCGGCTGCCTTATTCGCCCACCGAGAGGTTCCCCAAGCGTCTACGGGATTCCCGCCTGCTACACTTTTATTTGGCAGACCTATAAAGGGGCCATTAGAAGCCTTACTTCGGTCCCTGACAGACCAAAAGGCTGACGAGACAGTCGTCTCTGCAAGCAAGTATGTATCTGAGCTCAAGGAAAGGCTAAAGCTAGGATGGGATCTAGCTACAACCAACCTTACGAAAGCCCGCGCTAAACATGCTAAAAGATACAACAAAGCTGCAAAAGAGAGAGAGCTCCAACCAGGGGAGAAAGTTTTGTTGCTACTCCCAACCGGAAGCAATAAACCTCGCATCGGATGGCAAGGGCCGTTTACCGTCCTTAAAAAGATCTCACGTACTAATTACAAGATCTCCATTAAAGGAAAGGAGAAGGTCTTCCATATAAATCTGCTCAAGAAATATCTGGAAAGACCAGTGCCATCCTCCGAGCATCTCCTGGCTGTCGCCATAGCAACGGAAGACGAGGAAGATGATGATGGTTGCATGGAGTACCCATTGCAACCCACAGAATCCTTTAAAGATGTCAAGTTCGGCGACAATCTCTCACCAGAACAACAAACAGAAACCAGGGCGCTACTACAGCAGTACAGTGCAGTCTTAACGGATGTACCTGGTCGAACAAATCTCATCGAATTTGACATGAAATTAACAAACGAGACCCCTGTTCGAACCAGAGTATACCCCATTCCGTACGCCAAAGCTGATGCACTTCGCGGAGAAATAGACAAGCTGCGTCAGGCAGGAATTATCAGCGAGTCTACATCTCCTTACAGTTCGAGTGTAGTGCTGTTGCAGAAGCCCAATAAGGAAGTTCGGCTGTGTATTGATTACCGGTTGCTAAACGCTGTAACGGAAATCCAGCCTGAACCGCTCCAAACTGCTTCTGAGTTGTTCACCAAGCTCAGCAAGGCAACAATTTTCTCCAAGATTGACCTCAGTAAAGGTTATTATCAAATACCAGTCAAGGAGGAAGTTAAACCTTTGCTAGCTTTCAGCACTAGTGAAGGACATTACACATTTAATGTGATGCCGTTCGGACTGCAAAACGCACCAGGAGTGTTTACCAGGATGATGAGAAAGCTTTTAGAACCCTTGCAAAGTCCCCACATCCATAATTTCATGGACGACATCTTAATTGCATCGGAATCCTACGAAGAACATATTGCTACAGTCGCTATGCTCCTTAGGAGACTACAGGAAACTGGTCTCACAGCCAGACCTAGCAAATGTCTCATCGCATTTGAAAAGCTGGACTTCCTGGGGCACACTATTTCTCACGGCTGTAGTTGGCCTATTAAGAAGAACGTGGAGAAAATAGTGGCAGCAAAAAGACCCCGAACAAAGAAAGACATCAGGTCATTCTTATCACTATGCGCTTACTATCAGAAATACATCCAGAACTTCAACGGACTGACAGCACCTCTGACTGACCTCACCAAGAAAGGTTGTCCTGATAAGGTCATGTGGAATCAAAAGTGTGAACATGCATACAGCACTTTGAAAGGACAGTTGTCGGCATACCCCATCCTAAGGTTACCTGACCTTAAGAAACCTTTCATACTGAGAGTTGATGCGTCAGGTCAGGGCATCGGGTCAACATTGCTGCAAGCCGAGGACAGTGACCCGAACATGCTATTTCCAGTAGCTTACGGCAGTCGGAAACTGAATAAAGCGGAACGCAACTACAGTGTCGTTGAAAGAGAATGTCTCGCTCTGATTCATGGCATCAGACGCCATCATGAGTTTCTGTATGGTACTTCTTTCACGGTGCAAACAGACCATGCTCCACCAGCTTTCCTGGGTGCCAATAAGGAATTCAACGCAAGGATAATGCGTTGGGCCTTGCTATTGAGTGTTTATTCCTTCAAAGTGGAATATATTCTAGGAAAACAGAATGTCGGAGCTGACTTCTTGAGTAGAAACTGGACCACGGAGGAAGAGGAGAAAATCGACGATGCCAATCATCCTAAAGCTACCGATCAGGGCAGCTTCATTGTCACAAATGAAACATGAAAACGAGTTTCCATGTCTCAAAAGTGGGGACGATTGTGACGTACGTCTAAGTATGACAAATGAATTTCCCTGACTCGATGGATGATAACAGAATACTGGCCTCTCATAACTTTAGAACCCCTGATCATCTGTTGTAACTGTAACCCGCATGCAGCATTTCCACGAGAATTTTACACGCTGGATCATTAATATGTAGCCTGCTATCTTCTGTGAACTTTGAGATCGCATGGCCTTTGATGGGAGATTAAAATCACGCCCACAACCATCTCTGAGAACGATTTATAGCAATCTTTTCCTTAACGCCGGCCCAAAAGAGGACGGGCCACAGACTCACTCCTGTTTCTAGAGCAATTAACAGCAGATCATTTTCTTACCTGGCTGTCACCCCGCCTGGTGGGAGTTGCCAAAGCTCTCAGAACAGTGGCACCATCAAAGACAGACAGATCTCAGAATTCAATCGCAGCGGTACACGATCTAAAGAATCAGGGAACTTTCAGCTCACGGAGTTAGCTTCTCGAGAAACTTTTCGCACCCTCATGCGAGCAAGCCTGAGACGGAAGAAAATCGGTAGACCGGGGAAAACGAAGGAATCGCAGCGGTTAACACAACGGCGAGGTACCTCGGATTCTGCTCAACTTCAAGAAAGGTGCGAAAACCTAACACGCCCTATTCAAGTTACATTCGAGAAGTATAAATAGAGAACTCCGAAAAACTGCATTTTATCTTTCGCTCTGACAGAATCCTAGTTTCACTAGCATAGTCGGATTACTGCTTGATTCCACCTACCTTCGTGACTATTGGAGTGTATTCTTTCTGCGCAGACGGTAATTTATACATTAGCTTCGAGTGATCAGTGGTCTAGTTATTTCAATTGATTTCAATGGATTGTGGTGTAAATTTAACCTTATTAAAATAAACCCATTTTCAAAGTTCTAGTGCAAACTAATGTTACAGCTAAAAGTATTTCCTAATACAATTGACGCGTAAATTAATTTTGCAGATAGATAGATGTGCTTTAATTATTTTTAACTCACGGGAAGTTTTCCCGATTTGTTAATTGACGACGCTAATAAGTAAATAGGCTAACTGTAATTTATCGCGTGTCAGATTATAATATAATTTGTAATGCATTTCTTGTTTTGATTATATTTCATTCAGAACGATCATTCAACCTGCATCCCAGCAATTATTAATTATATACAGAGTTCTGCCAACTCAATTCGATAACTCCAGTTACATATGAACTTTTTTTAAAGCTAAACTTGTGGCGACCTGTAATGGGCCCCGCTCCTCTGAATTTAACTGAGAATAAAGCCACACAAGAAAACACTTCGAAAATACTAGTTCATATAGAGTCCTTAAAGAAAAACTGGAAGCAGAACATATTTTATTCACTGCCCCTATTTGTGAAGAAAAAACATCGATCTATCTGAACACTGTCTGTCACGTATATTCAGTGGATTCTCCCCCCCCCCCCCCCCGAAGAAGAACTTACCTCAATGTTTTTCTTAACTTGTGACATTACGGAAAAAGAAAAGTTATCTCCTCCAGCTGTGCCAATTTTAGGAACCACACCATACCTCACGCCTAGCCAAGTGCCTGTGCCTTTCTTTAGGAACTTTATCTAATAAACAAACATTACCGTTAAACTTCAACGTCCAGCGATTTCGGGACACTGTGTTAACTTCAACAACCCGCTAATCTGGGGCTGTACACGGAAGAAAATACTTTTACCTAAGCCAAGGTTTAGTGCTGTTTTGTGATGTATTTCCTATGAAGTGCCAGAATTCACCTTTCGGTAAGTCTGCGTGTGTGTTTGTGGGGATGGCCAGCCCTAGTGTGTTTTTTGAATGAAAGGAGATTTATCTTTTCTTTACCCTTTTAATTAGTTCGACCTAGTATTAAGGTTCGATTACGGAAACAACAGCAAATGGGTTGATTTGCCGTTGCCCTAAAGACGCCACTAGGCGTGATGGGAAACAATGGCAAAGAAAACCTATCTGCTGTTGCCCTAAGACGCCACTAGGCGTAATGGCCACTGACTGCTTTGACTGTCGGTGGCTAAGGACGGAAGAAGAAGAAGTATTAAGGTGCATTATATTCCTTGTACGGGATCTCTCCTAGCGGGATTGGGTAACTGTGTTCATTCCCCCTCCCGTAAAATTTGTTGATTTAAAGGGAGACAATTGAGAACCCTAGCTTTTCCTCTACACCCCCCTTTACTGTAACCCCTTGCCTCAGAGTAATAAATTTACCAGTGGGTTAAATTGACTATCTCTGATCACCTCCCCCCCCCCCTTTCTTGTCTTTGGGACCGGGTCTTGTCTGTTAGTAAATATAAACGGGAAACGGTGGATGGGATATTTCTTCTCAAAAACCCCCTCTTCCCTTGTTATATTTGTATTCTGTAACCTTTGATTTTTGACTGTAAATGTACAATTATTTGTGACTCCTTTATGATAATAAAGGTATTAATCTTTATTTGTGTTGGTTGTCGGTTGGCCTAAAACTCCAAACATTTCCATTTGTGTAGGCTGTATTCATGTACGTTGAGCGACAGAATCACCAAATCGGTGAGTGCGTCTGAGCGACTGGAACTGACAAACAATTGTTTGTTCAGAAGAGAGATAGGAATAGTCTGTGAGAAACAGATATTGTCGTAATAAGAGACTGTCCTCGCTCTTCCCAGCGCCTGTGAATCTACTACCTCACTCTCCTAAATCCTTATTCTCACAGAGCCTTCAATATCACTTTACACTCTAAAGGGACCAATATTCATCAGCACCCTCTCAGATAAAAATTACGACACCCTTCTTGTCTATCTTGTAGTTTGTTCTGGATACCTTTTCCAAAACTGTATATGGACCTTGCCATCCGATTTGAAGTTTATTGCTGCTGCCGGGTAGTAGAAGAAGCACCTTCTCCCCTACAGCAAGCTCCCTATCCTTCGCTTTCTTATTGTAATATGCAGCATGTTTCTTCCTGGCTTGTCTTAAGTTATCATTTGCAATTTTCCAGCCAGTTTTTAAACGAGTGGTCAGTTCGTTCACATATTGATATGATGAGGTAACAGTCTCTTCTGCCTTCTCATCTGTCCACGTCCTCAATAAGGCTTCCAATGGACCTTTAATTGGCCTACTTAATTTTTGTCGGTTATTTGGCAGACCAATTTTTCATGGCACCAGTAATTATCATGTGATTGGAAGTGTGGTGGTGGTGACTTTTTCTTCCTTTTATCATCACACAAGAACCTTCCACTACCAATTCTTTTCTTCGGGTTTTCTCCCCGCAGTTTCAGTTTCAAAGTGAGAGAACTTCGCTCTCTTTCGTGTTCATCCAGTTCCCTATTTTCCGACCAAGGGAGTGTCGGTTGAGACTGCATTGAAGTCACTTTTTGTGCAATCCGCATAGTGGCTATTTTTCTTGATTTAGGTGAAGACTTTGTGTGAAAAGGAGTCCTCCTATCCACCGTGTCTACTTTATTATATTTATTTTTCTTTTTAATTTCAGGCCTAGGTTTGCCCCGTGGCGTTTCTTGGTCCTGATCATGTTCCCACCTTGTGGGTGTTCCCTTGTGACATTGGTCGCAGGCCTCCACAATTTCTGCAATGTCCGCAGCAACACCTGGCCAATAAAATTTTTGAGAAACTCCTTGACCGGTAGTACCAATTTTCTCATGTCTACCGTCAACTCCACCATGTGAGCTTCTCATCACCATTTCCCTATATGAAGTGGGAAATACCAGCTGTCCGTGACCATTTGAACCAGTTCCGGCCTTCCTATATATGAGTTTATTCTTCATATAAAATTCTCCTTTATTAGGAGGGGTATGGCATTTTGGGAGTTTCTTAAAACACGGCTTCAGTGACCTATCCTCAGCCTGTGCCTTCCTCATCTCCTCTGGATGAGTATTTATAGGTTCATCTTCCTCCTTCTTCGACTGTGACCTGGTCTGCACTGTTGCCATGATCACAGGTCTCTTGGGAGTCCCCAAAAAGACATAACGACACCCCAATATCAGAGGGTAGATGGGTTCGTTTATCACTGCTGCTTTGATTACTCCTTCCACATAGCGAGTTTTCACAGTTATCCTTGCGATGGGAAGTGTCATGGTTGCTACGTCCTTAGTCGCCCCTTGTATCTCCACTGTTTCTGTGGTATACTGATCTGGGTTCACTAAGTGAGAACTCACGACTGAATCAAAATCTAAACCTGTATCATAAAGGCACCTTATGGTGACCCCATTACATACAACATCCTCACAAACTGGGGGGGTGATAAGGCTCCTGCTGTTCAGTAGGTTTGTCCTTTAATCCCTTGTTCCCCGTTTTCATTGCAGCGAAGGTAGAAGGTTTCTTGTTACAGACTTTGGTGTCATGAGTGTCCCTCTTACACCATTTACACCATTTCTTTCCTTGGTTGAAAGGTTTTCTTTCATTGAATTTCCGGTCATTGAACTGTGGGTTTCTATCTCTATGGTCGAATCTTGGCCTATCAAAGTTGGGCTTACCTCGGTTTCCCTGATCTCTATTATCAAATTTATTTGAGTTTTGTGGGGCTTTATTGTTATCTGTATGTGTCTTTCTTGCGCCAGCTACTTCTGCCTGGGCCGCCTTATACCTCTCAACGACATTAAGTACCTCACCCAACCTCTCTGCACCTTGTTCCATGAGAAACTTTCTCAGGTCTGGAGCCATGGACTCTCTCAATTGCTCTATCATGATCATCTCTTTAAGATCTTGGGTGTTCCCCAGAGCAGTCCATTTCTCCAAATAGGTTTCCAATCTGGCAGAGAATCGGTGGTATGTCTCCCCAGACAAAAGCTTGGCATTTCTAAACTTCTTTCTATAAAACTCACCATTCTTCTCATATCTTACCAAAAGAGCCTGCTTTAACATGTCATAATTGTCTTGGTCATCCCTGCTCATTTTTGCAAAAACTTCATAAGATGTTCCCCGAAGACCCTGGGATAACTTCAGACTCCATCTTTCTTTTTCTAGCCCATAAGTGGTAGCTAATATCTCAAATCTGCTTAAATATGACTCTATATCATCATCTTTCTCAACAAAATAATTTAAATGAAACCCCATGGCTGAGTTTGAGGCCCCATGACTGGCAGTGGCATCAGAGGTAGAAGGGCTGGTACCATTTTCAGGAGCATGGCCTTGTAATTCCAACTCCCTTAGTCGTAGCTCGTGCTCCCTCTGTAATCTCTTATCTTCTGCTTCCCTTTCTGCAATCTGTCTTCTTTCCTCTTTTTCAGCTTCCAATTTCTTTTCTTCAAATTGGAGCCGTTTAATCTCAGCCTCCCGATCAGCCTCTAATGCCCTAGCCTCCTTGTCAGCCTCACTTTGTAATTTTTTCATTTCTTTATCTGCTTCTAATTTAATAAACTTGTCACACTCTGAAGTTACGTATTGAACCAGAGGTTGCCCCTCCATTCCCATCTCTTTTGCAGCCTGCACAGCAGCAGATCTAAACTTGGCCAAGTCTGCCATCTGATCAATTCTAAAATGTTATAACTTTACTAATATAACACTAATTACAACTCTAATTAAATTATTCCAGGCTCTGACAATTCATCAATTTCCTAATTCTTGGGTAATTTTAATAATGGGGATTCCCTGGGTTTAATAATGATGTTACTAAGTATAATCCCGGAACAGGACCCCAATTTATATGTGGTAAGGTTATGAGAATTCAAAATCCCGGAGCGAGCGCCCCAATATATGTAGCAAGTTTAATTTGCTGGAGAGGTTAGGATGGTAAAAGATAAGAAAGATTGTTGTGTAAGTGTCAACCGTGTGAGGTCAAGCTATGTAAGACCTTGAGCAGGGCCGGATTAAGCCAGGACGGGGCCTGTAGCATATGTTAAGAAAGGGGCCCTATAAAAAAAAAAAAAAAAAAAAACACAAATATATTTGAACACATACATTTTTAATTTGCATAGTAATTATCATTATCAAAAGTAACAACACAGTCAACATTATTGTTTAAATATTAATGTTTCTACATTTAGCATGAGCAAATTTGTTGATGATAAAGGATGTATCAATTTCACGCAGAAGTTTATGTTCAATGCTCATTAGTGTAAGATTGTTCAATCTTTTTTTACCCATGGTGCTCCTTAGTTCATTTTTAATAAGTTTCAGTTTTGAAAATGATCGTTCTCCACTGCAGTTGGTTACCATTAGTGACAAATAGATGCGCAAGGCGATTTCTACATTTGGAAAACAAGACTCCAAAGAATTGTCAATTATCAAACGGTAAAACTGTAAATCTACAAGGTCTAGAGTAGTGCCAATATGAGAAGCAAGATCAGTTTTCAACAGTTCTGTAAACTGCACAAGTTCTTCACAAAGACTTTCTTCCACATCTTCCTGATATGATTTAATAAGATTCGATGATCTCGTTACCACCTCTTCAGGTGTAAACGACTGTAACTGACGAAGGAATCCAAATACATCATTCAACTTTTGATACGCTTTCTGGCGTTTTGACAAGGCAGAGAGCAAGCTATCAATGAGGACAAGAAATGTTCGGCTTTTAAACTGCTGAGAAGGCGTTTGAGATTCAACAAGTGGATCAAGTGTGCTGGAACCACTGAAATCATCATACTATCGATTTCGTTTGTGTTTTCTTCGAGTTTGTTCTTGATAATGTTGACACTCAGTCAGATCCTTGGCCTTTTGCTCTATGTCTGCAAAAGTAGACCGCATAGCTTGAATATACCCCCGCAGGGATTCATAGAGTGCACAAGCTGTATTCAAATCTTGGTCAGAAGATTGCAAAGAAGCACTGGTCATTTGAAAACGCTGTAATACTTGATCCCACAGTATGAGCATTATTCCTGTTTCTAACTTCATCATGGTTGAAAGTAGACCACGAGCCTGTTGACGACACTCTGCCTTCTGATCATTGTTATCTGAAATATCATCCAAGACTTGTTTTATTGCAGAAAAGCTGTGTAAAAGTGCTTTTGTTGCATCTGCCCGAGCGGACCACCTGGTATCTGACAGTCTTTTCACAAAGGGCAAATGGAACTTATTATGAGTACCACCAGCACATAATGCAGTAGAAAGGAGACCCCACCGGTAGGTAGAAGCAGAAAAGAAGGTGTACAGGCTTTCAACAAAAACAAAGAAAATGACTGCTTCTTGACAACCTTCAGCAGCACATTTTCCAACCAAATTTAGTGAATGTGCAACACGGAATGTAATGCGCAAACTTATTCATCTCTTTAATTCGTGCTTATAATCCTATAAACTTGCCACTCATGTTGCTGGCGTTGTCATAACTTTGACCACGGCAGTCTATAATATCAATGTCATTTGCCTTTAAAAAATTAAGTAGACTTTTAGTAAGCTGTTCAGCACTATGACCTTCCATATCCAAAAATGTCACAAATCTTTCAACTGGTCCAGATGGCAAAAACTTATATGCTCTGCCAGAAATGGGTCAAACTTGGCCAGTAATTTTAACAACCTTAAGTAATTCCCGTTATAAGGGGACCCAACAATTTCATCACTGCCACGAAATGAAAGGCCTCGTTCTGCTAAAAACTTCACAACTTCAATTATTCGCTCTAGAAGTTTGTGCCAATACTTTTCTTGAATGTCCATTTGTTTCACAAGTTGGGAATCGACACGTTCACCTTTGTTTTTACGCATCAACAGTGAAATTAAAGCTTGTCTATGTGAGGAGCTTTCTTCATGTCGACGCAATAGATTGCTTGCATTTTTTCCAGTCATTAAATCCTTCCACAGTAAACTTTGATGAACATTCTGAACTCATAAGCTTGCATAGGAAACAGAATAGGCGCCCTTTACTTTATGAATAGCATAACCATTTTCTTGCATGTTGCTTGTTTGTAAGTTAATGAATATGTGTAAAATAAGACTTCTGACAGTATCGAGTTTTCTTTTCAGTGTCATACAATCGCACGGATGAAGAGAAGGCACTATCAACATGTTGACATTTTTCACTTCCCTTGGATATCCAATATTCACGCTCACAGCCATCTATATTGTTCGGCCAGTCACCAATATCATTAGAGTACTTCTTCGTGTCACTTATTCTTTCACATTCAATTGTATACTGGGTTTTGCTGTATGTTTTCTGCTGCACAGCCTGCACTAGTACTAGTTGTTCCTGTACTTCCAGCTTCAGCGGTAAGAGTACCACCACCATGAACATCAAAATATTCTGTCAGCTTACGTGTTTTTGATATCACAAGTTGATCTCTTCTTTCTTTTTCTTCCTTCGCTTTACTTTTTTCACTTCCAGAAGCATAATTACGTCCAATATCTCTGCGTCTACTGCTCATTTTTTGAGTTTTCTAACCTTATAAATCAAGAAATTTTAATCAAGATCGAAAGAGAGTGCAAGCACGCCGTATACCTCAATTAAAACAGGAAGTTTCCGTTTCCTAAATTCTAGTTTTTATTATTATTATTAAATTCATTTTACAAAGAACGAAACAAAATAAGAGGGGCAGTCGCCTTGAGCCAAAAAAGTGGCTTCCGTTCAAACGTGACCAAATTTTCAACGCCACTTAAATGGCTTCCGTCCGCAAACAGTTAAGATAAAAATAATGAAGAGTCACACTAAGTCACCCTCTTATGCTCTTTCTCTCACAATTTCGTGACACCAAATGAAAAGACGTTAAAGATGGCATAAATCACAAGATCATTGGTTTAACGCTCGTATTAGAAGATGACCAAAAAATTATGAACATATTTATTGGCGCGGGGCCCCTAAAAGCGCGGGGCCCGTAGCATATGCTACTTTTGCTACTACGTTAATCCGGCTCTGACCTTGAGTCTAATAGTTGATGATGTTGAGTTCTCAAGGGACCTAACGCTACCTCTCTAGATCTCACACGGTGTTGTATTTTAATTCTAATGTGTGGTGTTTGATGTGGCTAGTGTCTAGGGAATGCAATGAAATGATGGTACATCAAAACAACACACCACAACTCACTAAAGTAAATAAATAAGTCTGTGGTTAAAGTTTGAATTTAGAATATTTTTTGTACAATTTTGTTATGCCTGTCTTTCAATTTCTTTTGGACAGGTCTTTTAAAACTGAGGAAAATATATGTGACACTAATGTTTAACCAAAAGGACTCTTTGTCCAATAATGATAATATTAATACTAAAATGTTCCTTTAGGTGTCTTCACAGAATATTATTTAGTAATTATTTATGTGAGTCATTTATTTGCGGAGCTGTGGTTGTCATCACGCCCCTGGGTGTAAAAGTTAATTGGTATGGAATTAATTTAACTCCCGATGAACTGTCAGAGTGCCCAGACCATAGCACATCACCTTTAATTCGTATGAGTAGTTTCAGACTGATGATATGGCTCTGCAGAGAACTTCAGCTCCCAGAGATTCACTTGGGCTAATAGTATACAGGATGCCCTTTACTGGAGACGTTACTGTCTTCAAATATTTCTTCAGGTTTCCTGTCACCGGCTGGTAACAGGAAATAAAACCCTGCAAGAAAAGGGACACCCTGGCCTTTTTATATCTGGTGTATACCCCAATTAACTATATCTACATGATATGATGGGGTCAGCCTCGTGTGCATACAGGTGCACCAGCCCCTGACTTATATGACCTCACATCTTACAGTGACCACACCTCAGGTCCATATGGCAGATACGCCACTGTCAGTTTTACATATTTTCTTCAACACAATTTAATTTGAGTATGTACATCTCCTTCTTTATGATTTTCTTCTATTCCTAAATATAAACGCTCTAGGCATGTTGATAAGTGTTCCTCGAACACTGAGGCTTGCTATTCTATCTTGATCTTACAATAAATATTAATTACAACAATGCAATATTCAAACATAAATCAAATGCAAATACTCAAACTGCTTCTATAGGCATGTCATTCACTTTCCCAATTGGCAGTATCAACCTTTTGCCTTTGCAAATAATACATAATAATATATCAATTCTTCTTACCACAATTCAATGAAATAAACACAGGTACGATGACTGGCACAAATTCAGCTTTGCCGCTGGCTAGACTGTGAACTTTTATTTATTAGTTTTAGTTTTTTTTTTAAAAGTCACACTTCTACTCTCATCGTCCTTAGTAAGGGAATGATTCTATACAAATGGCGTCAAGCCTTCAAAGCTTTCCTTATTATCAAATGAGCTGGCCAATGAAATCTGGCGACTACCAATTTTGAAAAAAACCAAACTCCAAACATACTGTGTGTTTTCCGGTCTGTTGGTTAGTCTGCCTTAGATACTACTCTGCAAAATATATTTTGTTTTGGGCCAACCAATAACCTCTCCCTTCCTCCTAGCGTCTTAACCAATCAAATGAATTACCCTCTTCTGCCTCTTTTCAAAAATGCGTCCAAAAATGTTATCAATAAAATGAGCAAAAACAATAGTTCGTTCATCTTACTGTCCGTAGGTATATAGTATTATTTCAGTATCTTGGTTATTAATTGGGCGATTTTGTATATTGAAATATATTATTGATCAGGAGACTCTACTCTATTAATCTATATAAGTTTAATTGCCCTATTCATTGTCGTTTGTATTTTCATATTTTTCCTGTTAGTCGTCAATTTTTCCTTTTCTATTGTTTTATAGAACGAGGCATGTATGTGGCTTTGCGTTGTTTTTTTTCAAATCTGCCGACAGCAATACTACGCGCGTTCGTTACAATTTGCGTTTCAAAACCAACGCGTCAATGGTAGCCTTTTCCGTCTCTTCTTCACCCCTCCCCGTTTCTTTCTTCTCTCACTCTTTCTTGGAACGAATACGCCTTGATTTTGTCAAAATGTTATATTTAATTCTCAAGGACGAATTAGGAAAAGCTAGTACCATTCGCTTTGCGCTGGGCCTGACAAACTGCGGGTGACGAAGCTGATCACAACTCCACTATTTTATCTCTACATTATTTTGACTTTATAACAATAGTTATTTTATCTATTTGATCTGGGTATTAAGGATCTCACTACAGACAGCACACAAAAAAGTAGCAAAAAAGTGAACAACACTTTCAGGAAATGATTGATACAATAGTGACACAAAGTGAAATACAAGGCCCTAGCCTAAATAGCAAAATGACAGAAGTAATGATCATCTAAACGAAAATAAGCTCCAGAATGTATCATCAAAGTAAATTAAATGTGACACTTTTGACACAAGTCAATAAATTCAAATAATTTGACTCATTAATAACATCAGGTGACGAGCAGAATAGCCCAGGAAAAAGCTGCATTTAATAAAATGAGAAGTATTTTATGCAACAAATATTTGTCAATGGAAGTGAGAGTTCTTGGGTGTTACGTGGTGCCAGTCATGGCGTGTGGAAATGAGTTATTGACAGTTAGTAAACAAGAAGGGAAATCCACAGAGATAGTTTTACACACAAAACATGTGTTTTAAGTACCCTTGTCCTTGACTGTCCTCTCAGGCCCAGTTACTTCAATAGATGTTGTTTGTCCATCATGGTGATGAAGATCACTGTTCATCCAATTATTAGGAATATGTTAGGTTTATCTATGGGTACGAAGATGACTGATGAGCCCGATGCGGGCCTGGAAATTTCTTGGAGAGTATGGGCAGGGAATGTTCGCTTCAGGTGAAGGTTTTATTTCACGGGCTCTTCTAGCCTGTCTCCGCTCTAGCCTGTCTCCGCTGCTGCTTTTCTGGATGCCTCGCATGCCGCTGCACTTTACGAAGAGATGTGCGTCAAGCGGTTCGGTCTTGCGCAGCAGCTTCCCAAGTGTCAGGGTTTATGCCAAAGGTTTTTAATGAAGTCTTTAGCGTGCCTTTGAATCGCTTCTTTTGGCCACCATGGGAGCGTTTACCCTTTTGCAACTCGCCATAAAAGAGTATTTTTGGCAGCCGATGGTCTGGCATGCGGACTACATGACCTGCCCAACGAATCAGTGACTGCATTAGAATAGTATCGATGCTAGGAATACCAGCTCTGTCAAGAACGACGGTATCCGGGATCTTGTCTTGCCATTTGATGTTCATTACCTTTCTGAGACAGACAGTATGGAAGTGGTTAAGCTTCTTTACATGGCGTCTGTATACAGTCCTTGTTTCACATGCACACAGCAGCACTAGAAACACCGTAGCTTTGTACACCTTCAGCTTTGTCTATAGACTAATGCCACTTCGATGCCAAACGTTGGTGTATAGTCTGCCAAATATGCTGCTGGCTTTGGAGATCCTGGTGTTCACATCATCATCAATCATGATGTTCCAGGATAGTGTGCCTGTTCCAACTTTGGGCTTACCATCAACACGGAGAAAACAGAAATCATGTACCAACCAGCTCCCGGCAAAATTTATACTGAGCCAATCATCAAGGTAAATGGTGAGAAATTGAAAGTTGTGAACAGATTCACATACCTATGTGAATCTGTTCACAACTTTCAATTTCTCACCATTTACCTTGATGATTGGCTCAGTATAAATTTTGCCGGGAGCTGGTTGGTACATGATTTCTGTTTTCTCCGTGTTGATGGTAAGCCCAAAGTTGGAACAGGCTTCGGAGAATCTGTCCACGCTATTCTGCAGATCTGCCCCTGAGACAGCATTGAGGGCACAATCGTCAGCAAACAGAAGATCTCTGATGATGTGTGGTTTGACCTTGGTTTTGGCTTGAAGCCTCCTAACGTTAAACAATTTTCCATCGATATGATATCTGATGTCGATTCCTATGTCCCCGTCTCTGAAAGCATCAGTCAGCATAGCAGAGAACATGATACTGAAGTAAGTCGGTGCAAGTACACACCTTTGTTTAACTCCATTTGAGACGGGGAAGGGCTCCTATAGCTCACCGTTTTCCTGAACTCTATCCTGCATTCCATCATGCAGTTGCTGCACTATTGTGATAAATTTCTTTGGGCAGCCATATTTTGCCATAATCTTCCATAGACCCTCTCTACTGACCGTGTCGAACGCCTTTGTCAAGTCGATGAAAGCTGTGTACAGGTCACAGTGCTGTTCTTGGCATTTTTCTTGTAGCTGTCTTGCAGCAAACACCATCTTTCCAGAATCTACACTGACTTTCAGGTAGAAGACCTTTGTCAAGATGAGCCGTAAGGCGATTCAGAAGTATTCTGGTGAATATCTTCCCTGCGATTGATAGTAAAGAGATGCCTCGATGGTTATTACAGGCTTGGCGATTACCTTTACGTTTATACAGATGTATAATTGACGCATCTTTGAGATCTTGTGGGGTGGTTTCACTCTGCCACATTTGCTGAAAGATCATGTGAAGTTTCTCTATCAGAACTGTGCCGCCATCTTTATAAACCTCAACAGGAATTGAATTGGAGCCAGGGGCTTTTCCACTAGAAAGTTGACGAATCGCTTTTTGAGTTTCCTCCAGAGTTGGTATATCATCTAGTACTTCATTTATAGGAAATTGAGGCAGGCGATTGATGGCTTCGTCGTTAATAGATGATGGCTGGTTCAGAATATTGTTAAAATGTTCAACCCACCGTTGGAGAATTTTTTCCTTGTCTGTGATTAGTGTTTTTCCATCTGCATTAAGGAGGGGGAATGATCCTGATGATGTTGGATCATAGACCGCTTTGAGTGCATGGTAAAAGTTTTTCATGTCATGGCTGTCAGCAAAGCCTTGGAGCTCATCTGCTTTATTACTCAGCCATGAGTCCCGCATCTGGCGTAGTTTATGTTTAACGATTCTACGCATGTTGTTGAAAGCGTCTTTCTTGGATGTAGATTTTGGATCATTTAAATAGGCTTTATGGCAGGGGTTCCCAACCTTTTCTATGCCCCGCACCCCTAGGAAATGTTTGATTAATGTTCGCACCCCCTACAAAAGTAATATCACATTTGAAGATGAATGTCAAATTTTTATTTATTGAACCACAGATTGTCGCACCCCCTGAAATTCCACCTCGCACCCCAGGTTGGGAACCCCTGCTTTATGGAGATGGTGTTTGTCAGCCAGCATCTTTTTTATATCATCTGAGTTTTCATCAAACCAGTCATATTGTTTCTTGATGGCGGGACCCAGGATCTCTGTAGCAGTATTGTAGATCTGCTCACTTATGGCTGCCCAATTTGTTTCTACACTTTAGCTGTCTAACGAGATAGATTGGAGACGGTCGTCTAGGGTGTCAGCAAATGACTGTTTGATTTTTATTTTCTTCAGTTTGGTGACATTTAGCCTTTTTTGAGTTTTCTTCCCCCGAGGGCGCCTGGCTAGTTGGATACAAATTTTAAGTTTAGACACAATGAGGCGATGGTCAGTCCAGCATTCGGCACCACACCTGGACTTGTCACCCGGACATCGTGCCTGTCCTTCTTCCTAAGAATTACATAGTCAATTAGGTGCCAATGCTTTGAGCGAGGGTGCATCCAAGAGGTCATGTTGCGGGTAGGAAGTCGAAAAATGGTGTTAATGACATGGAGGTCATGTTCAGCGCAAGTCTGGAGGAAAAGAAGTCCATTGCTGTTACAGCGACCCACGCCGTACTTTCCGATAGTGTCATTCCAGGAGATGTTATCTGAGCCTACTCTTGCATTAAAGTCACAAAGAATGATGAGCTTATCTGCTTTATGAACTGATGCAATGACTGCATGCAGTTCTTCGTAAAACTTATCCTTGACGTCATCCTGGTTTGTCATAGTGCATACGCGCTAATGATGGTGGCATGTTTCCTTCCATAAAGCAGGGGGATCTTGACCGTCATGAGTCGGTCATTTATTCCCTTTGAGGGCCCCGCTAACTTGCCAACAAGTGCTGTTTTGATAGCAAAGCCAACTCCTGCTTCTCGTCTTTCTTCAGTTCCTCTTCCGCTCCAATAGAATGTATAACCTGCACCCCTTTTCGCAAAGCTGGCCATCGGCTGCAGGTCGGGTTTCACTCAGTGCTGCTATGTCAATGATGTATCTGGCCAGTTCTCTCTCAATCAGGGCAATTCGCCTCTCAGGTCTATTTGTGTTAGAGTCTTTGTCAAGGAGAATGAGGGGGGAAAATCTTTCTTTTCTTTTTCCTATGTGTCGCCCGCTGAAGTAGGGTACCCATCAACCGCGGTAAGCTGGTTAGGTAATGGGGGAGCAGGCAATGTTTAGGGCACCTTTTATAGCCCCTCCCTCATGCCATGGAGGTGAGAAGTGCTTTCCTGAAGATGGCTGCTCAGTCACTCAGGGGGCTGCCGAATCCCACTGCTGTTCTGATTAGTGGAAGACGACCATATGGCCTGAGCCGCCTGTGTAGGTCTGCGACTACGACTGCCAGCGTACCCACGCCCGCCGCTTCGCCGCTCGCCCATCGCCACAGGACTTGTTGTGAGTGGGTGGATGAATGGATGAAAGAGTGACTTGCGCGCTGATTTGGTTTAAAGTTAGGAAGAGTTGCGCAATTCGTCGACCTCACGCTCTCGCCTGGTCCATCAGAACGAACGAACGAACGAACTAACGAACGAACTTTATTTTCAAAGGGTTAAGAATTGGGCACGCAGGCCCGTCTGACATTCTGCCCTTCCTCTCTCTCTCATCATGTATACTAATATCCTTTCATCCTCACATTTACTTTAAGCATTATTAAGGCATTTATCATTATAAAAGTAATATTACATTTGCAATAATCATCATAATTAAAGTGTTTTTAAAATAAAATAAAATAATAATTAAAAAAAATAATAGTAATAATGAATTTGAAAAATAAATAAATAAATAAAAAATAAATAAATTAAAAAAAAAAAAATAAATAAATATAAAAAAAAAGAATCGAATTCTTCGTACTGTAAATTAGTGATTTGAGACATATTTAGAGGTATGTTATGAGAATTTGTAAAATGTTCATACGGTGTTCAACTGAATGACTCAGGGACTTTTTTTTTTTTTTTTTTAAGGTTCATCAAGATGAGGTGGGTAGACAGTTACTTTCCATTTTCCTTTCCATTTCCTTTGCGTCCCAAACTCAAGACCAGAATCAGACTAGGTAGATAGTTAGATAGACATATACGAAAGCAATTAATTTGCCAAGGGTTGAAAATCGGACACAGTCCCCTCTTGCATTCTTCCATCCTCTTGCTCATCTTTTATTACTGTTACTCAACATTCTCCAGCGTACTGAAAGTATTAATTTAAGGACAGTGCAACATTACAAGGAAGTATAACAGCATATATTAACAGTACCTGATCATAAAATTAAGAATATAAGTTATTAAGAATATAATATTAAGAATAAGTATATTGTAATGAAAACTAGATCACCAGAGCCTCCATACAGTATATTAGATAAAAGTACAACACAATCAGTTAGGGTGGCATATAATCAGCACTCATAAAGTATTTGAATAGTATACGATTGTATGAGTAAGGACTGTGCGTGTTTTTCAGGTCATTGGGAAGATTGTTCCAAAGATGAGCAGCTGAGTAAGCCAAACTAGTTTTAAATAGGTCAAGCCTGGGCTTGGGTACCTGTAATTTATTTAAGCGCTGACTACGTCTGTCATTGTATTTTAAAAGCGGCCAAAGATACTTTGGAGCATTCTGTGACAGGATTTTGTGAATAAATTTCCCTTTGTTAAAGAGGAAGCGCTTCCTGAGGGGTAATATTTGAAGATAATTATATAAATCTATACAATGTGATTGGTGTTTATCAGCAACAAGGCGCATTGCGCGTTTTTGAAGCGAGTGGAGCCTTCTTGTGTTGGAGACAGAACAACCATCCCAGATTGTGGAACAATAGTCTACATGCGTTTGTATATGAGATATGTAGAACATTTTCCTTGCCTCTTCATCCAGGAAATGTTTAATTTTGGCTAATTGGTAAACTTTTTGTGCTGTTTGTTTTGTGAGTGCATGTACATGTGAGTTCCAACTTAGGTGTTGGTCAACAGTGATACCTAGAGTTCTGTGTTCATTTACGTTTTCAATTAGTGATGTTCCAATGAAGAGCTGAAGTGTTGTTTTCTGCAAGTTTTGTAGTTTTTGTCTGGTTGATATTAACATGCATTTTGTTTTACTAATATTTATTTGCATGCGATTCTCGTTGCTCCACGTAATAAGATTATGTGTATCGTTTTGTAAAGATTGTTCTAGTGTGGTGCAACATTTATCACTAGTATAGACAGTACAGTCATCGGCAAAAAGGTCACATGATGAGTGTTTGAAATATAGAGGAAGATCATTAATGTATACGGTAAATAGAAGAGGGCCGAGAATAGAGCCCTGAGGAACACCTGTATGGACAACGGTTGGGTTCGACAAGGAATTATTGTAAGAGACTATTTGTTGTCTGTCTGACAGGAACGATTTAATTAACTTTACCAGCTTAATATTTACTTTCATTGTTTCTAATTTTCTGATTAAAATAAAGTGATCTATCATATCAAATGCTTTTTTGCTAATCCAGTGGCAAGACAAGTCAAGACGACTGGAGATAAAGTCAGGTGCAGTGGATGACCAGGGCTTTCTACGTGCCTCGCCGTGTTCCATACGCTCCACAGCGCTTTGCTGGTAATCGCCGTCATGCCCGTTGAACCAACAGGAGGTTTCTTCCGCGCATTCTATCGAATCCAGTCTTCGCATGCATGGGTAGGCAGACCCTAACTCGGATACCCTCACCTGATTTAGCCGGCTTGTCAAAGCCTTTTCCCGGGGGTTGGCCGCTGTTGCATGCTGACAGCTACGAGGAGCCACAGGTGAAAGTTGGATACCAGATTTGGACCAAAGGTGGCTGAGCTGCCCAGAAAAGGGCATGACAGCTCCTTCACCAGAGGTATACCAATACCTGATATCCCAAACCCCTAATTGATAATATACACGTGGAAGTGAAGATCTCTTGCGCCTCTTTCTACAGTATGACTATTACGGTGAACCCCTCAAGTCTCAATATCCGAGACCAATTCATATTTCGCGATTTTAAAAGCATGTGGATAATCACTGTCAGTTCAGTCATTCTAATCTGGTGTAAAAGGGGATTCTATTACACACCCATTGAGGCATATTGGGAATATGGTGTTAGGCCCATATTTTCTTGACAATCGGCACACTAGGGGTGATGTAGTCAGCATCACGCCGGCCGCCTTAACCTTCCCAGAGTTGCTCTGGTACCCAATTCATAAGGCTGGTCGACCCCGGAGACCACCTCAACTGGGGATCGAACCATGGACCACTGAGCTAGGAAGCCAGTGCTTTAACCACTGCGCTACCGCGGCTCCTCTTATCTGGTGTGATGGTGGGGAATACGGAACAATGTCTGGTCGTTGCTGAAACTGTCTAACGGCTTCAGGGCATGTTCATCCCCCAAGTGAGTCTACGGCTATTTTCCAGCCGTTTGGACTATCAAGAATAGTTGGTAAGCTTAAGTTTCATTGCGTGAGATTTTTTGATTGTCCTGCTGTTTTTTTTTTCCCCCTCTAACCAGCGGCACTCGAGCTTTCCAGCTCTTGTAGCCCAATGACATGTCATTGCGAGGCTGGGGGGTCAGTGGACTTTCCTTCCAACCCGGTCAGGAGCTTCGCTCCTTCCCATTCACACGGGATTTATGTGCAGGAGCCGTTCAGGTTATTCAGTCCAATTTCCGGTCGTAAACATTCCTTCAAACGCTGACGCCCGGGTTTGAACCATGAAAATCTGGTCGCCAGTACAACGCCGTAGCCATTACACCAGCGCGGCTCCCTGTCCTGCTGTTAAGGGGTATCATCATCATCCTCATCCCCTTTTTGCTGCCTAAGAAACACAGCCACCACTACAGCCGGCCCCTTGCAGGGAGAATGCATCAAGGCATGCATGCACCCTAGCTGCAGTAATTTCCGTAGCTACTTGTTTTAAATTATGAGATTTATCACAGGCTTACTGCAGTCCTCCTCATGTTTTTAGTACACCGTAACAGTTATAGGAAAAAAGAAGACTTATTACGTGCTCGGCCACTCCTCTCTTCATCCCCCTTTTTAGTTCCGCTCCAGTGATCTCATCTTAAGAATGAAGATTATAGACAGATTACCGCGCTATTATTGGCCGGCCTGTGTTTAAATATGTCTTACATGTAATCTCCTCTCATATTTGTAACAAATTATGATTAGACAGTTATATTAGCCTACGTCCTAAATGATGAATTAAAGCAGCGTTTCTCAAAGTCAGGTAAGCGTCTGAGGTTCAAAGGGTACACGGAGAATTTTGTATACTTATCATCAGGTGCCATTTTCACATCGAAGGTCGGCTGCAATGGATCTCCAACGTCTTCTGTCTCTTGTCTTGATGGTGCACTCTGGTAGACTCTTTCCTGTCTGTCTCTTGTCTTGATGGTGCACTCTGATAGACTCTTTCCTGTCTCTTGTCTTGATGGTGCACTCTGATAGACTTTTTCCTGTCTTCTCTTGTCTTGATGGTGCACTCTGATAGACTCTTTCCTGTCTCTTGTCTTGATGGTGCACTCTGGTAGACTCTTTCCTGTCCATCTCTTGATGTTATCTTCCCACTTATATCGTTGACTTCCCCTTGCACGTATGCATTCAACTCTGCCTTCTATTATGATCTTCAAGTAAGGTTTTACGTTATTTGACATGACCAAAATATTTTAGCCGTCCTAATTTTGATCTCCTTCATTAATTCTCTTTTCATTCCTAGGTTTTCTAGCACCTCTTTATGACGTGCTGCAATCTTTTATATATATATATAAGGCCTTAATTCTTTTTTCTAATTGCTTGTTCTTTGTTCATGATTCTTCACTACACAGTAATGAAGAAGATATATAGCTTCTGATAATTCTCAGTTTGAATTTGTCAGTTAGTTGTTGACACGTTTGTATCTGTCTCGTGTTGTTTACACGTTAGTATCTGTCTCGTGTTGTTGAATGTAGCTTTGACCATTCCTTTTCTATTCTTGTAGAACTACTATTTTATCATAAATTGTTGATTGCTGAAAACTATTATCAGTACCGGTATTTGAATGTTATGTAGTTGGGGTGCGCCGGGAAGACTAAACTCCCATAAGGGGTTGACAGTTCTCGTAAGTTTGGGAAACAGTGAATTAAATGGGGGTGGGGGGGGGGGGGGGGGGGTTGACAGGAAAGGAAGTGCAGTACGTGTGTTCTCTCGCTTAATGAATGTGACATAGTTTTACGTCGTTTTGTGCGTTCATATATCCAGGTTAAAGCAAAGCACGCTAGGGCTGAAAGGATTGGTTGTAACCTGACAATTACAAACACGGTTAAAAATTAGTTCTGTCAATAACGTTACACGCGCTGTTTAGTTCCTGTGAGTCTTTGAGGAGATACGAAGAAAAGAAAAAAAAATTAATTCACTGCTTGTACGAGAAGTACACTATAGAGCAGAGGTCGACAACCAGTTGATCTCGATCTAAAGGTATATCCCAATGGATGATTTGGTAGATCTTAGCCGACTATGTTGGGGGGGGGGGGGGGGGCGTGCTCGCGTGTAAGGGAGCTGAGAAGTCGCCAAGAAATTGTCACATGCTACGCAGAGCCACTTCTCAGCTCCCTTACACGCGAACGCCCCCCATAGTCGGCTAAGATCTACCAAATCATCCATTGGGATATACCTTCAGATCCAGATCGACTGGTTGTCGACCCCCTGCTCTATAGTGTACTTCTCGTACAAGCAGTGAATTAATTTTTGTTGTGGTTCTTGGCAGAGCCAAGAAACAGAGCATATTATTTTATCTCTGCATATTAGAGAACACTCGATGAGAGGTCACAGCAATTGGGTCTGAAAATACACACGGAAAAGACAAAAATAATGAGAATAAATGCAGGTAATGATAACAGGATTGAACTTAACACTCGATGAGAGGTCACAGCAATTGGGTCTGAAAATACACAGGGAAAAGACAAAAATAATGAGAATAAATGCAGGTAATGATAACAGGATTGAACTTGAAGAAACACCACTACAAGATGTAGAATCGTACACATATCTTGGCAGCAATATAGACAAAGTTGGAGGGACAGACAGTGATATCAAAATAAGAATTCAAAAAGCAATAGGAGCTTTCATTGCATTGGGGCATATATGGAGATCATGAGAAATCGGATCCAACACGAAAAAAAGAATCTTTAACTCAAATGTGAAGTCAATAATATTATATGGCTCTGAAATATGGAGAACAACAAAGACAACAACCAAAAAGCTACATAAATGGGTGCTTGCGTAGAATAGAAGGATTAAAATGGTATGACAATGTTACCAACGTGGAACTGATGACAAGAGACAGACAAATGCCAGTTGAACAAGAGATGAGGAGAAGGCGATGGATAGGCCACACACTGAGGAAACCTGTTGATAGCATTACAAGGCAGTCCTTGTTCTGGAACCCCCAGGGCAAGAGAGGCAGAGGTAGACCAAGAAGCACATGGAGAAGAGAGCTGGAAACAGAGGTGAAAATGGTGAGGAGAACGTGGAAAGAACTTGAGATGATGACACGTGGCAGGAGGACTTGGCATGTGTTTGTTGAAGGCCTATACTCCTTTGAGAGTGGAGGGTTATGATGATGATGATATTAGAGAACACCCTTGAATGGCGGGAAATGCACAGTATGCCACGTACTTCATTCTCCTAGCTTGGGGTCAGATGTGATGATCCTTTAAATGCAAGTCAAGCTGGAGAAACTGGAGCTCATGACTTCAACTCAACACGTTTCGGAATGGCAGAAAAGCCTAGATCTACAGTGTTGATAATATCAAGGAGTCTTCAAGGTAGCACAGGCTGCATAAAATCAAGAAGCTCAGTTAAACAACAACATACATACAAACATGCATGCACACATACATACATAAATACAAATATACATACATATACAAAGTCGGCTGTTGCACGGTGAGCCGGTGCGCCCGCATCTTGGGGGACGGCGAAATTTAAAAAAAAAACATTAATAATAAAATTAAAAACAAAAACATTCCAAGGTTAAAAAAAATTGTTCTGGCTTAAATTAACCTGATCGATTGAATTGGTTCACGTGTACAGGCACTTTTATTACAGACCTCATTATACAATTTTTTTTTAAACGCAAAATATTAATTCGATCTTGGTTTCGAGCAGGGGCGTACTTAAAGTATTTGGCAACCACGGCGGATCCTACCTTAGCACCACCACCCCCCCCCCTTTTCCCCCGACAGAGAAAGAAACACACTTGCAAGTAAATTTTTAGCATTAAGTACTATCATAATAATGTCCGATGGCATCCCCTTCCTGGCTGGACCAGGGGCGGACCGCCCCCCCCCCCTCCGTACTCCCTTTACAACGCCACTGGGTCCAAGTCAATATTGTATGTAAGATCACGCAATTATAAACTGCCAAGTCAAAGTAAAAAAAAAAAATTAAATCATCAACAATCAGCCAGCAGATGTATTTAAGATTATGAAAGCATGACTGTAAACATTCTGTTCTCGGTGTAGTAATTTAAAGAACATATTCAATTGCTCGTTGTCTATTCACAGAACTAAGATTGTTTTTTAAGTAGCCAATGGGCATGAGACGAACTTTAAACTTTCACACGTGAACTTTCGGTAAGACTGTCAGGTCTATTACCACAATTTACCTTCCTATTTTTGTTTCTCGTTCAAACTAGCCCTAAGGCTAAGTATTGTGTTTTCGATGTTGTGTGTCCCTCAGTGCTAAGGTAATTTATGGCATCAACTTACCACGATGCTTTCTACGGCGCCACCTCAGATTGGGCGAAAAGAAGCTCACACAAAAAAGCAGAAGAGAGGAGAAAACGTCGAAAGGAACATCAGGAAAATAAGCTGCAGAGGTATGTCACCTCAGGGGCGCAAAAAAGCAGCGCAATACCATAGTCAGTTATGACTGAAAGGGCTATTATTATCAACTTACATTCAATGGTCAGTTTTTTGACCAAATTAGTGGTGTTGCCATGGGAACGAAGATGGGTCCTAGCTATGCCTGCCTGTTCATGGGCCACTTGGAGCATCAGATATGGCAACAATACTCCGGTCCTTTCCCCGGGTTTTACCGCAGATATATAGATGATGGCATAGGTCTCACAGATATGTCTGAGACTGATTTATACCGCTTCATCGACTTTGTCAACCATTTTCACCCCACCATCAAGTTCACCTCCCTCGTCTCCACAGTATCTGTCAACTTCCTTGACATTACTATTACTATCACGCCCTCCATCCTTAATATCTCAGTATACTACAAGCCTACAGATGCCCACAGCTACCTCCTGTATACCTCTTCTTATCCTCGGGCCTATCGTGACTCCCTTCCTTTTTCACAACTTCTCCGCCTCCGCCGTTTGTGCCAAGACGACGATGACTTCCACTTCCGAGCAAATGAGATGTTGGATTTCTTCCGTAGCAGACTTTATCCGGAACATGTTCTCACGTCTGCTCTCCAACGTGTGCTCCCCATCTCTCGTCAGGAGGCCCTCAAACCTCACTATAAATCCACTTCGGATAGAATCAAATTAATCTTGACCCATCACCCTCACAGTACTGCTGTCAAACAGATCCTTTTTCGCAGACGTGACAAGAACTTGAAGGATCTTCTTGTTCACAGCCGTTTAAGGAGAATGCCACTCACTTTGGCACACTACCCTGTGGTCGGACACGATGCAACACGTGTAAGTATGTCATCTCAACCCAGAAGGTGTCCTTTCCTAAGGCCACGTACACCATCACTAGTAGCTTCACGTGTGAATCGCGCAATGTCATTTATACTATCATATGTAAACGTTGCTGCAAAACATATATTGGCCAAACAGGCAAACGACTGGGGGACAGATTCAGCCAGCACTTAAATGACATCTCTCAGCAAAAGTCCACACCAGTTGCCATACACTTCAATGGTCCTGACCACCATGGTCCCATCGACATCCAGGTCACAGCGATCCGATCCTGCTCCTCTGACACTGCCAGCCGAGAACAGCTTGAGAACCGTCTTATCCACCGCATGGGGTGTCTAAAACCAGCCGGTCTCAACACTTGTATAATTACAGACAGTGTAACACAAACACAAGCTCAGAGGGAAATTCCGACGGTAGTGAAGTACAGCATACGACACAAGCTGAACCGAGCCATAAAGAAGACCATGACCTGTGCATTCTGGAATTCCCTGCAGACGTGAGCAGAATCCCTGTCCAGATTTCTACTCGGCAGCCCCCACTGCCAATAGCCAGTTCACATCACAGCAAGAAATTTACACACAATCCCAGCATAGTTCAAACACAAGAAACAGCACGCACTGCCACCGGCACACACACACATGTCTTTCAAATAGAAGGAAACACTTCATCTTTGGTGACCAAAATGTGAAGGACCTTCAAAAATGTCAATTAGTAACGGCAGATATAGACAGGGTCACTGTTCGCTACAAAAATTGGGCATCTGCGCAGGACCTACTGACTCTCCTTAAAAGATATGAAACTGATCTTGATGTAGCCAGGGTCACTGTGCACATTGGTCTGTCGGACGCGCTAAAACATAACGAAATTGCACAAACAGAGCTAAATCAAATCACAAGTAACTTCCAGTTCCTGTTCCCAAATGCAAAGGTATATTTTTCAGCTATTATACCTCCAGTTCGTTCACATTATAGGAAATCTGTTGAGATGAACAACACAAAATTGAAAAAGCATTGCGTCAGACACCACCACACATTTATAGAACACTCCTCGTTCCTTGCCACATCCGGAGCTCCTAGGAAGCATCTTTATAACGGCGACATTTCCTTATCCGGTCAAGGAACCAGTATGTTGGCGAGAAACATCAAATTTCCAGAAAACACCAACAGAGGCACAGCCAGCACATTCAAGACAGACCCCTTATTAGAACTACAGATGTGCAAGAAACAGCCAATAATATCGGCCTTCAGCAACATTCTACGACCGACGACCCACCTCAACAACAACTTGAGACACTCCATTCTCAAAGATCTGTAAAAGATTCAATTCAACCAACTCAGGGTCCACCTACTGAAATCTCACCACGTCCGCTGTCGCACCAGACACCAATGAGAGATCACCCATCATCGTTGTCATCACAGGTTTTCCCATATCAACCCGCACACCCAACCTTTCATAACTTTCTACATCAGCAAAGCCTCTTGAACTACGCACCTTACACTTGGAGGTCCTACTGGCCGGAATATCCCATTCATCCAACAACAGTACCTTCCCTCGCGAACATACCCAAATGAATTCATCCGTTACGAACACCTACTTGACCAAACCGCGTGAATCATTCACTTTTACGGCCAGTGCAACTGTCGTGATAAATGGCTAGTTATTTATTTCTCAGTGGAGCCGCGCTGGTGTAATCTCGTTTTTAGGCGATTGTCCACAACCCTCTCCTTTCAAGAAATTATCAGTGACTGTTAAACACTTCACAAGCTCGACGTCTCTGTAGGACCAGCAACAGCCTCGGATGAATGCATTATTTATTTTATTCTCAGTATCTATTTGTTTGTCTGCCCGTCTATTCTCTTGGTGCAGCTTAACTTTGTTGTTAACCTTCACAGTGTGGATGGGTGTGCTTGTTGTGTGACAGTTTTCTTACAAATTTTAACTAGTACAGTTATCTGAATTGTTTGTAATTTGTTGTATTAAGGTGTGCATTTATGTACTATTACTTTTAATCTCACATATATAGCAACCTCGTGATGTTTATTTAGTTATTTATTTTCTATTTGAGCGTAAAACTTCTTTCACATAAAAATGTCAGGTAATTATGAACAATTACTAAATACAATTGGTTTAACGACGGCTTGGCCACTTGAACGTAAACCATTTTTTAGGTAAAATTCCAGAACTCACACAAATTCTTAACCAAAATTTCCAGGTTTTTTTGGTTTTTTTTTTTCCGAAAGTCGTCTGAATGAGAAAATAAACCGACGATGACATTGCGCTCAGAGCTTTTAAACCTATTCGGCGAGATTCTAGTATACAATCAGAGACGGTTCTAGCAGCTTATATTTCTACTTCTCTCAGTTATCGCCCCAGAAACGATCTTGAGACTATAGATATAGAATGCATATGGTTAGAGATAAACCCCAAAAGCAAAGATCTATTTTTAATCGGATACCTTTATCGTAATCCCAGTGTAGGAACAACATGTTTTGAAGATTTTACCAACATGATGGATAAAGTTATTATTACTACAGTTAACGAAATTAATTATTCTTCTTGGTGATTTTAATATCGACATGCACAAGCCAAACAATATATGGACCAACATCATAGCATCGTATAAACATGAAACAAATAGTCAAACAAACCTACCAGAGTAACAACAACGTCATCCACACTGATCGATCACATCTATGTAACCTGTCCAGAAAAAATATTATAGAATGCTCTCATCCCTACTATTGCTATGAGTGACCATTATCCCATATGTTGCAGCTCTTGGGCAAAAAAAATGGGTACAAATCTCTCCAAAAAATAAACACACATTAGTTTTCATATAGAAGTCTTAAAAATTTCAACCGTGAATTATTTTGAATGATTTGCGAACTGCGCCTCTCGCCAACCGTTTTTTCAAATTCCTGATCCTGATGACGCCATCGCAATATTGGACAACTGATATTTTACAGTATTTTTAATAAGCAGTCTCTCTTCCAGATGATGTGAGTTTCGCCCTACTAAAGTGAAATTCCGCGTGAAAAGGCAAATTAAATCTCCATGGATCACACAAGAAGTTCTTGACGCTATGAGCAAAAGATATAGAATATCACTACATATCGGACAATAAGAAATAAAGTACAATACTTAATTTGCAGAGAAAAGAAAAACTACTTTAGAAATTTAGTTCAGAGTAAAACAAACAGTAAAGAGATATGGAAGGCAATCAACACTTTAGTGAACAAACGAAATTTTCCAGACCCACATACTCCCAATACGCCACTTACTTGTACTGACTTCAGCAATCATTTTCATGCAGACATCAACAATATAAAATCCACCATTCCGTCTCCCCCTTGTGACTTAAGCAAATTATCAACGTCTTGCGAGAACAAATGTACTAACACAATTCCACCCGACATCCCTTTTATAACAGTTAACGAAGTTTACAACTATATTACTGGCCTTAAAGATAATAACTCATCAGGACTTGATGGAATCAGTAATCGAATATTGCGTTTTGCCGCACCTGCTATTAGTGATTCACTGACATACATATATAATCAATGTATCGCAAGGAGTTACTTTCCATCCGCTTTTAAAAGCGCTAATGTATACCTAATAATGTGCTGGTATATTTGTAGACTTCAATTCAATCGCTCCTGGCAGACAGACAACAAATGGTCTCTTACAATAATTCCTTGTCGAACCCAACCGTTGTCCATACAGGTGTTCCTCAGGGCTCTATTCTCGGCCCTCTTCTATTTACCGTATACATTAATGATCTTCCTCTATACTTCAAACACTCATCATGTGACCTTTTTGCCGATGACTGTACTGTCTATACTAGTAATAAATGTTGCACCACACTAGAACAATCTTTACAAAACGATACACATATTCTTATTACGTGGAGCAACGAGAATCGCATGCAAATAAATATTAGTAAAACAAAATGTATGTTAATATCAACCAGACAAAAACTACAAAACTTGCAGAAAACAACACTTCAGCTCTTCATTGGAACATCACTAATTGAAAACGTAAATGAACACAGAACTCTAGGTATCACTGTTGACCAACACCTAAGTTGGAACTCACATGTACATGCACTCACAAAGCTAACAGCACAAAAAGTTTACCAATTAGCCAAAATTAAACATTTCCTGGATGAAGAGGCAAGGAAAATGTTCTACATATCTCATATACAAACGCATCTAGACTATTGTTCCACAATCTGGGATGGTTGTTCTGTCTCCAACACAAAAAGGCTCCACTCACTTCAAAAACGCGCAATGCGCCTTGTTGCTGATAAACACCAATCACATTGTATAGATTTATATAATTATCTTCAAATATTACCCCTCAGGAAGCGCTTCCTCTTTAACAAAGGGAAATTTATTCACAAAATCCTGTCACAGAATGCTCCAAAGTATCTTTGGCTGCTTTTAAAATACAATGACAGACGTAGTCAGCGCTTAAACAAATTACAGGTACCCAAGCCCAGGCTTGACCTATTTAAAACTAGTTTGGCTTACTCAGCTGCTCATCTTTGGAACAATCTTCCCAATGACCTGAAAAACACGCACAGTCCTTACTCATACAATCGTATACTGTTCAAATACTTTATGAGTGCTGATTATATGCCACCCTAACTGATTGTGTTGTACTTTTATCTAATATACTGTATGGAGGCTCTGATGATCTAGTTTTCATTACAATATACTTATTCTTAATATTATATTCTTAATAACTTATATTCTTAATTTTATGATCAGGTACTGTTAATGTATGCTGTTATACTTCCTTGTAATGTTGCACTGCCCTTAAATTAATACTTTCAGTACGCTGGAGAATGTTGAGTAACAATAATAAAAGATGAGCAAGAGGATGGAAGAATGCAAGAGGGGACTGTGTCCGATTTTCAACTCTTGGCAAATTAATTGCTTTCATATATGTCTATCTAACTATCTACCTAGTCTGATTCTGGTCTTGAGTTTGGGACGCAAAGACAGCGAGGAAAGTAACTGTTTACCCAGCTCATCTTGATGAACCTAAAAAAAAAAAAAAAGTCCCGAGTCATTCAGTTGAACACCGTATGAACATTTTACAATTTCTCATAACATACCTCTGAATATGTCTCAAATCACTAATTTACAGTACGAAGAATTCGACTCTTATGTCTTGTTGTTATTGTTTTTTGTTGTTGCTGTTGTTGTTTTTTTTTTGTTATTTTATTTTATTTTATTTTATTTTTATTTATTTATTTATTTATTTTTTTTTTTCAAATTCATTATTATTATTAATTTTTTTTTTTTAAATATTTTTTTTCTATTTTAATTTTATTTTTAAAACACTTTAATTATGATGATTATTGCAAATGTAATATTACTTTTATAATGATAAATGCCTTAATAATGCTTAAAGTAAATGTGAGGATGAAAGGATATTAGTATACATGATGAGAGAGAGAGAGGAAAGGCAGAATGTCAGACGGGCCTGCGTGCCCAATTCTTAACCCTTTGAAAATAAAGTTCGTTCGTTCGTTCGTTCGTTCGTTCACACCTTTGTCTGAGGTCACCCTTTCCTCTCTTGCTCTATTTTGACTCTTTCCACTCTTATCCTATTCTTCTATTTTTTATGCCATCCTCCATAATATGTATGAATATACACTGTTTCTGATTTGTCTCGATTTTTTATTTCATATTTATTTATCTCCCACTCATTCTGTCCTCTTCTATTTCCAGTCCCCACTTTTATTACGTTGGGGTAGTTCATTGTTCAGTTTCGTTTTTTTAGTTTTTAGTTTCTTAGTATGTATTGTGTACTTCCGGGGCAGAAGTCACTTCCATTCCAACCACGCGGTCCATCAGCGGACAGCAACAGTGATAGGATTTATGCCTTGCCTTCAGGGAAGTACATAGGTTTTATTTTTATATTTATTTTAGTTCTTATGTGTCCTATCTAGCCTTCACTTTCTTTCCTTTCCTGACGAAGGCCTTGTGGCCGTAACGTAGACTATTTTCTTTGTCTTTTGTCCTCGTAAGACGAATCACCTTTTTCGATTTTTTTCATACCCATCCATTGTACTCCACGTCTTACCGCAGTTCCCCTCAACTTCCTTGATATTATCAACTTACCACAGTATGCCGCGCTGGTGTAATGGCTTTGGCGTTGTACTGGCGACCAGGTGTTCATGGTTCAAACCCGGGCGTCAGCGTTTGAAGAAATGTTTACGGCCGGAAATTTGACTGAATAACCTGAACGGCTCCTGTGATAAACCCTCTGTGGATGGGAAGGAGCGAAGCTCCTGACCGGGTTGGAAGGAAAATCCTCAGGTTCCCCAGCCTCGCAATGACATGTCATTGGGCCGAAAGCCCAAGTGCCGCTGGTTAAGAAAAAAAAAACAGTATGCCAGATAATTGACACGAGCGTGACCTAATGAAACAGCTTGTCAAAATTCGGAACAGTGACGTAAACAATTTTCATACGTACAGAAGCATATCGCTCAAAGAACAAGCTGGACTGAATTGTGTCTAGCCAATTCAAAATTTAGGATGCTTTTACACACTTAGTTTTTGACAAGTGCGTGACTGGGTGTTTTTTTTTAATCAGAATGATGTCTTTCTTGGCCGAAACATACACATTCATCTTGAATTCGTTGTCCTGTGTTATATTAGTGCGTGTTTTCAAATATATCTTGACTTTGCGCAGTTTAAAAAAAAAAAAAACACGAGTAAAATATTATAAGTTAAGTAAGAATGAATTAAGATTGACAATTAAAATGAGACTTAGTGAAGCCGACAAAGGCTACAGGAGCTTTCACTGCATTGGGAAATATATGGAGATCAAACGAAATCATGTCTAACACAAAAATAAGAATCATTGATTCAGTTGTCAAGTCATTCCTACTGTATGGCTCTAAAACATGGATAACAACAATAGCCACAATCAAAAAGCTTCAGACATTCGTAAATGAGTGTTTGTGTAGAATAGAAAGATTGAAGTCGTATGACGAGGTCACCAATGTGGAATTGATGACACAAACCAGACAAGTGCCAGTGGAACAAGAGACGAGAAGAAGACGATGGCGATGGATAGGACACACATTGAGAAAACCAGTTGATAGCATTACAAGGCAGTCCTTGTTTTGGAATCCTCAGGTAAGAGACGTAGAGAAAGACCAAAGAACACATGGAGAAGAGAACTGGAGATAGTCGTGAAGTGGATGAAGAAGACATGGAAAGAACTTGAACTGATGGCACGTGACAGGAAGACTTGGTGTATGTTTGTAGATGGCACGTGACAGGAAGACTTGGTGTACGTTTGTTGATGGCACGTGACAGGAAGACCTGGTCTACGTTTGTTGAAGGGCATTTGATCCTTAGAGAGTTGACAAGTGATGAAATTAAAAAAGAAAATTATAATAGAGAAATTCGTAGAAGGAATAAATGCCGCGGTAGCATATTGGTTAGTGCACTGGCTTCTTAGCTTGGTGGTCCATGGTTCGATCCCCAGTTGAGGTGGGGGTTTTTTTAGACCGCAAATGGCTCCAGGGTGTGACCCAGCCTCATGAATTGAGTACCAGAGCAACTCTGGGAAGGTTAAGGCAACCGGCATAATGCTGACCACATCACTCCTAGTGTGCAGATGGTCAAGAAAATATAGGCCTAACACCATATTCCCAATATGTCTCAATGGGCGTGTAACGGGATCCTTACCCCCGTAGAAGGAATAAAGTAGAAGAGCAACCTCTTATTATTTTAAGACGTGCTTGAGATGAGACAAGGAAAGTCCATGACAACTGTTTCCTTAGACATATCTTAGGAGGTGACTAGTGTTAACATTTCATGGAGCTGGCAACCCACTCATATGAAACAAACTGCTTCAGAAACAGTACTACAAGAGAACATGAAGTGCTTTGGACCAGGCTTCCTGCAAGGCAGACTAAATACTGTGATGGCATTATGCTCCTTCTAGAGTGAAAAAAAAGAGAAGACGATCATTGGAATAAGTAAATTGATAAATCATCGTCCTGTGTCGCTTGCTATATCTTTTTCTCACCCTCTCCCTCTCTCGCACGGGGGTCACTTTTAGGTGTTAGTTATTACACATTACTTGTATTCAGTGGACAACATGTTGCTAGTAAACAAATACGCGTAGTCGCTAGTCCCGAAGTAGCAACAATCAAACGCAACAGTCCGACCTCCAATGTCCACCAACAGGTAAGAAAAGTGACTCGACTAGTGGCTGACGTTAGGTCAAGACATGACGTGATTCCAAATTTGCCTTGACAGACAACAAGCTGTTTATGACAGTACAGTTAAGAGGGCTTCATTTTTTGTTTTCCTGGCCAGCAAGGACGCGCGTATGACCAAACCCATAATACAGTGTTAGTTCTATGTTTTAGGTTAATCAAGGATAAACTGAAATAAGCAAAGTTTGAGAGCGCCAGACTATCCTATCGGCTGTCTTCTATTAGAACTTACAAAAAAGAATTCGCTGGCAGTTCGAGTTAACAATATTCAAAGTGTGAGTACCGTACATCAATTTTGGACATCTTTACGGTTGCCAGAGTTTCATACAGAATTAGTATCTGACCTATTTTACTTCTCAACGGAAGAGTTTTCACATTTTTTTCCAGGAACCTTTCCAAGAAATTGACATGCACATTCTTTTGCGCGTCAGTTGACACGTTTATAATTACCAGGTGCGCTTTGAACTGTAAAATTGGCAAATTAACCAAATGGTAACAGATAATTTGGCTGATATTTGCATAACTTTGTCATGTGAACAGTCTCGAAGAGATGTTTACAAGTTCATGTCTCTTAATTTGCGTTACTCTTGGTGTTAAGCTGAACACGGTTTATTCCAAACTGCGACATATAACGAACACAAGGAGCACCAAGAATGACAACCTCTGTCTCAAATATTCCACTTCTGTACTGTCTCTTGTACTATAGGTCTGGTCTGCAGATACAGCAAACCAACAGAACATTGTCAGCGCAGCGCCCTCTTTCTGATGTTGAAACTGATAGCTATACTCGACTGGCTGGCAGAACAGACCAAACAAATCCTAATAACTTCAGCCGTTCTCCAGTAGAACGATCTTGGATGTTTCACAACCGAAATAGAGATTTCAACAAACTATGTTTTAATGTTAATGATCAGAATTTTTACCGTACAGAAAGTCATATCGACAGCTCAGATGTTTGCTCTGTGAAGAATCTCGGGGACGTTCGCAAGATGTTTCGGGACAGTTTCCTATCTGAAGATGATCTTCATAAGATTATTCTCCGCCTAGACTGGGCTGGGACATCGGAGAGACATGGAGACAATCATCACACAGTGGCCAGATACACTTTACATCCTCGTGTACATGGGGCTTTCAGGACAGATGTGCAAGGTGGCATGCCCTGTGGGACATGTCTCACGTAAGCTTTTATATGCTCATGCCTGTGTGTGTGTGTGTATATATATATATATATATATATATATATATATATATATATATATATATATATATATATATATATATATATATATATATATATATATATATATATATAAAGGTGATAGGAAACTTTATACGGAGCGAGACAACAGGAGGCAATCTGATCATCAGAAGTTTCACGAGTCGATCAAGTGCTTCAGCCCCTTAATCTCCTTTACATTCTAAGGAGGCGGGCACACTTGGGTCATGACTCCCAAGTGTCAGCCTTCTGTTGTGATGTGCAGATAATTTAACTCACTCCACCTTAGTCGCAGCTTTCAACTTCACTCCGGTTTTTCTGCCAGTTGGAGGCAACTGTGAAAATAACCCTTATGTTGAAAATAAATTACTGTCCTGAATTCTATAGCCCGTTGCGGTTGTTCCACAGCCATCACGATGCCCTTTCTGCGGTTTCACTGAGTCTCTAAAGTGCCCTTGATCTTGACTGTCCTTTCAAACCCAACAGTTTCAGTAGATCGTACACTGTGGCATATGTATATGTATATATATGTGTGTGTGTGTGTGTGTTTGTATAAATGTATATATCAATACCTTTTAGTTATGTTACTAATCTAAGCCGTTATGTTACTAATTTAAGCAGTTATGTTACTAATCTAAGCTGTTAATATTACTAATTTTGGCAGTTATGTTACTAATCTAAGCCGTTATGTTACTAATTTAGGCAGTTATGTTACTAATCTAAGCCGTTATGTTACTAATTTAGGCAGTTATGTTACTAATTTAAGCCGTTATGTTACTAATTTAGCCAGTTATGTTACTAATCTAAGCCGTTATGCTACTAATTTAGGCAGTTATGTTACTAATCTAAGCCGTTATGTTACTAATGTGGGCAGTTATGTTACTAATCTAAGCCGTTATGCTACTAATTTAGGCAGTTATGTTACTAATGTAAGTAGCTTAGGCCTTCAACAAAGGCATGCCGTCCTCCATTCACGTACCACTAGCTGAAGCTCTTTCTACGTTTTATGTCTGTGCCTGCGTCTGTCTGTGTGCATATCTGCTGTACATTAATTATCTACTTATCTATCTTTGCATCTGTCTGTCTAATTTGCCTGTATATCTGCATACACATTATTAAAAATTTCGATGTAAATTAGAATGCACGTAAAACCAAAGAACATACATTCTGATTTTTATTTGGACTTTATTCTGTCATCTCAACAAACGTAGGGAAGTTGGTTACGAGGTCCTGGCAGAAGTCACAGACTTCAAGGGAGATAACCACACGGTGATCAACTTAAACAACGCTTACCAGTTTATTCCATCCGGTCGGTGTATGTAAGTTGCACTTTATTAGCTATTGAAAAATACATAGATACTTTTTTGTAATTGTAACTTGTTGCAACTTACTTAACGCTTACCAGTTTAATCCAATCGGTCGTTGTATGTAAGTTGCACACTACTAGCAATTATTAAATGCATATGCACGTTTTTGATAGTTGTAACTTGTTGCAAATTACATTACGCTTATCAGATTATTTCATTCGGTCGGTAAATGTAAGTTGTACACTACTAGCAACTGGCAAACATATAAGCCCGTTTTTGGTAGTTGTAACTTGTTACAACTTATATAACACTTACCTGTTTATTCCACCCAGTAGGTGTAATTAAGTGGCACATTACTAGCACTTTGTTTGGTAGTTGTAACCTGGTTGCAACTTAATTAACGCTTTCCAGTTTAATCCAATCGGTCGATGTATGTAAGTTGCACACTACCAGCAACTGAGAAATACATATACACTTTTTTGGTAGTTGTAACTTGTTGCAACTTACATAACGCTTACCAGTTTATTCTATCTGGTCAGTGTATGTAAATTGCACACTACTAGCAATTGACAAATATATATGCACGTTTTAGATAGTTATAACTTGTTGCCACTTATATAACGCTTACCAGTTTATTCCATCCGGTCGGTGTATGTAAGTTGCACTTTTACTTGTGTTGGAAGTAACTGTCGTACGTTAACAGCAGTGTTGAGATTCGTTTACAGTAGTAGTAACTTGGGGAATGATTTACATGAGAGACCAACTTCAACTCTATCGTCAATAATCACACTTGAAAAGCTCCGAATGGGCCATACCAAATGTATTCATAATAACAACAGTACATTTGTCCAATGTGTGCTATGTCCCTTGTCCAGTACAAACAGACTGTCATCGATTACTTTATTCTCCTACTCTGATACATGACAATAAAAGGATCTCGTTACACGCCCATTGAGGCATATTGGGAATATGGTGTTAGGCCCATATTTTCTTGACTATCGGCACACTAGGGGTAATGGGGTCAGCATCACGCCGGTAGCCTTGACCTTCCCAGAGTTGCTCTGGTAACCAATTCATGAGGCTGGGTCGACCCCGGAGCAGTTTGCGGTCTAAAATTCTCACCTCAACTGGGGATCGAACCATGGACCACCGAACTAGGAAGCCAGTGCACTAACCACTTCGCTACCGCGTCTCCATGACAGTAAAAAGGAAACAAGTTTCCTTCATCATATGACAAAACTTCTACTGATATGGATATATACTGAAGCACATTAAAAACGCACCACTATTATATATACTGATGCCGAGAAGCTGGAAAAAAAGTGTGGGAATGGATTTTCCCCGTGTTTGTCATGAGGTAGAGAGCGAATGGCTACTGGAATGGAAAGTGCATGATTCAACCCAGGGGTTTGTGTACAGACTACATAAAAACGATGAAAGTTACACGTGCAACTCGATTCCCAACAGCTATGACCCTGAAAATGTGTACGCGTTGTGGCAGTATACTCGGTATAAAAAGGCCGTTGAGACAAAACACCCAGTACATGTGCTTGAAATGCCACGACTATCTGAAAACGACCGCCAACGAGCCATTGGTATGTTGGAGACCAGAATGAGCTCGCGGGCTATTGCCAGAAGGATGAATTGCCACCACAGCACTATTGTACGTCTCAATGAACGTTACGGAACCACTGGCAGTGCCCGGGATAGACTTCGGAGTGGCCAGCCACGAGTTACTACCCCTGCGCAAGATCGTCATATTGTGCTGAGTCACCTAAGGAATCGTTCTCTCCCGGCAAGTCAAACAGCAAGAGCAATAGTGGGTAGACGTGGGCAAGTCTCTCGAATGACAGTCATACGACGACTCAGAGATACAGGTCTTACTGCAAGACGACCTTATGTTGGGCCAAACTTGACTCACAGACATCGTCAGCAGCGCCTGCAATGGGCAGAGCAACATGTCAGATGGACTAGACTGCAGTGGAATGCTGTCCTATTCACAGACGAGAGCAGATTCAACATATCCTTTGCTGATGGACGTATGCGGATTTGGCGACGGTGTGGAGAGCGCTTTGCAGATTGCTGTGTTCGTCAGCACAACCGATTTGGAGGTGGCAGTATTCACATTTGGGGAGGATTCAGTTTTCACCATCGCTTGCCTCTTCACGTCTTCCGTGGAAATGTTAATGTTGTGACATATCGAGATGAGGTTCTGGATGCATTGGTTGCTCCTGCGTTCACAAATTATCCAGACTTGCAGCTTCTCCAGCAGGATAACGCACGTGCGCATACCGCATGCATTACGCAGCAATATCTACAGCAGCAGAACATTGTGACGATTAATTGGCCTGCCCTATCACCAGACATGTCCCCTATAGAACATCTGTGGGACGAGCTTGGACGCAGAGTCTACAGGCAAGGTTCTCTAGCTAATCTGCATCAGCTCGAAGCTGCTCTTACACGTGAATGGGACTTGATTCCCCGGAATTTCCTTCAGAGACTTGTGCGTTCCATGCGGAGCCGCTGCCAAGCTTGTTTGCAAGCACACGGTGGACATACCAGATACTGAGGATAGTGTGAATGAATTTTTTTATTGGTTGCAGTTTTGGTTTTCTCCCTTGCCTGCACAGAATGCAATGAATTTCATAACAATCAAATGTACAAATTAATGACCAGCGTGGATTCATAGGAAAATGAATAAAGATTCCAAAAATGTAAACTTATAAACACTTATATTTACATTTCACACTCTGTTCCTGGATTATACAGGTGGTGCGTTTTTAATGTGCTTCAGTATATATTCACTCGTGTCAACAATACATGTTCAAAAGATCTCCCATAGATCTACAAAAGGTATACCGGTACTTGCGTAGCTTCCAATTCATTAACGATTAAACACCCTATATCTTCATCAAACATATATCTCAAAAGCCATAATGACGTAACCACGTCTGAAAACACCAGCCAGAGATCCTGTAACATCTACACGTCATCCATTAAACTCTCATTTTTCATTCTATTACAATGCGTTTAGCAAGCGCGCTCTGTGGTACAAACCTACTACTGCAAAGTACCCGCTGTAGTTTCTGCACCACAGAGCAGCTCCTAAGTAATTATCAGTTTCCATAGACACTTATTGCTTTGTTTGTAATTGTAAATTGTTGCAACTTTTAAGGCATTTAAAATATAAATATTAAAAAAAAAAGTATAATCTAGGCAGTTATGTTGCTAATCTAGGCAGATAAGTTACTAATCTAGGCAGTTATGTTGCTAAAATAGGCAATTGTCTTACTATTAACTAATCTATGCAGTTATGTTGCAAATCTAGGCAGAAAATTTTATAATTTACTAGTCTAGGCAGTTGTGTTGCTAATCTAGGCAGATAAATTACTAATCTAGGCAGATACGTTACTAATCTAGGTAGTTATGTTATTATTAACTAATCTAGGCAGTTATGTTGCTAACCTAGGCACATAAGTTACCAATCTAGGCAGTTATGTTGCTAATCTAGGCAGATAAGCTACTAATCTAGGCAGATAAGTTACTAATCTAGACAGTAATGGTACTAATATACTCTGAAGTGTTACTAATCTAGGCTTTAATGTTACTAATCTAGGCAGATAAGTTACTAATCTAGGCAGATAAGTTACTAATCTAGGCTGTAATGTTACTAATCTAGGCTGTTTTGTTTCTAATCTAGGCAGTTATGTTACTAATCTAGGCTGTTCTGTTTCTAATTCTGGCAGATATGTTACTAATCTAGGCGGTTATGTTAGTAATACAGGCAGTCCTGTTGCTAATCTAGGAAGATAAGTTACTAATATGTGCAGTTATGTAACTAATCTAGGAAGATGGTGCTAATATATGCAGTTATGTTACTAATATAGGCAGTTATGTTTCTAATCTAGGCAGTTATGTCGCTAATCTATGGTGATTTGTAACTTGTCGGCAATTATCTAACTAATCTAAGCAGCAATGTTACTAGTCTAGACGGCAATGTTACTAATCTAGGCAGTTATGTTACTAATCTAGGCAGTTATGTTACTAATCTAGGCAGTTATGTAATTAATCTAGGTTGTTTTGTTTCTAATCTAGGCCGTTTTGTTTCTAATCTTGACAGATATGTTACTAATCTGGGATATTTTGTTTCTAATCTTGACAGTTATGTTACTAACCTTATGTTACTAATCTAGGCTGTTTTGTTTCTAATCTTGACAGATATGTTACTAATCTAGGTTTTTATGTAATTAATCTAGGTTGTTGTGTTTCTAATCTAGGCCGTTTTGTTTCTAATCTAGGCTGTTTTGTTTCTAATCTTGACAATTTTGTTACTAACCTTGACAGTTATGTTACTAGTCTAGGCTGTATTGTTTCTAATCTTGACAGTTATGTTACTAATCTAGGCTGTTTTGTTTCTAATCTTGACAGTTATGTTACTAACCTTGACAGTTATGTTACTAATCTAGGCTGTATTGTTTCTAATCTTGACAGTTATGTTACTAATCTAGGCTGTTTTGTTTCTAATCTTGGCAGTTATGTTACTAATCTAGGCTGTTACCCTCCGAAAGCATTATGCCATGTGCTATCCTATCTTAATCTTTCAATGTCTTCTTGATTTCTTACATGTCTGTCTCTACTTCTATTCTCAATTTCTTTTTGGCCTCCCTCTATTTGTTACCCAGTGGATGCCAGAACAGGGACTGCCTTGTAATACTATCAGCTGACGTCGTTAATGTGTGTTTTATTCAACGCCAGCGTCTTCTCCTCACCTCCTGTTCCACGAGTCTAGTTTCTTACATCGACCTGCATTGTCGATCTTGTACTGCCATTTCCAGCTTTCTATCTTGCCCAAGAATAAGTTTATAAACGTCTGTCTTCCGCGTAGAAGAAATTGTGGTCATTAAAAAAACAAAACAAAAAAATAGTAAACATTCAGGGAAATCGTGTAGAAGTGAATAACATGAGCTTAAAAAGTTGGAATACTAATCCATGCTGTTTTGTTACTGTTCTCGGCAGTTATCACACTAATCTATGCAGTTATGTTACTAATCTAGGTTGTTATGTCGCTAATCTAGGCAGTTATGTTACTAATCTAGGCGGTTATGTTACTAATATATCAGTTATGTTGCTAATCTAAGCAGTTATGTTACTAATCTAGGAGCTTGTGTTACTAATCTAAGCGGTTAAGTTACTAATCTAGGCAGTTATGTCGCCAATCTAGGCAGTTATGTTACTAATCTAGGCGGTTATGTTTCTAATCTAGGCAGTTATGTCGCTAATCTAGGTAGTTATGTTACTAATCTAGGCGGTTATGTAACTAATCTAGGCAGTTATGTCGCTAATCTAGGCAGTTATGTTACTAATCTGGGAGCTTATGTTACTAATCTAGGCATGTTACTAATCTTGGCATTTATATTACTAATCTAGGCAGTTATGTTACTAATCTAGGCAGTTATGTTACCAATCTAGGCGGTTATGTTATTAATCTAGGAGCTTATGTTACTAATCTAGGTGGTTATGTTACTAATCTAGGCAGTTATGTCGCTAATCTAGGCAGTTATGTTACTAATCTAGGCGGTTATGTTACTAATCTAGGCAGTTATGTCGCTAATCTAGGCAGTTATGTTACTAATCTGGGAGCTTATGTTACTAATCTAGGCATGTTACTAATCTTGGCATTTATGTTACTAATCTAGGCAGTTATGTTATTAATTTAGGCAGTTATGTTACTAATCTAGGCAGTTATGTTACTAATCTAGGCAGTTATGTTACTAATCTAAGCGGTTATGTTACTAATCTAGGCAGTTATGTTACTAATCTAGGCGGTTATGTTACTAATCTAGGCAGTTATGTCGCTAATCTAGGCAGTTATGTTACTAATCTAGGCGGTTATGTTACTAATCTAGGCAGTTATGTCGCTAATCTAGACAGTTATGTTACTAGTCTAGGCGGTTATGTTACTAATCTAGGCAGTTATGTCGCTAATCTACGCAGTTATGTTACTAATCTAGGAGCTTATGTTACTAATCTAGACGGTTATGTTACTAATCTAGGCATGTTACTAATCTTGGCATTTATGTTCCTAATCTAGGCAGGTATGTTATTAATCTAGGCAGTTATTTCTAATCTAGGCAGTTTTGTTACTAATCTAGGCAGTTATGTTACTAATCTAGGCGGCAATGTTATTAATCTAGACCGTTATGTTACTAATCTAAGCAGTTATGTTACTAATCTAGGCATTTATGTTACTAATCTAGTCAGTTATGTTTCGAATCTTGGCTGTTTTGTTCCTACTCTAGGCAGTGTTGTTTCTAATCTATGCATGTATGTTACTAATCTAGTCAGTTATGTTTCGAATCTTGGCTGTTTTGTTCCTACTCTAGGCAGTGTTGTTTCTAATCTAGTCTGCTATGTTTCTAATCTGGGCAGTTATGTTACTAATCTAGGCGGTTATGTTACTAATCCAGGCGGTTATTTTACTAATCTATGCAGTTATGTTACTAACCTAGGCGGTTATGTTACTAATCTAGGCAGTTATGTCGCTAATCTACGCAGTTATGTTCCTAATCTAGGCAGTTATGTTACTAATCTAGACGGTTATGTTACTAATCTAGGCATGTTACTAATCTTGGCATTTATGTTCCTAATCTAGGCAGTTATGTTATTAATCTAGGCAGTTATTTCTAATCTAAGTAGTTATGTTACTAATCTAGGCAGTTATGTTACTAATCTAGGCGGCAATGTTATTAATCTAGGCCGCTATGTTCCTAATATAAGCAGTTATGTTACTAATCTAGGCATTTATGTTACTAATCTAGGCAGTTATGTTACTACTCTAGGCAGTTATGTTACTAACCTAGGCTCTTGTGTTTCAAATCTATGCATATATGTTACTAATCTAGTCAGTTATGTTTCGAATCTTGGCTGTTTTGTTCCTACTCTAGGCAGTTTTGTTTCTAATCTAGGCTGCTATGTTTCTAATCTAGGCAGTTATGTTACTAATCTAAGAAGTTATGTTACTAATCCAGGCGGTTATTTTACTAATCTAGGCAGTTATGTTACTAATCTATTAGCTTATGTTACAAATCTAGGCAGTTATGTTACTAATCTTGGCAGTTATGTTTCTATTCTAGGTAGATATGTTTCTAATCTATGCAGTTATGTTACTAATCTAGGCGGTTATGTTACTAATATAGGCGGTTATGTTATTAATCTAGGCGGTTATGTTACTAATCTAGGTGGCAATATTATTAATCTAGACAGTTATTTTACTAATCTAGGCAGTTTCGTTACTAATCTAGGCGGCTTTTGTTACTAATCTAGGCGGTTTTGTTTCTAATCTAGGCGGCAATGTTACCAATCTAGGCAGTTATGTTACTAATCTAGGTAGTTATGTTACTAATCTAGTCAGTTGTGTTACTAATCTAGGCAGTTATGTTACTAATCTAAGCTGGTATGTCTCTAATCTAGGCAGTTATCACACTAATCTAGGCTGTTCGGTCTCTAATCTGGGCAGTAATGTTACTAATCCATGCTGTTTTGTTTCTAATTTTGGGAGATATGTTACTAATCTAGGCTGTTATCTCTCTAATCTATTCAGTAATGTTACTGATCTATGCTCTTTTGTTTATAATTGTGGCAGATATGTTACTAATCTAGGCTGTTATGTCTCTAATCGAATCAGTAATGTTACTAATCTAGGCTGTTATGTTTCTAATCTAGATATGGCGCGCACCGACATGAAAAGTCTGGAGAAATCGAAAGGGGGAGATCATGGAATACATTTAAAAAAAATATGGTGGAAGATCTAGGAATACAGGGAAAAAATAGAAAGGGAGAAGATCTAGGAATACATGGAAAAAAGAGAAAGGGAGAAGATCTAGGAATACTTCTTGTGCATCGTACACTCTCCAACGACAACTTGAATATGTTCAATGAAAGTAGTGGTCAGCTGGGGGCTATTCATATTTCCATAGAGCTTTTCAGGGAATGGTACTGAAAACGGCCATATGTACTTTCTTTGCTCCTCATGTGTTGGGCATCTTTGAAGCAGATGTTCAGCAGTCATTTTATCGATGCCACAGTTACGCTGTACGTAGTTTTTATCTTTAGCTTGTTGAATAGGTGGTCTCCTAATCTGTTGTGTTCTGTGCAAAGTCTGAATATTACCACTTGTTCTCTTCTGATGAGCTGATAATATGCATCATTATTTGGTGGCCTGGATACGCTATTTATTCCAGTATCCAGTATCTGCTTCTGATAAAACTCTTGTCTCTTCGAAAGTTATACTTGTAGGTAGCTTTCCATCTTCCTTTGATAATCATTGCCATGGATATTGTAATGAGATGGGGTCCACTTTACTGCAACTCTTTTGAATCGTTGGCATAGTTTGTGGAGTATTACTCTTAGGTCATCAAGGTTTGCATTTGTCTGGCTCTTTAGCGTTGTAATTGCTGACAACGCGTCGTAAAGAAAGCATCTTGTCGCTCGGTGCTTTCCTCTGTCATTAAGACCTCTTCTGGAGTTTGCAAGGCCACTACCTCTGCTCTGAAGTTACTTCAGAATTTTCCTGTTGCCACTGACAGATTATTTTTGTGTGCACCAGTGCTTAAGCTCAGCAACCCTCCTCTACCTCAATTTTCTGTTGAATTTGTTGGTGATACATCCGTGTAAGAATGGGTCCAGATGTTGTTTAGGTAATGTTTATCTATGTATTTTATGGTTAAGGCTCTTCTCTCTGTTACAGTCTGGCTCTTCTTTCTCTCAATACCAGGAATGTTTTCTATCTCTCCGGGGAAGCGCTGTTATTTCCAAGCTGGGAGCTTGTGTGTAGTGTAGAAAGGAGTACATGGAGAAAAGAGAATGCGAGAAGATCTAGGAATACATTGGGGAAATAGAATGGGGAAGATCTAGGAATACGTAGAGAAAGATAATAGAGGGGATCTAGAAATACATTTAAAACAGAGAATGACGGGAGGGGAGTAGATCTAGGAATACATGGAGAAAAGAGAATGGGGGAAGATCTAGGTGAACACGCAGAAAATAGATTGATGGGTTGTGGAGACCTAGAAATACATGGGGGAAAAGAATGAGAGGTCTAGGAATTAATGGAAAAAGATAATGGGGGAGATCTAGGAATACATTGAGAAAACAAAAAAAGAGGGGGGGGGGGGAAGCGGTGTGAGAGATCTAGGAATATATGAAGGAAATATTATTAGGGGAAGATCTAGGAATAAAAGACATGGGAGAAACATAATTCTTATAAAGGGATTGCAAAAACGTAAATAAAGAAGAAATACATTGGGCAAGATTGTACCTGTAGTTTTTGCTTTCTAAAATATACCAACGACAGTGATTTATTGGCAGTAAAACTGTTTCAGAAGAAGAAATAATGAAAAATAATAAGAAACTCTCTTCAGAGCGTTACAACAGGAGGCGATCTGATCATCAGAAGTCGTTTCCCCGTCAGAAAGGTTTTGTCCGTTTTATCTCATTTGTTATATTAATTACTCTATTAATATGTGACGTTCCATAAAAATTTAAATAGTTGTAGAAAGGAAAAAAAAAACCACCAATGATTCTAGTGGTACGTTTCTTTACAGTGCTGAGCTGTATATAGTCAATGTACTTTTTGTTCGAGTCCACAGAAATGAGAACTACCCGTGTGGTGGAGGCAACGCCAGGTGTAAACAAATCTATAGAGCCCAGTGGACGTTGGTGTGGTCGGGTCTTGTTGGATTACAATTTATAGCCCATGAGGTTCCATCACATTGCGAATGCATGAACATTGGTAGCTCTATATTTCAGAGTGCTCAACCCATGAAGGCTGCTCAAGCTAACCCAACACCCCAGGAGAAACCTGGTGTCTAGAGCATGCCAGCCCAGTCCCCGGTGTAAAAACTAAAAAAAAAAAACAAAACAAAAAAAAAAACCCAGGAAACCAGGAGAAATTTTGTATTAGACTTGCTTGGTTACAGTAACCCAAAGATTTTTACAATCATGCTCTCTTTTTTACAGTAGCACAAAGATTTTGTTCTTTACTTCCTTGTTTACAGTAGCACAAAGATTTTGTTCTTTACTTCCTTGTTTACAGTAGCACAAAGATTTTGTTCTTTACTTCCTTGTTTACAGTAGCACACAGATTTTGTTCTTTACTTCCTTGTTTACAGTAGCACACAGATTTTGTTCTTTACTTCCTTGTTTACAGTAGCACACAGATTTTGTTCTTTACTTCCTTGTTTACAGTAGCACAAAGATTTTGTTCTTTACTTCAATGTTGTTTACAGTAGCACACATATTGTGTTCTTGTCTTCCCTGTTTACAGTTACACACATAAATATAGTAACACTACCTACTACTTCACAACAGATCCTCAAATACACGAATGAGAAATGGAGTAGAAATGTTTTGTAAGAGGGTAGCAGTTTTTCTCTAGTTATATTTTCCTTCCCATCAACTTATGCTTGGGTGAATCTCTCTTATGTACACAAGATTTGATCAGTTAATGCAGTGTTTCCCTAACTTTTTCAGGTCACCGTCACCTTGGCTCCCAGGGCATGCCCCCAGCACCTTCTGCATTCTCACAAAGTACATTAAAAAATGTAAAGAGTGAAAGATAATAGCAATTGCTAATACAGTAACAACTAATTGATCTATTTATTACATTCTATTATAAAGCTACAGATATGCTTATTTATTAACTTAATTTAAAAAGAAAAACTTAATTACTTAACCCAGTAATAACAAACAGCAGTATGCGAGAGTATATTAGTAACAAACTTTTACTTCACTTTAACTTCAGTGAGATGGATTTGCCTGGTGTAGTGATATCAGCTTCTCAACATAAGGCTGAAAGTTTCTTAGAAGGAGTCTCAGATCCCCACGTTCAGTAATTTGCAATCTGTTGCTTTGCTTCGAAAGAAGTTGAACAGCGCTGAAACCACGCTCTACTAAATACGATGTTGTTGGAAAGGCAATACAGAACATCTTAACCTTTCTCCACACTGCAGGATAGCGTTCAGAGATTTCTTTCTGCAACCAAAAGTCTTGATATGATTTTTTGAACATTGATTTAAGCTCAACGTCATTTTGTAGCGATATCAGTTTCTCTTCCACTTTTCCTAGTTCTTCCCTGCGCGTGTCCAGGAATGGATTTATTATCCAGTCTGGAAAAGTGATCAAAAGAATATCCTGAAACCTCTGAGACATGTTTTTATGCAGCATATCTAGGTGTGCACAATATACTTTAGTATTTTATCTTTCTCTTCCAACTCTAAGAGGCTGGGAAATTGGATTAACTCGCGACGTCCAATGTTGCGTTTGAATAGCATTAATTTGGCCAGAAACGTGGAGACGACAGATTTGACTTTTATAAGATTAATATCATTTCCTTGCAGTGTTAGATTTATTTCGTTAAACTTTGTGAATAAATCTGACAAATATGCAATGTCATTCCTGATATTCGTTAGATCTTTACTGAGCGAGGCATGCGAATCTTTAAAAGAATTCTACCACAGTTTCAAAAAGAGCATAAAAGCATCTCAGACAGTTTCCTTTTGAGAGCCACCTGACTTCTGTGTGCATCAGCAAACGTTGAAACTGTTCATCATTCTCTGTACAACGCTCTCGAAATATCGAGAATTGAGAACATCGGACTTAATTTTATTAATCGCTGTGATAACAGTATTTAATGAGTTGTGAAGCATTTTTTACGACAAGATGTTGTCTGTGAATTACACAGTGTATTGTAAATATGCCAGGTAAAGCTTCTTTTAAGAACGCTATAAACCCGCGGTAACAACCTATCATCGATGGTGCCCCATCTGTTGCACGAGCAAGAATGTTAGTAAGCGGGATGTTGTCGCGAGAGGTTCCTTAATTTATGAAGAATAAGACAACAAGGTGTATCAGGTGATACTAGGATAGTTGCCAGAGAAGAGTCTGGTCTTAAAAGAAATACCCCATTCTCAGAAAAGAGCAATGGTGTATAGAGTTCATAGGTATAAAGTCAGGCTGTATAGAATTTCTGGCCGAGATAGTAATATTCAGTACCAGATTTCTATGGTGCCCCTCTCAGACTTATACCTATGGGCTGTTATAGTATCTAGGGGATTTAATTAAATTCAAAGTAATTCAAAGCTGACATAAAGTAATAAAAACAGTGCACTAAAATTTCTTAATTTTATTTATGTACAGTCATCTGTTTAGTTTTGTTTGTGTAAACACAAACCCTAAAAATAAAAACACACTGATGATGTTGCATGTATCTACACCAAATAAAAGTCAATCACTAAAAATAAAGTCTTTTCCTAGTTGTTAAGGCTCCCTTGTTATGAAAAGTCTTAGTGCAACTAATCCTCTAGAACCAATGTTAATGATGGTACTTGAGTTTATCTTCAGTATTAGGGGAGTAGATATTGACAACTGTCATAATGACTTCACTGTTACTGATATCCTTGAATTTATCTTCAAAGTATTTCTTTGTTATGTAGCTTTTGAAAATGTCACACTGACTACAATGTTACTGAGATCACTTGAATTTATCTTCAAAGTATTTCTATGTTATGTAGCTTTTGAGAATGTCACACTGACTAAAGTCTATGTTGCTTCCAGACTAATTTAATCATCACTGTTTTCATCACTACTACTATAACCGGGTGTGGTACGCCAATGCTCTGCGAGTCAGTCTTGTCTAATTTGACTTAACTTCTTCGCTTCCGCCTTTTATTTGGAAGCAGGAATATAAGATGGAGAAACCCAACACTGAGGGTCCCCACTCTTCCAATTGATGTAGGTACGGGGTGCTTGTTTCAAATCATCCACCGCTAGGTACAACACCAATGTTCTTCTCTGCTAACAAGATGAGTGACAGGATACCTCTGACCCACAATCTCAGATTCAACAGGCTTTTAATAAACCCATGCAGTCTGCTTCACTGGCAAATGGCGAAGGAGCTGGGGTAGAATCTGATTCTGTTCTCTGACGAATTTGGTTCTGGCGGTTCAAGAGAAATCTCCCAGATTTGTTTCCCTTTTTATTACAGGTAGCGGACAAACGGAAGACAAGCGATTCTATTGGCTGGCTGGGTCAGTTTATGTTTACCAAAATTTCAGTAAAACAACCACTTTCTGCCCGATCTGTCGATCTGACAAAACTCCGATAATTTATTCTTCCGGTGTTTCCCAACCGATTCCTTCCATTCAGGTCTTGTTTAAACCGGCCAATTGGGCGCTACCATTTAAACAAGCTAACCTTTTTCTGCCTCCCTTGTAGTGTTTGCAATCACAGTTGAACCCGGGGAAACCAGCCTTCGCTCCAAGTTATTACTGCATGTAATCACTCATAACTCCTGTGTCCATGCTTCTACAACTTAAATCCATATATCTAATGAAAGTTTAAGATTCCTGGTATTTTACTGTGCTCACTGTTCCGAAGGACATACCCTATCCTTTGACCTGAAGTCACAAGTACACATTCACGTTTACACAGATTCCATCTAGCAATCCTGCAGCCTACGGTTCCTGAGACCGGGTTTCAGCTCATGCAGCGATTGGTTGAAAACATTTGTTGACATATTTCGATATAGGTAGGAAAGGTAGGCTCTCGTTAATTGCCCTTAGATAATGGTTCAGGACTACGCTACAGATGTCCTTCTCTTTGAAAAATTACTCAGCTACATGAAATATTGACTCCCCTTTTGTATCAGTTACTAGTTGCGTAGCAAACAACAACTCTTGAACCAAGCTTTCATCTTTTACGAAGCGAACATACGCAAGAAGCAAAGATTCGTTGCCCGGCAAAGTTGACTCATCCAACTGCTGTGAAAATGCTGTTGTCCTAAGTATGTTGCACAATGTGCTTCCAACATTTTCAGCCATTTCATCTATTCATTGAACAGAGTTATTGCTGAGCGGAATCGCTTTAATTATTGGTTCGGGTGACTTATGCATAACTGTACTCACAAACCCCCTTATGGCTGGCAAACTCAAGTTTTCTCCGATTGTGTGAGCTTTCCAGATTTAGCTATCAGCAATGAAATGTTGTATGAACTTGCAAACTATCACAGCTTTATTGTGAAGTGTTGGGACACATGTCACGAACAGTTTTACGTTTCTGAAAGTTGCAATAGATGGAAAACGTATGTCGCGTCAGTCGATTTATGAAACTCTGAATATTAGGTAGGAAAACCAGTTCAGAGGTTCACAGAATGATTTCTACTGCCAAGTACTGTTAAAAACTTGGCTCTATTGAACCTTTTCTCTTATTTATTACAGTACTGCGAATATCTCGTTAGCCCTCGTAAATACTGAGACAATAGAATACGCAACAAAGCAAAGTCTGTACTTTCTAAAACACCAGCAGGTATCTAATTTCGTCCGCTGCCATCGGAAAGTACACTCGGACACACCTTGCCAACGCCAAAGCTCATATTAAACTAGCAAACACTATTTAGGAATGGTTTTCACCTTCTGTTTAAATCTTAGTGAACCAACCACGGGTAGTTTCGGAGTGACCGAATGGACAATAAGAGTTAAGTTAATCCCGCTTTCGTAGCAGTTCCCGATTACAGTTTATGGTCAGCGATAGTTACCTGAGCTCAGAATAACACGTATAGACGAAACTATGCCTTGTTTAATGATCCTAGTAATACAACCATCCACATCGTCCCGCCTCATCGATGTTGTCTCTCAAATCCACAATTCCTTTCTCCCCGGCACGTACTGAATTTAGCTTGTCAAATCCTGAACCACCCCTTACTAATGAACGCCCCCCTCTGGCCCCTTTTTCCGTATCGCCCCTTGGATTTTGCCAACTCCCCCAAGGGGGGGGGGGGGGTACCACCGATTTTAGGAACCACTGAGTTAATGGATTAGTTGTGCTAAGATTAGTTGGAAAAAAAAGTTAAAGGTATTCCCATAGCGGATAGTGCCGACGAGGAGGGAAGTGTAACAGACTTCGCCATAGTAGGTCTAGCTTTATGAGGTGGGCGTAGTCAGTTTCTTTTCTCGCTGCCTTTGCCGTCACTAGCTCAAGAGAAGTCAGGTACCCATTTACAGCTAGGTAGAATTAAGCCTAACGTTACCAGGTGTCGATATCGGAACCTGGTGACTGTGCTACGAGAGAAAAGCGTTCTCAGGTTAGCACGAACTAATATATTTTACTGTATTGTCTTCTCTTTAAATTGTCTCTAATGAACTTAGTCAGATCATTAATACATTATAAAAATAACGTTACTGAATGCAAGAGGGTGTTAAGTATGCTGTGAATTGTCTTGCTATGATGTCTACGTGACCGTCTCGTCAATAAACTGTATAACGTTACCAGGAGTTACAACATTTCCTGACTTCTACTTTGCTGTGGTGTGAGTGACTGTACTATAGACACACTTAAAGAACCTATACACATTCGCGTATATTATGATCTCTATAGTCACACACCTGTCGGCCATCCGTAAGCCCGACTTATGCTGATTCGCCAGGTATCAGCGAAAGTAATAATAACATTTATCTTCTTGATAACCCCACCAGTATCTTCCATCAAATAATCTTTAACAAGGGGCTCCCGATGCGTTGAGACATGTAAAGACAAACTAGGAGATCATATGCAACCAGTGCTTTAAATTTGAGAAAACTTATAACCATTTATTTATTTTCCTTTGCGCTCCTTACGTAGCATGGAACCACAATAACAGCCGGTCCCCTTACAGGAAGTCTGCATGAAGTAGTCACGTGATCTTGTTGCTGTGGTTTCTGGGGCAGTTTATTTTACATGATGATGTTGCCAGCCCCTTGCAGAACCTCAAATTGGTCGCCTTGTACGACACGCATGAGGGAGCAGTCGCCATATTCTTTCTATCCATTTCAACATCTTACAGGTTACAATTATTTTATATAATGCATCAAATTTCTAATTACATAATAAATCATGCTCACGAAATTTATGTTATGTGCAAACACACCACACCACACGCAAAATACACCACACGGAGTCACAATATGGCGGCGTCCAGTTCACCGTCCTTCGCATCGGCTGGGTCGTTTACTGATCTCTTTCCTGCTAGTAGTCGTGACTTTACACGAGGAAACGGAGAGAAGACCTTACGAGGAAGTCCGATGCTGTTAACGAAAATAAGTCTAAAAGTTCTCCCTATAAGTAACGCATTTCTTCTCACGGTCGTTATTTCATTCTTCGTGCTACACTCACCCACGCATTCAGATGTTGAAATAGGGACAGTGGCGATCTACATTTTAGGTGCCCTGAAGCTTGAGTCCTGGAGGGGCCCCTTTTATAAAAATAAAAATGTTGTGGATGTGAAAGAAACGTATTAAAAGTGAAAGCTGGACTTGAGGGTCAAGCTTCATTAGCTTCACAGTAGACCCACCTCTGAATAAGGATATCATCACGAATTTTAATCCGTGGTTTTTTGAATTTATTTGTAGATTACTGACATCAGGGTTCTCACGAAAAGCATTAGTGTATTTTCATTTCTCAAGAAGGCGAAATATATCAATCAAATTTGATATAGACCTTTCTCCATATACTAAGTTCACCTTCATTGACCAGTTTTATTTGAATAAGCTTTTGACATTCTGCACACACAAAAAAATTGCCATTTGTTTATCATTGTTTGGAGGTGACACTTTCATCGTATTCTATTTTTAGATTCTGTACCAAACTATTGTTGAGGTTGCCCCCACAAGGACCAATAAAAAGCGAGCACTGTTATTAATGCGTGGTACTGGCAACCTTATCATGTAAAACAAATTACCACAAAAACCAGCGCTGAAAAAAAAGCATGTGACTGCTTGGTGCAGGCTTCTTGCAAGGAGACCAGCTACAATGAGTGATCCATGCTCCGAAAGGAGCGCAAAAGAAAATTAAGACGACTGTTATTATTGTGTCTTGTCAATTATTACACTTATCAATGTTTTAAAATGTCAGGTTTGGGGAAGTTTTAGGAGTTTCTTCAATGTTTACTTCTGGAACTTTCGTCACAGATTCAAGGACATGAATGGTTCTGTCTTTTTTTTTTAATGGTACCATCGGCACTAGGTAGAGCAAACTCTCTCTCTCTCTCTCTCTCTCTCTCTCTCTCTCTCTCTATATATATATATATATATATATATATATATATATATATATATATATATATATATATATCTATATATATATATATATATATATATCTTTTGTAACTGCGACACTATGCACTTAATTCAGTGAGCGCATCATAATTAATGCAAAAAGTTCATTACAAATTCTGTGGGCATTAAAATATTATAAAGACGGTAGTACGTTACACTTTTATTGTAAGTATCGTGTAATGTCGTCGCTGTTCATTCATTAATCTACCGTCAGCTAACTCCCTAAGGAGCATAGTCCTTTATAAAACTCATGCCAGGTCTTCCTGTCCCGTGCCGTCAGCTCAAGATCTTTCCATGTCGTCCTCATTCTCTTCATACCTGTGTCCAATTCTCTTCTTCTCGTTTTCTTCAGGCTCCTTCTAACTCTATTACCCAGGAGGTTCCAGAAGAAGGACTGCCTTCTAATACTATCAAATAAGTTTCCTGTTACTATATGATGACTAGATTAATAGAGGGTGACATATTTATGTACGAAAGATAGTGCAGGCAATGTTTTTTAATTATTACCTTTCAGCCCCCATAGGGGCATAAGCCTTCAACGACTTACGGTTCTGTGCCATCCATTCAAGGTTGTTCTACGTCTTTATATCTCTTTCATGTATTCGCCAGTTCTTTTCTCCATATATTTTTCGGTCATGTTTTGTAGTTCGAAGAGAGCTAGTACTATTTTAATAGAAGGTCACGGTAACATGTCAGACATGCTCGGTGACTGTGACCTGTTTATATATAACTTGACCTACAATAACTTAAAAAAAAAAATATCACGTCTCTATTTCTGTCAAAGTGAACAATTGGCAATGTCACATTTTTGTTTTTTCCATAAATAAACTTGCATTGAGCTGGGAAAAAATCATTAAAAGGGATAGAGACGCTTAAACAAACCTTGACAGGTGGCACAGAACTGGGGGCTTGCCAGAATATTAAGATCTTTTATAGTTCGGCACGGACCCTAATGTTACAGACTGATCATGTGTCTAATTTTAACGGGTCACGTTCGCCGAAACGAAGCAAAACTACTATTTTAAAACTATATAATTAAAATGGTATATAAACTAACCGAAGACTTTTGCATTACATGAAGCTTAAATGCAACGATAGAAAGAAAGAAAAAGAAAGAAAAAAAATGAAAGAAAGAAAGAAAAATAAAAGAAAGTTAGTTTTCACTTCTGTTCAGTATCTCACATTTCACAACGCCGCTAAACTTATTGACACTTTTGTCATATATAATCTTCAGCTATACTTCTATGTTTTTTGAAATCCCACATTCGCTGACTTGTCTGTTGATCAGGCTTGCTTGATGAGTGAAATGGGAACCACAATATTTGAATACCAGGAGAGAGAAAGAGAGAGAGAGAGAGAGAGAGAGATATGTGGTTCTAGATGTTAACTTGGTTGCTATTAATGAGAGGAGCTGCAGAAGATTTTTAGCTTAAAATTATAAATAAAAAACAAAAACATTTCTGATAATTTACCCTAAATATAATAAACCAAAATCAGTTATCAGAATGCACTTGGAACATAAGCATTGTGACTTAGAAATGCGTATTTCTTTAAAGAAACTGTTCTTTACTTATAAAGAAAAACAAAGGTTCATTTATCATAACTGTTTTGTGCTACTAATTTTCCTATAACTTACTTTCGTACTAAACAATCAACTTCAGGCTAAGTACACAACCTTTACATTGCACCGTTAAACTTTTGTCACTTGAAATTTATGAAATCTTAATCAACATTTTCAGTTTTTTGCAATTAATGTTGTAAAGTGCGGCAAACTGTGTTAATATTTTTGACAAAGCCCTTGAACTATAAAAGGTAAAACAATTCTGATCGGATAAAAGTTTTAAAATATAATGAACTTCATATTCAAATTTCGTGTTCATAACTCAGAACAACATATCACGACAATACTTCTTTAATGAAAAAAATGTGTTCCACTTTTTCACCTTGACAGAAGTGGGATCCTGATTTGTGAAACAAATCAATATATTCAAATACCAGGCCACATTAAAAACATCAGATAGAAGATGAATCTCGGAAGAGAACAGAGTAGAATAGCTCTTCGGTGTTATATAGAGCTAACACCTTACATACGGAAGTGATTCATGTACAGTCATTAAAAAATCAAGAAAATCCTTCTAAGCCTTAGATGAAACTCCATGGACACGGCTTGAAAGAGTTAGCCAGTTCGCAATGGAAGATTATTACGCACATAAGACGGAAAAATTCGAAAACTGAAAAACTTTATTTTTTCAAATCCACCTATTTTGAAACTACCAGATGCTTCTAAAAAGTTTATCCTCCGTACAGATGCGAGTAATTACGGAATTGGCGCTTGTTTGCTCCAGTATCACGACAATATCCTACATCCGACTCTTTACATCTCACGCAAACTCAAGACACCAGAAACTAAATACTCAACAGTGGATAAAGAGTTATTGGCAGTCGTGTGGGCCATCAACAAGTTAGAAAAATTCCTCTTGGGTGCACCCTTCATGATCCAAACCGATCAGAAGGCGGTGGCATCGCTACGTCGTGCTAATCATAAAAGCCCTAAGCTGACAAGATTCGCCATTCTCCTTCAGCCGTTCGAGTTTACCATTGAATACATTTCAGGCTCAGAGAATATCGTTGCTGACGTACTCTCAAGAAATCCTTCGGATGTCGATTTATGAACACTGACACACTTCGAATATATTAACGAAAGTACTTATAACAAGAGACAGAATCCTATCGTTAAACTCTCGATCTGTGAATGAAACGTTGACTACAATTCAAATAAATGATTATTAGAGACATGCGTCATACGAAATGAATGAAAGCAAGAGACATTGTGTTCGTATTTACGCTGGGACTTTGGTTAGTGTCCATTCATGCTACAACTAGTTGCAACAAATTCGGAAATAATAATTGAAGCCAAGTTGGACAAATTTCGTTACGTGACATTACTAATTGGACGTTATGAAGGTCTACATTCATTCCGTATTAGAACAGTTGAACAGTTTTTTCTAAGGGAAATTTACCAGGATAATAACTACGTATGGATCGTCATACCCAAAATTAATTAGTTTCTACTTATTATTTGAAGTAATAAAGAAATTAAAATGAAATGTGAGAAAAAATAAAATGAAATGAAATATGAAAAAAATGGAAGAAAGAAAACAAATGAATCTCACACAATGCTTAGATAATATTCTTAGATGAAATTAGTAATATGATAATGATATAATATATTATTATTTAATTAATGAAGTTAAGTATTTAGTAACACAGATATTTAATTTCAAAAACACCACCTATTGATTTTATACCTTAGTTTTCTACACTTCACTTGTCTTTACTCCTCATTTGTCTTTTTCTTATGACATCTTCTTTCACTTTCCTTAATTAGATTTTCAATAACTTGATTCTTAATACACACTTACTATGATTAATTAGTTTAATTTTAATTAATTAGATTAATCTTGACATGACATTTTATTACGACAGATTTTAAGTTCATTGAGTAATTAAGTATTGATATTTGACATTTTCTTTTAGTTAATATAACTCATATGTATAACATGATTGTTAATATATTACATGATTTATATATTATCGACATAACCACGACACTGTTCTAGACAGAACATCGTAGGCCATAGGTCGGGTTTTTGTTAAATTTTTCATAGTTTTGAGTAAGATAGTTTAAAAAAATCTATCTAATAGATTTTTTTTCCCCGGCGGGCAGGGAATTGTTACGGTATTTTATTGAAGTCGTCTGCTATGGTTGGCAGTGTGCTATTTCTAGGGTCACAGCGTTTAATATAATTTGATGTTAAGAATTCACGGACTACTGAGCGCTATGTACACGATCGATTTATGACGTGTTAGCGTTGATAGGTCACGCACCGTGACTAAGATACGGGACCCTTTTTGTGTTGACCGTCAAGCTGTAAAGACGTGTCCTTTCTCCTTCCAGTATTGGGCATAGTATTGCCGCACAGATATATTTTATGCAAGTAGGGACATGGGTCAGTCCATGGTTATTGTGAAGAGATAAAATGATTAAGGTTAGTACGTAATTGAATTCAGGGAAGGATGAATTAAAAGTCCATAATATTTTATATTGTCAGACGCATAATCTCACTGTCGGCGGTTGGAATCCCCAACCGCGCGTGCATATAGTTATGACGTTCTGCCTACAGTAATTCGGTTTATTGGACAAGGACTGATATACATATATATCTATTCAATCTAGTGTAATATGTACTTTTTATGATCAACATGTGTGGATTGTCTTGACGTGTAAAACTGTACATTAAAATGTGTGGACTCAATGAAATGACTTATCAAGTCAATCGAATTGCAAAGTTCAAGTATTGTTCGAAATCTTCCACCCCGCATTCGCTTAATTACCATCGAAGGCACGATGCAAATAACTGAATGAAAAAATGAACATATCAAAAGCAATGCAATGGCCAGAAATTTATAATTGCTTTATTCATATTACATGGAACATTGTTCAATAAGTAATGACCCAGTTTAATAGAAAGTCACCCTCAACAGACGATAAAGAGAGAAGATATTGGACAGTCTGATATCATGTCATAGAAAGCCGTCAACAACAGAATTGATAAACAGTAATGGAGACTGTGGTTGTAGAGAGGCATGACCGCCTACGCCGCCAGGCATTGTACACAAAGAAAAAAGGAGCACTCAGAAAATAAAGCTGAAATATAGCATTACAATCTAACGTGGTTGTTGTTTTCATGACAACCAAGAGCAATGTGCCATCACGCTCTTTGTGAAACATAAATATCACATTTGTAACTTACGGCCGTGAATTTTAATCGATAATCTGCAATTGTTTAGGAAAAAGCATTTCACTGTAGCTCCCGCCCATAATGGCGAATGTGAATTTAAAAAAAAAAACAACACCTACTCAGACAAACAATCACACTTGCTAGTATGTATTCGTATATCCTTATCCGGCTGAGTATGTACTACTATCATCCTCATCATCCACTCTTAAAATAGAAAAGACCATGACAAAAAAAAAAACAACAAAAAACTACTGAATACAATTAATATTACACATAAGCATGCACGTTAAGATTAGGAGAGGCAGAAGTAGATCAAAAACACACGCAGAAGAGAACTAGATACATCAATGAATATGATGAGGAATACTTGAAAAGTGTTTGAGCTGATGACACGGGACAAAATAACGTAGCATGTATTTGTTGAAGGCCTATGCTCCTAATAAAATCAGATTAGTTGTTGGATTCGTTGGAAGTTTGCCATCAACGATGCGCGGCATCGAATTCCTCAGTACTGCTATATTTTATCTTCACTTCAGCTAGTTTTGAGAAAAACGCGTTCAAAGTTTTTGGGTTACTAGTTGAAAAGAAGGAGATATCACATTGAAATGAAATTTTATATGATGATCAAAACTGCTAGCTGTAAGATATTGTGCAGGATGATAGATTAAACTACATGATCTCCATTTATGACCTCAGGCGACTAAATTAAATAATTTAAAAATGGTCCTGCGAAGTTGTATGTCTGCCGAATTTCACGTACAAATTTCAAGCCATGTGTATTTGTATAAAGATAATTTTTTAAGGTGTTTGATACTTTTCTTTGTAGCACGGCTCTTTCAACAATTTACCACATAAATGTAACTGTTGGTCATATCAAGACATGTTTCATTTAGTGTGATGTTTTTCTTGATTGTGTACATTCTATGCTCCGTACTGTATTATTCATCACGATGGCGTTTTTACTGGTAAAGTTATAATTAAGTTTGTTGTGATGTTCAGAATATTAATTTGTTATGATGAAGTTGGAGTTGTAAGAAAATAAGGAGTTTACTTTCCGATTAATTTTTCCCATTCATCCTGTCGTCTTTTAAATTGTAGCTTTTATTTTTGTGATATATTGTTTTACTAATTTTAGTCGTGCTTGTGTGGACTTGGTGCCGATAAAATTTTTCTACATTTATTTCTATTTTGCAGTTATTGCAGTAATCTTTTATGTTTTGTCTGTATTGGTCGTATTTCTTGCATTCCAGCAAGAAATGTTTAATGGTATTAGGTTCATGATATTCTTCATAGATGGGTTTCTCTATTCTAAAGTAGCCTGTTCCCAGTATTAGCCGGAGCAATTTTTATTTACTGGTACTTTTAGTTCGTCTTGTTATTGGCATTTATAATTTTTATTTATTTAGGAACTGTCTTTTGTGCTCTAGTCCACAAACAAACAAACAAACAAACAGATTAACAGTTCTTCTACAATTAGAATCCGCCTTGTAAATTTAGTATTATTAGATTTACATAGTAAAAAAACGGAGATCCTACACAAAATTATACTGTTTTTGTGTACTTTCACTTAAAGTACAAGTGTATTGTTAACAATTTTAAATCGCGTTGTAAAAAATAAAGGTGGGGTTACTAATTATAAAAAAATTAATTCATGTTTTTTATCATTTGAATTATGTCTCTAGAATGTCCCTAGTCACGTGAATTTAAGTAGTTTCCCTTGATTACGGCCCTAACACGTATATGAAAACTATATATATATATATATATATATATATATATATATATATATATATATATATATATATATATATATATATATATATATATATATATATATATATATATATATATATATATATATATATATATATAGGGTAGAGGTCCATCCAAATCGTAGCATGGTATCACTCGTCAGTTAGTGGCTCTGGTGTGACATCTATCAATGTTGAGACCACTGAGCTGGGGAAGTCCTCTGGGGTTGCCAGAAAGCCCAAAAAATGTATCCTCAAATGCAACAAGGATAAAGAGAGAAAACTTAAATCCCAGGTGTATGAATGTGTCACGGATTGCCTCCCCTGCTTTTCAGTAGTGGTCCAACAGTGATCAAAACTCAAGAGTATTTAATATTGGCGTCCAAGGTATCTACTTGCGCGCAAGATTACTCTTGGCAGAGATGTAGATAGAAGGTTAATAATACTTCTACCTGAAGGGAGCTTTCACAAGATATTTCCAGAAGTCACGAACAATGTTGCATTGTGCTGAACAATTGTTAACGCATTATATCTGGTCCGTCGCCTTTTGTGAAGGATTTAAGCAATGGTTTAGCCCGTTCAAGCCCCCAGTTGGTGTAATCCAACGAAATCCCTCTAATAAGGTATAGCTCTGTTTAGTGTAAATATATGTAAGTATTTATATATAGATTAACTATTCTGGCTCATACGTTTGCTTTCATACACATAACTGAATCAACTATTATTGTTTAGTTTTAAAACAACAGGCAACAAATTTAATAGTGAAATAGTCTTTAACAGGTTAAAATAAATATGGAAAGATTAGTGGAATGTTGATAGATATAAAGTTCTCGTCATTGAGACGTAGGTGAAAATTTAACTTTATGCTTAAAGTTTAACTGAAATGTCCTTTTTGCTGGTGCCTTTTAGTTAGCACTTAGCTTGTATGAGTGAGTCCGCAAACTGTGGTTCATCAATTCTGTGATGACGAAAGCCTTCTCAACACTCTCTTCCACTGTAGGCGGTTATGGTGGATGCTTTTCTAGCTGCGTTAGTACCACAAATCATCTGACGGCTTGTAACCACGAACTTTAGACAAATAGAAAGAAACAAATGCCTGCTGAGTACATTTATTCGCCGCAAACTAACAGGCCCATTGTCATGCGCTCCACCCACCAATGTTAACCTCTCAGAAGAATTAAATTCCCGAGCACACAGTGTAACTCAGGGAAAATGATGAAAATTCACCCACATCCTTCTGGGTGTTTACTAGGAAATTGCGTCTGGAGTGTGTTAATAATGATTTGCCTGAATTACAATTAAAAAAGGTACATAAATCTCACAAGATAATATGTTACACTGGAGGCACATATGATGTAGTCATCACTCATCACTGTTCCAGTTGGAGTCTGGGGTCGCTCTGCTGTCGGGTTTCCCGCACGACTAGTCAGAAACAATCACCAGCTCTTGCTGTAGTGGTTCATGAATATACTATTTTCATATGTTGAGGTTGCCAGCCTTGTATATAACAACTTAGCAAGAAAACATGTTAAATTCACCTTTGTAATAGAAATGTTCACAACTTACCCCAAATTTTTGGGAATACACAATCTCCTTGCGCAGATTTTCAGATGGACTCGAGCAATTTCGGTGCACATGCTCTCGAATCAATTTAGTCTGAGAAATTCCTCTTATGACGGTGTTCTATGAATCACTTAGCCGGGGAAACTAGTAATTCCTCTTCGACGGGTGTTCTGCGATACACTTGGTCTGGGATATTATTTCTCTTATGACTGATGATCCAATTCCTAGGTTTCCAGTCTTGTATTTATAAAGTCCTGGTCCTGAAGGATTACGGTCTGTGTATTTAAACTATGCAGGTTTACTCTTAAGGTTTCAGAGTTGCCCAAATACTGTCGATCTGTCACTTTTGATATAGGAATTCTAGGTCCGATCATTTTCTTCCTGGCTGTTGGGAATCGCTCGTATGAAGTTGCGAAGCTGTGTGTTCTGTGTTTCTGAGTTCACTAGATTATATCTCTCATTCTCAGTTCACATCACAGATGGTGTTTCCGCCGAATGTTCCAATAGAATTCCTTGTACGAGATTCCGGCTCTTAAATCAAACAAATCAAATCTCTCTAGCACTTTTTAGGTGGTGAAGTTTTAAATATCCCCTCGCGTGTTTAAAATATTAATTTTAATATTCACGCGTGACCTCTTTATAATAAGACGTAATATTGATCCGGCTGCACCTATCTGCCTCCTACAATATTGCTACCATGTTTTTCTGGCGTAATGTCTTCCGCCAAGATGTCTACACCGACAAGTTATCCAATTTTCGTCTTTACCTGCGTGCCTCCGCCAGACAGATGTCTGGTCAAACATTGTTGTCTTCTTTCATCTTACGCACAAATACAAGCTTGTGTCAACACGATCAGCAGCTTTTCACTGGGGTCAAATGTTGGACCGACACGTTTCCAAAGGTGGTCAGACGGACTCAAAGAGATAAGCGGGTGACCGATCTGATGACTGGGTATTGTTACGATAATACCACAGTTCACCTGGCGGAACGTAAATACGTCTGAGGAGTGGTAAACAAGATAAAGACAGTCCTATAGCAAATGCGTCCATAGGGGAGTGGAGTGTTAGAGACTTTCCCCTACTAGATTCCGGAGAGAGAGAAAGAAAAAATGGTGCATAAAATATACCACATAATAATGAATGAAAGGGCAAAAATTGCTCGTAAAAGCGACGAGTGAAAGGAAGAGAAAAATGAAGAAAAAAAAATGATACTGACGGAGTGGACGTGAGATCGCACAACCGTATCGTCACAGAACAAATAAAGGAATGAACGATACATTTTTTGTTTATCGTATGTACTCAATGTACATGGTAATTAATTACTTGTTGGGGCAAAAAAAAAATGTAAAGATATTGAATAACTACTTTTGCACCGCTCTGTATCGTGTAAATGTAAACTGTTACGTCTTTCTAATTATTTATTATACTTTAATACTACAAATATCTAATGACGGTCGCCTGCAATGAAATGACCACAGTAGTGATAGTACCGTCTGTCATACATGTAACAGAAACAACACACTATAATTAATAACCTGTCAATGTTGACGGGTTATTGCTAGTTATACTTTAATACTAAAGAACACATTGCATACTTCCGCTATTTAAATAGTTCTTTCTCACATGGTCCATGACAAACAGAAATTTGGAAAGTAAGAAAAGAATAACAAACAGAGAAGTAATGTTATGTAGACTTAGTTTCTGCAAATAACGAACCACTTCTAAAATAGCATTATTCCCAAAATAGAATCACACAGGATCTATTTTTAACATCAAGACGTTTATACATGGTTGTACTTTTGTTAAAACCCTAATGACAAAACCGTGTCGCCGTGGTTATATTGCGTCTTTCTGATAAGGGATTAGTATAGATGTATCGAAATAATTGATGAGCTTGAAAAAAGTTCATGGAAGGAAAAATCGTGAAAAGTTATTTTATTTAAAAAAAAATCTTGCACGTCGGCAAAATTTGAAGTTACATCCGTTTAAGCTTAGATCATAATTTTAGCGGACTCCTACATCGTGGTGTTATTATGATGTGTAGGCCATTGATAGCTTGGCCTCTGGCAAAGCACCAGGCAGTGATGGGATTCCTCCTGATTTAATCAAATGCTGTAAGAGCACGCTATTACATCCCCTGCATAGGATGCTGTGCCAGTGCTGGGAAGAGACAACTATTCCTCAAAACATGCGAGATGCCAAGATTGTAACACTGTATAAAAATAAAGGAGACAGAAGTGATTGCAATAACTACAGAGGCATCTCTCTTCTTAGTATTGTTGGTAAGGTTTTTGCCAAAGTCATCTTAATGCGACTACACAAGTTAGCTGAGCGCATATATCCAGAGGCACAGTGTGGATTCCGAGCAGGCAGATCAACAACAGACATGATCTTCTCTCTCCGCCAGCTTCAGGAAAAATCAAGAGAGCAGAAAAGACCATTGTATATCGCCTTTATAGACCTCACAAAAGCATTCGACCTGGTTAGTAGGGATGAACTCTTTAAAATCCTCCTGAAAATAGGCTGCCCTTCTAAAATGCTTTCAAGGCTGAAGGCAAAAACAAAAATCAGAAGGGTCACTATAAGAGACTTGTTGTTCGCTGATGATGCTGCAGTCGTCACTCAAAGCCAACAGGAGCTTCAGAGCTTGATGAATCGCTTCACTAAAGCATGCAAGGACTTTGGCCTCACAGTAAGTCTAAAGAAAACGAATGTGCTGAGTCAGGATGTGGGTGTTGCACCAGTTATCACTATCGATAACTATGAATTGGCAGTGGTGCACCACTTCACATACCTAGGGTTTACCATCAATGACAAACTCTCACTGGATACAGAAAACGACAGCCGCATTGGCAAAGCTGCAGCTACCTTTGCCCGCCTCACATCGCGTGTTTGGGGAAACTCTAAACTCACAATGAAGACCAAAGCTGCGGTATATAATGCCTGCGTCACCAGCACACTCCTATATGGCAGCGAGACCTGGACGACCTATGCTAAGCAAGAAAGAAGGTCAATACCTTTCATTTGCGGTGTCTACGTCGCATCCTCGGCATCTCGTGGAAAGATAAAGTGACAAATGTCGAGGTGTTGTCACGTGCTGGCCTTCAAAGTATGTATACGCTGCTTAGACAGCGCAGACTTCGCTGGCTTGGCCATGTTCGCCGCATGGAAGATGGTCGCATCCCAAAAGATATCTTCTACGGACAATTGGCAGATGGCAAGAGAACAGTTGGGCGACCACAGCTGAGGTTCAAAGATGTGTGAAAAAGAGATATGAGGGCACTGGACATGGATCCAGCAACATGGGAGGATGAAGCTGCCGATCGCACTAAGTGGCGATGCTATTTACGGCGCCACCTCAGATTGGGCGAAGAGAGGCTCACACAACAAGCAGAGGAGGGGAGAAAACGTCGAAAGGAGCACCAGGAAAATAAGCAGCTGAGGGCTGCCACCTCAGGGGCGCATTCCCATAGTCAGTTATGACTGAAGGGGCTATTATTATTATTATGATGTGTTTCACGAAGTTTTTTTCCATTGTTTGGTGACATCTTTTTATGAAACTCATATTACGGCAGTATTTTTCATGCACAGATGTCAACGAAGCTGGATGGAAATAGATGAGTTAGGTTCTTTAAGTAACTCTTGTAATTCATTAATTCATAGCCCCTCGGTTCTCTGGGGAGCAGGCCCTTCAACACATTCACACCAAGCCTTACTATCCTGTATCGTCCGCGTTAAGGTCTTCCCACATCTTTCCATTCACTTTAGTGTCTATAGTCCATTCGGAAATTCGTGCACACAGAAAGTGTCAATTTTCTCCAAAACTGTTTGTTGTATGGACATGAATTTTTGCATGCAGTCTTAGATTTTCCATGCAGTTATTAATATATTTTTTGCCCTTACAAAACTCATGTCATGTTCGAATTTTCTTCTTTACGTGATATAAAAAACTCTTACTGTTGTCTGGGTTAATTTTTAGTAGTTTTACAGGAAAAGTTACAAGATCCGTTCAAAAATATTTTTTTTTGTTTGAATTAGTTACTCGCGACTGTGTACAATAGGTGCGCACTCGTGCGGACATGTAGTCACTACACTAATTCCAAAAAAAAAAAAAAAAAAAAAAAAATTTTGAACGGATCTTGTAACTTTTCTGTAAAACTAAGAAAAATTAACCCAGACAACGGTAAGAGTTTTTTATATAAAGTAAAGAAGAAAATTCGAACATGACGAGTTTTGTAAGGGCAAAAAATATATTAATAACTGCATGGAAAATCTAAGACTGCATACAAAAATTCATGTCCATACAACAAACAATTTTGGAGAAAATTGACGCTTTCTGTGGGCACGAATTTCCGAACGGACTATATTTCTAATTCTCTTATCCGTGAGTTTTTCGATATGTCTCTATTAACTTTACCCAGGGGGTTTCAGCAGAATGACTGCCTTATATTGCTACCAGCTTGGTTTCGTTCACGTGACTCCAATTCAGCACTAGTATCTTATCCTCAGTTCTGGTTCTACTCGTGTTTGGTTCTTTATATCAGTTTCACTTTAGTGATCTTGTCCATATAATTTCAATCCTTTTATTCTGCGAAAAGAACCATGTATGAAAGTCTGTAGCTTCTTAACGAAGGTCGTAATAGAAGGAAGAGTTGAAGGCTAACCTACAAGAGGAAGACATCGCTATAAGTGGAAAGATAACATCAAGAGATGGACAGAAAAGAGTCTACCAGAGGGCACTATCAAGACAAGAGACAGGAAAGAGTCTATCAGAGTACACCATCAAGACAAGAGATGGACAGGAAAGAGTCTATCAGAGTGTACCACCAAGACAAGAGACAGGAAAGAGTCTATCAGAGTGCACCACCAAGACAAGAGATGGACAGGAAAGAGTCTATCAGAGTGTACCACCAAGACAAGAGACAGGAAAGAGTCTATCAGAGTGCACCACCAAGACAAGAGACAGGAAAGAGTCTACCAGAGTGCACCATCAAGACAAGAGACAGGAAAGAGTCTATCAGAGTACACCATCAAGACAAGAGACAGGAAAGAGTCTATCAGAGTACACCATCAAGACAAGAGACAGGAAAGAGTCTATCAGAGTACACCATCAAGACAAGAGACAGGAAAGAGTCTATCAGAGTACACCATCAAGACAAGAGACAGGAAAGAGTCTATCAGAGTGCACCATCAAGACAAGAGACAGGAAAGAGTCTATCAGAGTGCACCATCAAGACAAGAGACAGGAAAGAGTCTACCAGAGTACACCATCAAGACAAGAGACAGGAAAGAGTCTATCAGAGTGCACCATCAAGACAAGAGACAGGAAAGAGTCTATCAGAGTACACCATCAAGACAAGAGACAGGAAAGAGTCTATCAGAGTACACCATCAAGACAAGAGACAGGAAAGAGTCTACCAGAGTGCACCATCAAGACAAGAGACAGGAAAGAGTCTATCAGAGTGCACCATCAAGACAAGAGACAGGAAAGAGTCTATCAGAGTACACCATCAAGACAAGAGACAGGAAAGAGTCTATCAGAGTACACCATCAAGACAAGAGACAGGAAAGAGTCTATCAGAGTGCACCATCAAGACAAGAGACAGGAAAGAGTCTATCAGAGTACACCATCAAGACAAGAGACAGGAAAGAGTCTACCAGAGTGCACCATCAAGACAAGAGACAGGAAAGAGTCTATCAGAGTGCACCATCAAGACAAGAGACAGGAAAGAGTCTATCAGAGTGCACCATCAAGACAAGAGACAGGAAAGAGTCTATCAGAGTACACCATCAAGACAAGAGACAGGAAAGAGTCTATCAGAGTACACCATCAAGACAAGAGACAGGAAAGAGTCTATCAGAGTGCACCATCAAGACAAGAGACAGGAAAGAGTCTATCAGAGTACACCATCAAGACAAGAGACAGGAAAGAGTCTATCAGAGTACACCATCAAGACAAGAGACAGGAAAGAGTCTATCAGAGTACACCACCAAGACAAGAGACAGGAAAGAGTCTATCAGAGTGCACCATCAAGACAAGAGACAGGAAAGAGTCTATCAGAGTGCACCATCAAGACAAGAGACAGGAAAGAGTCTATCAGAGTGCACCACCAAGACAAGAGACAGGAAAGAGTCTATCAGAGTGCACCACCAAGACAAGAGACAGGAAAGAGTCTATCAGAGTGCACATCAAGACAAGAGACAGGAAAGAGTCAATCGAGTACACCACCAAGACAAGAGACAGGAGTGTACACCATCAAGACAAGAGACAGGAAAGAGTTTCAGAGTACACCATTAAGACAGTGACGGAAAGAGTCTATTACACCATCAAGACAAGTGACAGGAAAGATGTCTATCACAGTACCCATCATTAGTGTTCGAAAGTTATCAGAGTACACCATCAAGACAAGAGTGGAAAAGATGTCTATCAGAGTACACCCAAGATTAAGAGTTCAGGAAAGTTTTCAGAGTACAACCAAGACAAGAGACATTAGTGTTCGATGCACCATCACACAAGAGACAGGAAAGAGTTCAGATGTTTTAAGACAAGAGACAGGATTAGTGTTCAGATGTTTCACACCAAGACAAGTGTTCAGAAAGAGTTATCAACACCATCAAGACAAGTGTTCGATGTTTCACACCCATTATTAGTGTTCGATGTTTTACAACATCAAGACAAGAGACGGAAAGAGTCTATGAGTCACCACCATTACAAGAGACAGTGAGTCTATCAGAGTACACCATCAAGACAAGAGACAGGAAAGAGTCTATCAGAGTACACCAAGACAAGAGACAGGAAAGAGTCTATCAGAGTACACCGTCAAGACAAGAGACAGGAAAGAGTCTATCAGAGTACACCGTCAAGACAAGAGACAGGAAAGAGTCTATCAGAGTGCACCATCAAGACAAGAGACAGGAAAGAGTCTATCAGAGTGCACCATCAAGACAAGAGTCAGGAAAGAGTCTATCAGAGTGCACCATCAAGACAAGAGACAGGAAAGAGTCTATCAGAGTGCACCATCAAGACAAGAGACAGGAAAGAGTCTATCAGAGTGCACCATCAGACAAGAGACAGGAAAGAGTCTATCAGAGTGCACCATCAAGACAAGAGACAGGAAAGAGTCTATCCGAGTGCACCATCAAGACAAGAGTTATGGGGCAGAGTACACCATCAAGCAAGAACAGGAAAGAGTTACCAGAGTGCATCCAAGCAAGAGACAGGAAAGAGTCTATGAGTGCAGTTTAAGCAATCAGGAAAGAGTCTACCAGATTGCACCATCAAGACAAGAGACAGGAAAGAGTCTATCAGAGTGCACCATCAAGACAAGAGACAGGAAAGAGTCTATCAGAGTGTACCACCAAGACAAGATTACAGGAAAGAGTTATAATCATACAAGACAAGAGACTCTTAAGAGTCTACCAGAATTGAATCAAGATGAATTTGTAAAGAGTCTACATTGCAACAAGAGTTAGGAAAGAATCTGTCTTCAAGACAAAGACAGGAAAGAGTTAAGAGTGCACCACCAAGAAATAGGACTGAAAGTGTCTATTAGAGTGTCAAGACAAGAGACAGGAAAGAGTCTACCAGAGTCCACCAAGACAAGAACAGGGGAGTACTGCACCATGGGACAGTTATCAGTGCACCACCAAGTTTGAGATGCGACTCTTCAGAGTACACCATCAAGAAAAGAGTTAGGAAAGAGTCTACAAGTGCACTGACAAGAGACAGGAAAGAGTCTCATCAGAGTGCACTCTTCTCTAAGACAAGAGACAGTGTCAAAGTGGCTGTACTCGCAGACGTGTCCTCTGTACAAGTTGAGCGTCTATCAGAACCCAGCTCTTTGGAAATCACAAGTAGTGGAGACGAAGATTCTTACTTCAGACTTCGTTGTGGAGATGGCACCTAATAAGAACCGTCTTGTAGCTTCAAACTACGAACTTTAGATGACAAAATTAGGGATGTTTTAAACAATTATTAGTGCTAAGTTTCACACCCATTATTGTGTTGAAGATTAAACAATTATTAGGTTCGATTGTTTCGCTTATCCACCCACTTATTAATGTTTCACACCCATTATTAGTGTTCGATGTTTTACAACAATTATTAGTGTTCGATGTTTCACACCCATTATTAGTGTTCGATGTTTTACAACAATTATTAGTGTTCGATGTTTCACAACCATTATTAGTGTTCGATGTTTGTTTCACTGTTACGGGATTTGCCTCCCCTTTGCTCTGCAGTAGTGGTCCACTGTGGCCAAAACTCAAGAGTATCTAAAACGGGTCTTCAAATGTGTCCACCTTCGCACAAGATTACTCTTGGCAGAGTTGTAGATAGAAGGATAATAACGCTTCTATCTCAAAGTAGTCTTTACAAGAAAACTCAGAAGTCAAAAGCAATGCTGCATGGGGCAGAGTACTATTAACTTATATTTGATCCGGCACCTTTTGTGAAGTTTTAAGCAATCGTTTGGCTTGTTTGAGCCCCAAGCTGGTTTAATCCAGCGAAATTCCTTTCATAAGCATTGTTGGCTCTATGGCTGTAAATATATGTATATATATTAAAGAGTTTCGATCATACATGCGCTCTCTTATCTATAAGAATTGAATCAACTATGAATTTGTAAAAATAACATATAACAAATTTAATAATCAATCTGTCTTTAACAAATTTAAATAAATATGGATGAAAGTGACTTTAGAGGTTTTTAAAATTTGTCTTCGCTGAGACTTAATTGGGGACTGATGGTTATTATTGTCCGTTGCGTGCGCCTGTTACAAAAAAACTTAACTGGCGGAGTACTGCAATGGGTCGTTGTCAGGTCGTTTGTGATGAGGACTCTTCTCTAAGGGCGTCTAGATGAACTTCACTCCTAATGTCAAAGTGGCTGTCTTCGCAACGTGTCCTCTGTAGATAGTTGGCGTCGAACCCAGCTCTTTGAATCACAAGATAGTGGCGAAGATTCTTACTTCAGACTGGTCTGGTAATAAGAACCGTCTTGTAGCTTCAAACTACGAACTTTAGGAAAAAAAAGGGGAAATGCTTCTGCTAAGTACATTTGTGGGCTGAAGATTAACAGGCGCATTGTCTCGCTATCCACCCACCAATGTTAACCTCTCTGAATAATTTTAAGTCCGAGTATGCCATAGTAAAAGGGAATATGATTAGTAACCGATTCTTCTGGTCACTTAAATGGGGAAAATGTGTCTGGACTGCGCGAGTGAACTTGCCTGAACTAACATTATAAAAGTACACATATCTCACAAAATGATACTAAACCTAGGCACATATGAGGTAACCATCTCACTGCTCCATTCGGAGTCTGGGACCGCTTCTGCTTTCGCTCTCCTGAGCGAACTAGCATAAAGCAAACACCAGTGCTTGCTGTAGTGGTTTATGAACATACTATTTTCACATGTTGAGGTTGCCAGCCACCTATGACTGGTGTAACCACTTAGCAAGTCCAGACATTATTACATTTGTAAAATATGTTTCACAACCACCATTATTAGTGTCTCGATGTTTGGACACAAACTTTTTCGATGTTTCACAACCAATATTTGTGTTCGATATTTCACAACCATTATTAGTGCTCGATGTTTCACAACCATTCTCTAGGACTACCTTAACATTTGAGTTAATGATTCTTGTTTTTTGTGTTGGATTTCATTTACTTTTATTTTCCATAGTGCAGCGAAAGCTCTTTTGTGCTTTTGCCATCTTATTTTTGTATCACTTATCTGTTCCTCTAACAACTGTACCAATATCACTGCCAAGTATTGTGAGTCCACAACTTGTAGGGATGTTTTTCTGAGTACCATCTGGCTATTGCTTGCAGCATTTATTCTCGTAATCTTTGAATTTTCTCTGTGAATTTTCAGATCTGGTTGCTGTGCCTTCTCATTTACGTTTCCAGCTCTTAGAAGCTTTATGGCTTCCCTTTTTTACTACCGTGTTTGGTTTCTCACAGTTAACTTGTAACTCTTTTTTTTTAACGCTGGATGGATATCTGGGTCTCTATATAGATATTCTTTAAAATAGTACATCCATCACTAAACATTCTCTTTTGCGTTGCTAAGGAATTGTTCATTCTTGTCCTTGATAAGATAATGCCATTTGATTGGTTTTATTTATCTGTTAGCTTCTGTGTACTTTACAGGTCTGTCATATTTTCTTCGGCATCAACTAATGCTTTGTAATATTAGGTACGTTTTGCAAGAAAAGTGAAGAAAATTAAAGATGCAAAGTTCAGAGTAAAAGAAAAATCCTTCTCAGTGTTTTTCTTTTTCTTTCAAATTCAAACGTTTATAAAAATCTGGACCTCTTTTATATTATGTGGCATGGATAGTATATGTACTTGTGCTATACAGTTCCATATCTTTCATATATACTGCACTTACAGAATGGATAAGCCATCCACGCGCAGCATATATCAATCAATCTATACCCTTTAGCTCCCCGAGGAGCATAGGCCTTCAACAAACACATGCCAAGTATTCCTGTCCTGTGCCATCCGCTCGTTCTTTCTATGTTTTCCTCATCCTTTTCACTTCCGTATCCAGTTCTCTTCTCCATGTGCTTTTTGGTCTACCTCTGCCTCTCTTTCCCTGTGGAATCCAGAACATGGACTGCCTTGTAATGCAATCAACAGGTCTCCTCAATGTGTGTCCTATCAATCGCCAGCGTCTTCTTCTCAACGCTTGTTCCACTGGCACTTTTCTGGTTCTTGTCATCAATTCCACATTTGAAACTTTGTCATACCATTCCAGTCCTTCTATTCTACGCAAGCAACCGTTTATAAAAGTCTGTAGCTTTTTGGTAATTCTTTTTGTTGCTCTCCATGTCTCAGAGCCATACAATAGGACTGACTTCACATTTGAGTTGAAGATTCTGATTTTCGTGTTGGACTTGATTTCTCTTGTTCTCCATATGTTTCCCAATGCAATGAAATCTCTTGCTTTTTGTATTCTTATTTTGATATCATTGTCTGTACCTCCAACTTTGTCTATAATACTGCCATGATATGTGTAGGATTCTACATCCTTTAGTAGTGTTTCTTCAAGTTCAACCTTGTTATCATTTCTTGCATTTATTCTCATAATCTTTGTCTTTCCTGTGTATTTTCAGGCCCACTAGTTGTGACCTCTCATCGAGAAATTTCATTTTCTCTTGCATCTGATTATGGTTATGGGACAGAAGAGCCAAGTCATCTGCAAAATCCAGATCATCGAGCTGTTTAGTCAGATTCCACTGGATTCCATTTCTGTTGTGTGATGTCGATGTTTTCATAACCCAATCTTTTGCTATTAAGAAAAGAAATTGAGACAAGAGGCATCCCTGTCTCACTCCCGTTCTAATCCTAAACGGTTCTGTAAGTTGTCCTTCATGAAGAACTCTGCATGTTATGTCTTCCTAGGTCTTCCTTATTAAGTTAATGATCTTCGTGGGAACTCTATAATACCTCATCAATTTCCAAAGTGATTCTCTGTCTACACTGTCAAATGCCTTTTCCTAGTCCCGAATCCGATGTATAGACTTTGTTCAACTATTATTCTCAATGTGGCTATCTGGTCTGTACAGGATCTGTTTTGTCGAAAACCTGCTTGTTCATTTCTCAGTTGCTTGTCTATGGACTCTTTTAATCTCTCAAGGATGATTCTGTTTAATACTTTTCCTGGCACTGATAGTAACATTAATCCTCTATAATTTGTGCAATCTTGTAAATTTCCCTTCTTAGGCAACTTGACCAGATAACCGTCCTTCCATTCTGCTGGTATTTCCTCTCTCTCCCAGACTTTGCCAAGTAGTTTGTATAATATCTCTGTAGAGGAATCAATATCTGTTTTTAAGCCTCTGCTGGAATTCCATCTGGGCCAGCTGCTTTTCCATCTTTCAGAAGCTTTATGGCTTTCTTTATTTGTTCTCTACTTGGTCGTTCATAGCTGATTAGTAGCTCCTCTTCTGCTGGCTGGATGTCTGGGGGATTAGTTGAAGCTGGTCTATTGAGAAGTTCCTCAAAATGTTCTGTCCATCTCTTCATTTGTTCTTGTATATTACTAAGCAATTTTCCATTCTTATCTTTCATGAGGCCATTTGCTTGCTTATATTTCCCTTGTAGCGGAAGGTTTTATAAGTTTTGATGACAGTACTAGAGTAGAATAAGTTTTCTCTCCAGAATGTGTGAGGTCCCAGTGGCAGAGAAGAACACTGGTATCCCTAAATAGTCACGGCTGTGAAAGTATCTGAAGTTGAAAAGTATTCTAAGAACAATCAGACCTTACTGCGCCACCTTCGCTGTATGACTACTGTCACGAAGTGGTTTTAATTTTATAGAGTGTGCCTGAATGAAAGCAAGACCCTAGTATGAGAAAGTCTGAGAAGATAGAATTTAGATGGAAAATGGCATGCCTGTGGACAGGTGGGACTATTGGCTCAAGGGATAGAACCAGGTTTTGACTCGCCCTTGCCGCTTCGTGACGTCAAACTGGCTATAATCTCACCCTCCTCTGACTTCCTTTAAATACAAGGAGATAAGGTGTATAAACGACCACAGACACCACTATACAGACGACATAAAGTAAGTATAGTATAGAATAGAAGCTGATCCAGTAAATAATATATGTATATATTTATTTACATACAATAAAAACATAAAATGGCATCATACGTCATCAAGTCAGTCTATAGCGTGCACTGTTGCACGCCCTGGAAAAATCGAAGTAACAATTAGATTGAGAAACTAAAAAAAAACCCACTCGCATTCACTCTTCCTGTCACCCTGCTGAGGAACAATAAAATGGTTAGTGATTACAACAACTCTAATATGGTGGGGCTGTCAACTCTAGCCTCCACTCTCTAACACTAATAAATTTCTACTGTCTCAGTCCTGGTGATTTTTCCTCAACGAATGGCTACACAGCTTTCTACTTGTTAGGCGATATGCACCGATAACTACATCACAAGAATTGCTAAAATAATAGACTTGGCTTTTCGAACGCAGACTCAGTGTCTATCCGTCCAATGGATACTGAACAGACCCTACTGGTCCTGTCTATTTTCTCCCTCCTTCTCTATCTCTCTCTCTTGGTCTCAGTGTCTCTCTAACACTCGAGGGCTGATGATGCGGCGTCTCCGTTACTCTCTTCTCTCGATTTCTATCAGGACCTAGGTATGGTAACCCTGTCACCTGTTCCTGATTTTGGTGATGACGATGTTCGGATATCAAGCATGAGGGACTTGATTAACTGTAGACGCTTCTCTGCTGCTGAGCAAACTTTCCCCTTTTCTCCCACTCCGGATTTAGAGGAAGACACAGCCTTGATTTCTGGCTGTATGAAATTGAAACCAGTCTCCCGGCCACCTGCCGTTGCTAGAGACTATAATAGCGATGCTCTCGGCTGTATGATAAATAAACCACGGTCCCGCTGAAGCATAGGGACTTCACTGCCAGAGACCATAGGTCTGACCCTTAAAATAGGTCCTGTTGCCGTGGGTAATTTTGCACATGGGCAAATTTACGCTCCCCCACTATTCTTGCCGCGACTCGCTGAAATTAAAAGAAGATGCGTCTATTGTATAACAATTCCAACCTAACGCATCTCTAACCTAACTCCCCTTCACTCGTCATTTACAACAATACATAAAATAATATTGCCCACGTGGCTCACTCGTCATGTACAACAATACAAAAATTAATATTACCCACGTGGCACTTAAATCTCTCTCCTCCCTCTCCCCTTCTCTCGTTCTGAAAACGATACATAAAATATTTTTATTCCACGTGGCAGTTCATTCTCACTCCTTCCCCCCCTCTCTCATCTATAATCTGCCCGGTAAGTAAACAGATCCTCCCGACCTGTCTGCCTCTTATCTATTTGTGACGCGTGGCTATCCACGTGTCAACATTTTCAACTCGGGAACTTCTTTTGTCCGAAATTCCGGGGTCTCCTTTTTAACATTTACACATGGGGTTTCCTACTTAAGCCCCAATTTAAATGAAATATCGCTATAGGAATAGTTTACTCCTCTAAGCAGTATAATTCACTTACAACATAAATCTGAACCCTCCGACAATATTTCTCACATTTTAGGCTCAGTAAAATTATCGAACGCACCAGGGATTTCCCCATAAAATTACATTAGTAAATACACAGAAATAAATGGTGGTTTTACATAACATTCTACAAATATGGGCACGCGTGTTTCTCACAACTTCCCACACTCCTAACTACTGCCAAAATCATAGAAAGAATAAGCACACTGTTGCATTTACGTCGTTCTTCAAAAAAATGATAATGGATGGCACTATCGTTTATTTTAAAACTGAAAAGTTAATGTCCCCCGAAGAAATTAACTACGGACGAAATTCTAAAAAGAACCACTAATAAATAAACGATAATAAAATCCTACATACCTATTATCGCTGGTTTTTCCCATAGTGGAGAACGATAATTTACGTAGTCTGACGGCTGACAATTATTTCTTACAATAAAGAACTGGGCCGCCTTTTCACTGCTTATTTATACACACCGGGGCCACTCCTACGCATCGTCGCGAAACGCGCGTGGCTTAAAATTGCGTCACGTTACCTGACGGCCGCGTGCTTCCGGACTCGTCATATCGCGTGCCGGAAATGGCGATTATTTTCGTAAACAACGAAATCTATGGGAATCGCGAAAAATCATAAGAAAGTAAAACTGGCCGAGTGAAAAATAAATCTACCGTCGTAAAACGATCCCATTTAATTTATCTCCTCAAAATTACCAAACACGATATATATTCAAATGAGAAGAAAAAAAATGATGAAAATTCAAAATAAAAGAACAGGATCGGCCCGGAAATACAAATTAGACGACAGAAATACAAAATAGACGACAGAATCGGGCCGGTTGAAAGTCAGAATTACAGTGTAGCATCACAACTACATGTGATTTAAAATAGAATTCAACAAACTTCAAAGTCAACAATATTAAATGAATGAAGCTGCTGATTACCATTTATATATCCTCTTTATTTACATATATCTACTGGTGGTGATTGTGTGTGAGTGTTGGTGAAAAGATGTAAGGTAAATTTTATATTTACAGAAACCAAATGGTGTAGTAATTAAAGTTAACCATTAATACTAAACTGTCCTTATGGAAATCTTCCAAATCAAATGGATAATAGGGACCAAAAGATGCAGAAATAGAGAATGCAGTCAGCGAATCAGAGCTGACCAAGACCGTACTCCACCTCCACGTGGTGGTCCTGGAAACAATCTGCAGCAGTGCAGTCTGGCTGAGCGAGTACGGATCGAAGAGGGAAGGCAAACCCGGTCCCAAAAAATGCCGTGCTGAAGTCGGATGTGTCGACCGAAAGGTGCAGATATCACAGTTACGGCGTAAACAGACACAACGCAACCACCGTCCTTTTCAGGGCGAACGAGGAAGAAGAAGAAGAAGAAATGGATAATAGCCTTTTTCACTGAATCACGTTGTAGCCTTTACTATGCAAATTTCTCATCATATAAAAATATCTTGACAGTTATCACAGCAGGTTTGCTCGATTGTCACATAAATAACTCAACTTAATAACAGCTAAATTGTCTTCTGAGACGTACAGCTCCAGATAAGTCATGCGTTCACCAATCCAGGCACTGCTGGGGCGACTACATAGATCCTCTGGTTTTTGGATGACAAGTACGATGTCATACTGAATGTAGATAATTTAGGATATGTGGCTATCTCTGATAATAAAACCACAATCCTAGTGTATGTGAGATGACATTGTTTTCAGATGTTTGCGTGGAAATGCATGATACAATGGATCAGTGACAAGCCATGTGTCTACTGTGGAACATTTTCTAAAATAATAGAATATAATACGTATGATACATATGGTATGCTGCGTTCTTCACATTAACACTCTGCCTGATCAGTCAGCTCTGAGAAGTGTTAGTACTTTACGGCAATGTGTATAAACCTGAATAGCCCTGATAAGGACTGTATTTGCCCAAAAAGGACAGTAGTTAGTCCTGAAGAGGACTCCGTCTCTGTATGGTTATAATTTTGGGTTTTATCTTCAACAGTCATACCAAGTAACCAAATAATATGCATGATACTTTCATAACATATCAACTAATTAAATCCTGACATAAAAGTTGTACTCAATGTTGATGATCTTACACACTTCTTGGACGGGAAGAGAGATGCAATCAAGTTTCCACCTGCCAGTGCAAAAGGGCTTTGGGAACAGCTGGACGAAGCCTTGGCAAAAGAGTTGGATAAAAACCTGAAGCAGATAACTTTGGAGAAGAAGCTGGAAATCTTTGGCGACATAATATATCTGCACTGTCGCAAAGTGTTCGGAGTGAGGGAGGCAAGGGAAAGTAACCCACCACGAAAAAGTAGAAGACAAATTAAAATAGAAGAAATCAGGAAACAGAAGAAACATGCCCGAAAACTTTTCAAGAACGCAGTTGCCACAGAGAAGGAAGGGTTACGACAGGTTTGGGAGCACCTGAAAGGCCAACATAATGCCCTTTGTAGAGCAGAAAGGTTGTACAGGAAGAGAATGAAGACGCGAAGGGATAGGGAAAGATTGTTCAGGGAGCCCTTCAAGTTTGCCAAAGAACTGTTTGAGCAGCCACGGTCTGGTACGCTAAACATCAAGAAAGAAGACCTGGAAGAACACCTTAGAATGACACATTCAGATGGTCGCAGAGATGTGCCGCTCAGCAGCATGGCAGGGCTTAAATGGCCGAGTAAGCCAGGAGCTGAATTTAACACCAAGCCCCCAACGGTGCAAGAGGTAGAAAGCATTGTCCAGAAAGCTCGGTGCAAGTCAGCTCCAGGTCCTAATGGTGTTCCATATGTGGTGTATAAGAGATGCCCTGAAGTGCTCAAACGACTGCTCCGTTTACTGAAGAATGCGTGGAAAACCCAGCTTGTAAGCAAGGAATGGAGAAAGGCGAACGGAGTCTACATTCCGAAGGAGCAAAATTCTACAGACATCAGTCAGTTCAGGCCAATCTCACTACTCAATGTGGAAGGGAAGATATTCTTCTCAGTGATGGCGAAAAGGCTCACAACATACCTCCTGGCAAATGGGTACATTGACACTACCATTCAGAAAGGAGGTATCCCAGGTACACCAGGATGTCTAGAGCATGCCACAATGATGTGGGAAGCAATCCAAAAGGCAAAGTCTGACAGAACAAACCTCCATGTAATCTGGCTGGATCTAGCGAATGCTTATGGATCCGTTCCACACCAGATGTTGTGGAAGGCCCTAGAAATGTATCATGTTCCACAAGAGATGCAGCAATGCTGAAGCTGTATTTCGCAGGGTTTGCTGTCAGATTTTCAACCAGAGAGTACACAACGAAGTGGATTGGCCTTGAAGTTGGAATTGCGATGGGGTGTACCATCTCTCCGATACTATTCGTGATGGCTATGCAGGTAATCCTCAATGCGGCTGAAGGAATGGCTGTAGGTCCAAAGCTCAGTGGAATGTGTCACATGCCACCGCTCAAAGCATTCATGGATGACACAACAATTCTAACATCAGATGAACATCAGGCCCAGAGGATGTTAGCACGCCTGGATGAGTTCATCTAGTCAGCTGGTGCAGAATGAGCTTCAAACCCAAGAAATCGAGAAGCCTATCAGTCAGGAAAGGGAAGGTAACAGAGGACATATGCATGGTTTCCAACCAAAGAATCCCTACTGTCATTGAGGAACCTGTTAAAAGTCTTGATAGGATGTACGATGCTTCATTAAAAGACTCGAAGGCAGTGCAACAGACAATAAAAATGGCAGACAGAGGGCTACAGATCATAGACCAAAGCAGACTCCTGGGAAAGTTCAAACTGTGGTGCCTCCAGTTCATGTTGATACCGAAGTTGCTGTGGCCACTGCTTATATATGAAATAAGCACAAGTACAGGCGATGCTATAGAGCAGAAGGTCAACAAGTTCATGAGAAAGTGGCTAGGGGTACCACCAGGTCTGTCAGATGTAGCACTGTACTGCAAAAAGTCAAAACTTCTGCTTCCTTTCAAGTCAGTTGTTGAAGAGTACAAAGTTGGAAAGGCAAGGCTTGCAATGATGCTACGCGAGTCAGCTGATGACGTGGTTAAGTCCATTCAGCCCACACTGAAAACGGGAAGGAAGTGGAGAGTGGAAGAAGCTGTTGATGCTGCCCAAGAGTCACTCAAACTGAGGGAGGTAATCGGATACACACAAACGAATAGACGTGGATTTGGTCATGGAGACATCCGCTGGTGGTCCAAGGCATCAAGCAGGGAGCGCAGAGACATGGTAGTTCAGGAGATACGAGGAGCTGAGAATGATAAGAGGTTGCAAAAAGCAGTGCAGCAGGTCCAACAAGGCCAATGGACTACATGGGAAGGAGCCCTGCAGAGGTCCTTGACATGGAATGATATATGGCATATGGCACCTCTTAGGCTCAGCTTCGTTGTTAGATCAATGTATGACCTGCTGCCGTCGGCCATCAACCTTGTGAAATGGGGAAAGTCGGATGATGAGCAGTGCCCCCTGTGCCAGGGGAGGCAGACACTCGAACACGTGCTCTCAGCGTGTAAGGTGTCATTTAGGGCAAGGGCGATACACTTAGCGCCATAACAAAGTGCTAAATGAGCTTGCTGCGACAATAGATCTGGCAAGGATGAAGGCGAATAGCAAACACAGGCCGAGCACCGCAAATACATATTTTCTGAGGGCAGGAATGTCAGCACACCCCAAACCGAGTAATCCTGGTAGCAGTTTACCATCTCGTCTTGACTGTGCAAACGACTGGGAGATGGCGGTAGACCTACCTGGACGAGGGGCATATCCAGAGAGTATCAGAAAATCGCGGAGACGGCCGGATATAGTGCTTCATTCTTCAGCAACGCTTCAGGTCATACTGATTGAACTGACCGTGCCATTTGAATCCAGATTAGACGAGCAACATTTGCTCAAAGCGGCCAAGTATAGTGATCTGGCCGCGGATCTGAGACACGATGGGTTCACTGCAAGGGTCATGGCTGTTGAAGTGGGCGCAAGAGGGCTTGTGGCTGCATCAGTGTATGATCTATTGAAACTGTTGGGGCTGAGGGGACAGTCGAGAACAAGTGCACTGAAGAGGCTTAGTGAAACTACCGAAAAGGCATCAGGCTGGCTGTGGAACAACCGCAATGGGCAATGGAAATCGTGACAATAAACGGTGCGGTACAGAAAACACCAGGAATTTTTCTAAGTCCACAATACGCTGAGTTTTTGGTGTACTAGTGAAAGGGCTGTGGTTGAGAGGCGACAGGCGGTGTATATTATAGAGGTGTCAGTGTCAGAATTTCAGTGGCGAACGTGCAGTGGCGTCGGCTTCGCGATGGTGTCTCAGTGTGTGCGACGGAACGAACGGAATAATTTGTCTTCTTTTTGTTACTTTCACAATTGCCTCCACGGCTGGCGGAGTTGTGGATTAAAGTTGCTACCATAAGTGAAATGGGTTCATTTTCGATACAAGACAACAGGAGGCTGAGACGCTTGGGAGTCATGACCCAAGTGGGCCCGCTCCCCTTAGAGTGTAAAGGAGTATATCGGGCCGAAACACATGTCGGACGGGGACACTTCTGATGATCAGATTGCTTCTTTTTGTATAACTCTGTAAAGAGTTTCATATCATCATATACATAGTAATTTTACATACCCTCTCAGGATCAATTTAAGATCAGTAAAGACTGGCTTTTATGGAGTATTAATACTGCCCGGCTGCAAATAATAAAGTAGTAGACTTGACAAATGTCTCTCAAGCCTGTGTCCTTTCTGTCTCTCGCTGTACACGTGATTTTGAATTCTCCGCGGCTGCCTTATATTGGGAGCTCGCGGACTTATGAGAACCAAGTCTCACAACTCTTGCTAACTTTTTCCAAACTGGTTCGACTCAGAGGGGTTTTGTGCTTAATGGATTCCAAACTTTTACCTCGTGCATCGCACCTTTTCGTAGAGATTTATCCCCGTTAAAAGGAGACCCTTTCCATCCTTGTCCGTCATTTCGTTCTTTCTTTTCACGCTTTAATTCTAACCTCTCGATCAACAAAATTATATTCTTCATAATAAAAGCTTGAAAACATTTACTAGCTGTCGTATAAGCCTTCGACTCAGCGATTGGCTAACTGTGACAGAGGTTATGTTATCGATTTCATATATCTTTCTCTTTGTCTTTATTTTCGTCTTCTACGTTTCGTCACCCACGCCCGTCGGGACTTAACTCTCCCATTCAAACCTTTGTCAATTCTTTTCTAAGTTAGCAAGCATTTAATTGCATTTTCTTTGATGTAGGTTTACGAGCAGACGTAATGAGTAACGCGAGTCGGTTTCACGTTAATTTTAAATGCCAGAGATCGAATCGTGTTAACTCGTTCTAGACAAGTGATATAAAGGATTTGAGATGAAAGACGAGCGTGCGTGTATTTCGTTTATAGCCATAGTCTGAAGGGCAGAAATAGTTTGAATTCTCGACGAGCAGAAATCTCTTGCACGGTCTGGAAAATCATGTTACGCAAGATCAAAGAGAGACTGTCCGCTAGATTTGCGAGCCTGTTTCGGCTTCAGTCCTTTCATTTCGTAGAATGAGATAGGAAATATGTAAATCTGGAAGTAGGTGCTACATCTGGAAGAATGAGTCCGTTTTCGGGTTTTAGACGTAATATCTTTCTTTGGTTGCAGAAAGATATATATACTCTAGAAATCAAACTCAAATTCATTCCAGTGCCTCGCAGTTCTCTAGACTACTAGCTGCGTTCTAGAAATCACTTTATTTAAGTAGAATTTTTCAGTTTCGTTGGAGGAAATAGTCTTAGTAGGCTGTGTTGAGGTAAATATATTGATAGTATTTGTGAGTGGTTTAAGTGGTAAATCGCCTATTATATCTTTACTAGATTTATGTGTGCAGCGATTAAATGAAAGTCAGTTATATTTTCTCTAAGTACCGTGTTACAGTGGATAGCAAAATAACTTATAATTTCTAGCTAAACTCATTCGGCTATTAATAAATTTAATTAAATTGCTAGTAACCAGTCCGAGAATATTTTAACTAACTAGTAAACGCACTGATTCATCATTGAGTATTGACGAAATATATTTATATATATTTCTAATTCATGATGATTGATTCTTTTAAATGACTAGAATTTATTTCACGGAAGTTTTAAACGATGAGACAAGCTCTAAGCTTATAGTTTCTGATAAGTTAAATAACCGAAGTGAATAATATTATATTTTACGCGAGGGTAGGATAGGATGTGTGTATAATATTAGGGTTGAGTATTTATGTTTTTTCTCTTCCTTTTATACAGCATTTTGGGTCAAGCCCTAAACCTACCAGCGGTTTTATTCAGTACTTATGAGAATAAATCACAGAAGAAACATTTTATGTCTTAAAATAAGTGGGGTTACAAGTTACAACCGGTCTGGCAATGTGTCTGCACCCAGGAAGAAACCGAGTACCCATATTTTTCCACGAACTTTAAGACTAAATGAAGTAACTAGGCCTATCGAGCCAGATTATAATTCTTCCCAATAATCTTAAGTGCACTCAGCCCCTGTGGCGAAAAATATTATAACCAATAACATTTTCCGACGTTTTGATTAATGGTGGTGTGACAATCAATTGTTTATACGGAGTGAAGTACCAACCTGATATTTCCTAAAGTACTGGAAACCTCAAGATTCTGACTCTGTGAGCTTTGTGGCATCTCTTACGTGAACTGATTTTTTTCTACCTAGTGACATAAGCAGTAATCCAAATAATAATAACCAAGGGGACGCTCCCCGGAACAGTGGATTTGATTCTGTCTTTTGGGGAGCTGGGGTTCTCTTGGCGAAAAATAACTGGCGCTGCTGTATGTGTGTATGTCCCAAAGATTGTTCCAGAAAGGAAAAAATCCAGTTTGTAAGTAGCAAGATTGTCAGTGGCCACTGTTGTATGAATAGAATGGGAGCAGGAATGAGTGACTCTTTTATTGTATAACAAATTTCACCCACTTTGTATTTCTTATATGCTAGTTGTGTATCTAATGGTTTTTTTTCCTCTTAGAATAGATTAATATATCAGCTCTGGTCTTAACGGTAGAGGGAAATCCTAGACCATAGTATATATATCTGTGACTCTTTGGGGGCTATCACTTTTCTTCTAACAGGATCGTGGGCTAAACAGAGAGGGAAAGGATTACACCTATGAGTCTAATATTCTGTTAGTAATTCTTTAACGTATGTGTATTTTTTGTATTGATTTGATAGTCTAAAGTTATTTACTGTGTTGTGAAATTCTTATGATAATAAAATTACATAAACTTATTCTAGTGTGTCGGTCAGCTCGTTCCCAAATATCGATATTCCATTGTTATAGTTTTCACGTCTGTGCGTCTAACTGTCGTCACTTATGTGTGTGGATATGTGAGTGGATATATATATATCTATATATATATATATATATATATATATATATATATATATATATATATATATATATATATATATATATATATATATAATATTAGACTGTCTGACTCATCTAGATCTGTTGTAGAGATAGGCTGAAAGAGAGAGAGGCTTTTCTCGATTTCAGGGACAGAATCTATTATTTTCCACCATCTCACTCGTGAAAAGCTATTTTCTTTACGTTACCTCTCCTGGGCTATCACCTGTTCTAATCTATTCAGAAGGGACCAGTCTATGTCTTAATTCCCCTATCGCAAATCTACGACCCTAACCGCCACACTACCTCGAACAAATTATTTTTTTTTTTTTTAAACAAGCCTGTGTACCTTGGCCTACTTTCCGCGAGTCCAAGAATTTAGCTCGTAGTGGCCTATATACCTCCATATATGCATGTCTTTTTTTCAGTCATTAAACGAGGCAAGGTCTTACAATGTCATGACATCCCTGTTAGCTTCTTTGTGTAGTTATACAGGTACCTCATATTTCCTTTGGCTGCAGCTTCCTCTGCTTCTCTTGCCAACTCTTCAATATACTTCCTCTTGTCTCTTTTGATGTTTCTTCTTACTTTTGTGTTTGCTTCTACGTACACTTCATGAGCCTTGGCTTTGGAGCTTCTGGTTGTGCTTCTGTTTAAATCTGCTTTCTTGTTTTTCTTGTCATGTATCTTACTAATGGTTTCTGTTGTTATCCATGCTTTGTGCTGATGTTCTCTTTTTCTCAGTATTTCTTCACATGTCTCGTTCCATATATTTTTTATTTTGTTGCCAGTGGTCTTCCGTATCTGCTTCATCTTCCAGCTGTTGGAGTACTTGATATTTCTTGAATACTGTGATTGTAAATTTTTCTCTTATTTCCTGATTTCTTATATCCCACGTTATACTGTTTGTCTATAGCTATATACTGTTGTAAATTTCTTGAGTTTTAATTTTGTTTTAGCCAACAGAAGATGGTGGTCTGATACCACATCTGCTCCTCTACATACTTTCACATCATGCAATGATGACCTGAACTTCTTACTTATGCATATGTGATCAATCTTATTCTCAGTTCTGTGGTCTGGTGATATCCATGTTGCTTTATGTATTCTTTTATGTGGAAATATGCTTCCTCCTAAAAAACGGATAGACTTAATAAGTATAGCCAGCAGCTGGGCTTGAACATCAATCTAAAGAAGACAGAGGTCATGACGCTCAATGTGAGCAACCCTGAGACCATTTCAGTAAGGAATCAGCAACTGGAACAGGCAGATGCCTTCACATACCTAGGATACATTCTACGAGGGGCGTTCAGAAAGTAATGCACCACATCGTTTTTCTCAGCTAATAATGAAGATAGAAGCATGAAATTTTGCAAACGTCAAATATGGCATGTGCCAATTGTGTGCACCAAATTGCATTGCAACCGGCCAAATAATACGGCTGCCCTAAACCGTTGAAATGGAGCGTGTATTGTAACACCAGACGGCGGAGCAAGCAAAGACATCAACAACAGAATGAACAAAGCAAGAACAACCTTTTTTAGTCTAAACAACATCTGCAAGTCCTCTCAGTACAGCACAAGCACAAAACTAAGATTATATCAGAGCTGTGTGTTTTCTGTGCTTCTCCATGATGCGTAATGCTGGAGAGTTACAAAGAAGGAAATGTTGAAATTGTCATCTTTTCACACAACATGCCTAAGAAAAATTCTCTGAATCTTTTGGCCGAATACCATCACCAATCAAGATCTGCTTACTCGGAGCAAGCAAGAGGACATGCACACCATCATAGCTGACAGACGCTGAAGCTGTGTTGGCCATGTCCTCAGAAGAGACCCCGATGCCATAACTAGAACAGCTATGCTATGGACCCTGAAGGAAAACGAAAGAGAGGCTGACCAAAAACAACTTGGCGGAGGACTGTGGAGGCTGAGATGCAAAGAATGAACCAGAGTTGGGGCACTGTACTGTGGTAGGGCTAGCTGTGGTTGAGGCGAACTTATGTCGATGTGGCTACCTCACACCCAAGACCCATGCACTAAGAAAATTTATTAAGGATCGTTTGACAGGGGTTGCAATTATTGGTTGCTTGCAACCCTCTCAGCAGCAGACTTAGCAATTCAAGCAACACAAAGCCTTATACAGATCAACATTTAATACTACCGAACACCCAGGCAGTGTTCATAGACTTTGTGTTCAAGGCATCTATACTATAGATCGATTCTTGTTATCTGGTTTCTTGGGGCGACTGGCAACGAGAGAGACTCGTTCTTTTTTTTTTCCCCTTGCGTCTGTTATTTTGCTGTAATACCCTGTTCAACCAAAACCCATTGAAGGGTTACAAACGGTTATATTGGGGTATATAGTGTGTTAACGTCTTTGCTGGTATCACGTTCCTAGTCCTGGAAATGACTAGCCCTGAAAAGGACCACTAGCTTCCTGTTTGGTCTCTACTCGATGTTGTCTTTTTCGGCTGTGTGTTGATCATGACTGTCTTTATTATACTTGGTAGGAGTTCCTTTAGGGTTTCGGTAATTATTTTGTCTTCCGCCTCTTTGCTTCTTTCTCTTCCTTGATTGACTTTTGGTAGGCGTTCCTCTACGGTTTCGGTGGTTATTTTGTCTTTAGTGTCTTTGCTTCTTTCTCGTCCTTGATTGTGTTTTGTTACGATATCCTCGATGATCCTTCTCTCTGTTTCAATTCTCTTGAGGATTTCTTCGTTCTCTTCCTTTAGCTCTGCGAGTTTAGCGATGTCGACTTCTATTTGGTGTTGAATGGTTTTCATGTCCTGTAACATTGCCTGGGCGCTCTGTAAGGTTCCTATTGATTCGTCTCTTATGCAGTGGCGTATTCTCTATGTGTGCTGTGCGTGCTGCGCACACCTGTGCCCGAAGGAAAATAAAAATTTAATTTATAATTCTATAAAATATTTCTCTTCTAAAGTTCTGCTTTCGGACCGCACGCATCAGGATAACGGATTTTCCCGCATAGAATCTACGAGTATATCTAGTTTCAGTTTCCCAGACGCGTTTTATAGTGCAGTTTTTATTGGTTGGTTACAATCGCCCGAAGTTTCTCGGGTAATTCCGTCACAATGCGTGCTGCACCTTTCGGATTCACGTCTGAAGATTGGTTGGTGTGGATCGGGGTCATGGCCAGATATGTCAATACAATACGAACATGCGTGCGGTGGTCTTGCAGCTCTCGAGTTGTAAAAATCGGCTGTGTCCGTCCAGTGTTTTTTGTGATTAATTTTTGTTAGTTGCCGGGAATGCAGATTATTACAATGACAGTGAGTTTCAAGTTGTAAGTTAATTAGTATTTCGGAGATAATTGACATATACCCCTAATAACTATCGTTGCGTAATTGAATATAGTTGGTTTTTAAATTAAGAGGGGAAGAAGTTAAATAGTAGGCGTACATATTCATTTTAAGTAGCAGCACGCCTAGCTCGCATTACCAGGATACACCACTGCTCTTATGGTACCTGTGTCTTCGTTGTGCTGTCTGTTCTTCTCGACTTTGAGTTGTTGTTTTATGTCATGCACCTCTGTGGTTAGTTTTACCAGCTGGGCTCTTGTGTGCTGTTCCTGCTTATCAGTGCCGCCTGAAGCCACACGGTGTCTTGCTTCTCTGAAGGAAATGTTTTTGGTAACAGATTCCTTCAGTATGGCCTTTGTCTCATAGAAGATCGGACAGCCAAGGTATCTTGCTCCGTGGTTCCCAAGATAGTTTGCGCAGGTTCTGTTGGAGTTGCGCACTTTATAGTTGTTATCCTTTTTCGCATGAGGACATTCATTGTAAGAGTGACTTCCCGCACAGTACCGACAAATTGTCTCTCTCTTGCATGTGTGACAGGGGCGCTAGGTGGTACCTCACACCCCAGACCCGTGCACCAAGAAAATTTATAAAGGATCGTTTGACAGGGGTTGCAATTATTGGTTGCTTGCAACCCTCTCAGCAGCAGACTTAACAATTCAAGCAACCCAAAGCCTTATGCAGATCAACATTTAATTCTACCGAACAGAACCGAACACCAAACAAACAATCCAACAAACAATCAAACGAACACCCAGTCAGTGTTCATAGACTGTGTGCTCAAGGCATTTACAGCTTGGCTCTTGTGTGTCTTCTTAGTCTGTTCTCACTGGGCGGCTCTCTCAAACGTAGACCGGTTTCGCCGCTTGCTACCCCTTTTTATAAGCCCTGGCCTAACCACTCAATTTACTGCGCGCTTACGCGCATTAATCTGCGCCACACAGATAACACACGCGATTATTGCTCCAGAATGCATGAAAACACAGATATACACAACTAGAGCAAAAACACTACTAATATGTAGGCTTATTATGGCCTTGTAATAAATCTGCTTGAAGATAACGTGATCAAAAGGCACTAAACCACATAGACAACATGACTGCCCAGATGGGGCCAGCGCCGAGAACGACAGACCTCAAGATGGCGCTGTCACATATTCCCCGCCTGATTTTGTTGTCGTCCCGACAACTGCACTAAATCAGGCGCTTCAGTCGTATTCTCCAAATCTGGAGGATCACCTTTTCCTTCACTTCGTCTCAGGTCATTGCTGGTTGCTCTAATGCTCGGACTCGCTCTGTCCATTCGTTGGATGATATATGGACCCCCTGTCATTGTGGGAGCACGAACTACAACGTACTCGTCTTCTGACCACATATCACGAATCTCGGATCTCTCAGCGTCGTGCATTCTCTTCTTCACCAATTCTCCGACCTGTAGTGGAGTAGAACACGACAGCTTGTCACATCTCTCTTTCCGGACTGCTGCAAAACTCTGCAACGGTGGCTCTGCTCTTACGTGCGCCCCTCGTAGCCTGGAAACGTGTCCTTCAACGAGTTTTAGATGAGTCTCCTCCTCTAAATGCCGACCACTTTTCCTGGCGCCCTTATGGTGACAGTTGCCACGGCCATCTCTTGGCTTGCACTGTGACGGCAATGTAGATGTGTTGGTACGCTTAGAGAGGGCGCTCTTTGATGGGCAAACCGATATCAAATGGTCCGGGGACCTACAATGGAAACATCGCTTAGGAAGCGGGCCCTGGGGACACCTGGCTGCCATGTGGTTCGAAAGGTCTCCACAGTTGAAGCATCTTATTTTCCTAGGCTTCCTCGGTGTCCTGGGTCGCCTCCTGCTACCCTTACATCCCTGGCCGCCTTTGACTTTCTTCCCTGCAATAAGCGCCTCACACTCCGGTCGACCACCAACCATCTTTATCTTTGAGCCATTCTGCTCCCCTTCTGTAACCTGACTCCCAGCCGCAGAGGGGTCTAGTTTAACGCCTGTGGACATCGATTCTGTACGTGGCCTAGTTCTCTGCATCTAAAACAACGAACTGCCCTGGTACGTCTCCCCTGCTCCTGAGACATCGCATCAATTTTAGCCTCTAATTGAACCACCTGCGCTCTCGGCCGCTCTACTTCTGCGTTTAATGCATGCGTATCTGACACAGTCTCTGTTCTTGCCACTTCAACACTGGCAACACCAGCCCCCGAAGCTGCTTCGACACTGGCAACACCAGCCCCAGAAGTGGGCTCAGTCTCCAAAAACCGTAGGGCATAGTCCCTCACCAACGTGAACGATGCTGTAGGCTCCTTGATGATCATTTCCTTTGCGAGCTTTCTTAGTAGGTCATCTCTCAGACAAGCAGCAAACTGGTCACGAAGAAAGGATGGCGCCAAAGGAGTGACGTTGTTCTGCTTTTGAGCCCTTACCACACTTTCAAACACCTCGTGAATGCGATGGGAGAATTCCCAAAGAGACTCCCTTGCACCTTGCCGGGTAGAGTAAAACGTGGCCATTACTTCTGGGATGCTCTGACGCTCCCCATACACCCTAAGAATGGAATGTAGCATCGATTCTGGGTCATCATCATCAGCCTGAATCCTCAGCTCCCTGCGGACACTTGGGGTCACACTGTCAAGAATAACATCTGCCTGGTCCTCTTTACTCATCATCCCTACTCTCCAGGCAGCTCTCACCTCTCTGACATATTCCTCAGCCGTAGGACCCGTGCGCTCCCCAAAGCACCGCACCCTCTTGTGAGTAGGTACCACGATGTACTGCACTCGTTCTGGTTGACGATTTAGCCCTACTACAGGGTCATCCACCTCAGCCACATCTTCGTTATCAGTTCTACTAGCAGCACGTGTGTTGCGTGCCGCCATCTTGTTGCTAGTAGAGTTGACTAGAAATCTTTGCAAACTGGATGATCCCGTCCCTCGCCTTGCACTGAACTGGGTGTTCTACTGTTTCGGCTGTTGCTGCTCTGATTGCTGAAGAGTTGCTTCACTGCGTGCTGTCTGTCAATCCTGCCGACGACGCCACTTGTGACAGGGGCGCTAGGTGGTACCTCACACCCCAGACCCGTGCACCAAGAAAATTTATAAAGGATCGTTTGACAGGGGTTGCAATTATTGGTTGCTTGCAACCCTCTCAGCAGCAGACTTAACAATTCAAGCAACCCAAAGCCTTATGCAGATCAACATTTAATTCTACCGAACAGAACCGAACACCAAACAAACAATCCAACAAACAATCAAACGAACACCCAGTCAGTGTTCATAGACTGTGTGCTCAAGGCATTTACAGCTTGGCTCTTGTGTGTCTTCTTAGTCTGTTCTCACTGGGCGGCTCTCTCAAACGTAGACCGGTTTCGCCGCTTGCTACCCCTTTTTATAAGCCCTGGCCTAACCACTCAATTTACTGCGCGCTTACGCGCATTAATCTGCGCCACACAGATAACACACGCGATTATTGCTCCAGAATGCATGAAAACACAGATATACACAACTAGAGCAAAAACACTACTAATATGTAGGCTTATTATGGCCTTGTAATAAATCTGCTTGAAGATAACGTGATCAAAAGGCACTAAACCACATAGACAACATGACTGCCCAGATGGGGCCAGCGCCGAGAACGACAGACCTCAAGATGGCGCTGTCACACATGTTTTCTTAGTATGCAAAAATTGCTGGCAGTTTGAGCACTGCATAACAGGAGGAATGTACTCTTCTGTTTTTCGACTTCTGTCGTCTAGGTTAAGTTGACTTGGTCTTGAAGTCCCTTCTATAGTTTGTGTCCTTCTTGTCCCATGTCTTCAGTCTTTCAACCTGTGTTATTTTGATATTCTTGTTTTCTTTTTGCAGGCGGCTGTGGACTTCTTGTGTAGATCGATTGTTGTCGACCCCTCTTACAACTATCTTTTTGGTCTTCTTGTAGAGCTCCACAGTTACTTTAATCTGGTGGGGCAGCTGGACTTCTTTGTGTCCGGACTCTAGTTCGACCATCAGATCTTTTGTCTTCTCCGTGTTATTTAGAGCTATTATAACTCCGTTTTCGTGTCTTGTAACTCTCGTTATACTCCTCCTGCCCGTTATTGCCTCCAGGAAACCGATCACCGTATCGTCGGGTAGGGCCCTGAGCGAGGCCTCACCTCCAGACATCTGAGTGATCTTAATGATCCTCTCCTGTAGTGCCATGTGAGAAACGGCATTCTTTTGCTTTCGAAGTTCGCACGTTCCGACATCTGTCTCAGTTTCAGTGTGTGGTCTGCGGGACGGATTCACATTCTGGCTGGTTGTCTGCCTCTGATCTCGTTTTACCGAAGTTGCCTGGTCGCTGCATGATGGAGGCTCGACTATGACATCTTGTTTTGGTGGTGGTTTTACTTTGACGGGCTTCAAAGCATTGTTACCTTCTGTCTTCGAAGTTTTGTGGCCGTGTTTTGCAGATGTTGTCTGGTTACTGCATAATGGAGCCGCCGCCTTGACATTTTGTTTTATCGGTGATGTTACTTTGCCAGGCTTCGGAGACTGGTTGTCCTCTGCCTTTGAAGCTTTGGGTTGTTCATCGGTCGTGTCAATGGTTGCATTGTTCGGCTTCTGAGAAGGACTGGCCCCGACGCTAGTAGTTGCAGTAATCGTGCTCTCCGGCTGACTCTCTTTGTTCTTTGCAGATTCTTGTTTGCTGATGCTGGCAAGTGAGGGCTTCTATAGATTTTCCTCTTTTTAGCTTGTGGCTTGGTACGAGCCATTTTAGTATATTGCTATCGTACAATGATCCGATGGGTGAGCGCTGCGTACGTCCTGAAAAGGACGCTGGTTATAGAGAGACTCGTTCGCCGGCTAGGCACTTCTTATTTAGGCCCTAGGGCTAATCGCTCAACTCAGTCCGCAGCGCGTATTGATTGGGCCACGCAAATAACACCCGCGATGAATGCTCCGTTAAGAGCGAAAACACAAATATACAACACAACTATTTCTAGGCTTTATTGTGGCCTAGTTAAACATCTTCTTCTTGAAGATGTTGTGGTAGAAAGGCACTGAGCCACGGAGACACTGGTGTTTACAAGATGGCGTTGAGAACGACAGACAAAATGGCGCTGTCACAGTACGAAGGATGGCCACCGACCGAGCAAAGTGGAATCAATTTGTTACTGCCCTACAAGACGCCACTAGGCGTGATGGCCACTGACTGCTTTGACGGTCGGCTGCTGAGGATCAAAGAAGAAAAAGATGCTTCGTCCTATAGCAAGTTGATTTGAAGCACAGAAGTTAGCTAATAGTTCCCCACTCTCGTTCATCATACCTAGTCCACGCTGTCCCATGATTTCTTCAAAGCCAGTGTTCTCTGTTCCTATTTTCGCGAATAGGTCCCCCATCAAAATAGTGATGTCTTTTCTTTTCTTTTCGTCCAAGACATTTTGTAGTCTGGTGTAAAAGTCTTCTTTCGTATATATACCTGTGGTTATTGTTCGGATAAAGATATATGGCTTATAATAAAACGAACACGCACTTTATAATAAAGGGATGTTTATTTCAGACTGAAAAGTGTACAAAACGGTTACCTTGTTTTAGCACAGGTGGTTTCAGAGATCATCATCTGTCATCTCCACATCGAAGTCGGCTACAACTGATTTGCAACATCTTCTGTCTCTTTGTCCTGATGGTGCACTCTGATAGACCCTTTACTGTCCATCTTTTGATGTTATCTTCCCAATTATGGCGCTGTCTCTTTGTCTTGATGGTGCACTCTGATATACTCTTTCCTGTCCATCTTTTGATGTTATCTTCCCAATTATGGCGCTGTCTCTTTGTCTTGATGGTGCACTCTGATAGACTCTTTCCTGTCCATCTTTTGATGTTATCTTCCCAATTATATCGCTGTCTCTTGCACGTTTGCTTTCAACTCTTCTTTCCATTATGGTCTTCAGCAAGATGTTCTGTCTTTTTATTTCGCTAAAACATTTTAGCTGTTTAATGTTGTTGATCTTCATTCATTCTCTTTTCGTTCCTATATGTTCTAGAACCTCCTTATTTGTTTTATTCTCTTTCATTGAGGGACCTTCCCCCCCCCCCATCCCTTTCCAATTCCAGACAGAGAGAACCACGATGTAGGATGTATTACACAACGTCGTATTTTAATGTAAGGGCTGCAGCGAAATTTTCTCGACCCCTGTTCCTTTGTTTACCTACGGACAACTTCCTCGTGCATGCAAGCTGTTATTCTCTGTATGTATGGCCCTCTGTCTCTCGATCTGTCTGTCAGTCATCCAATGCATGCGCACCATAACGCATGAGAGTAAGTTGATTAAAAAAAAAACCCCAACTTTTTTCTTCTTGTCTTGTTTCTCTTTTTCATTTAATTTTTTATACTTTGCAAATATTTCTGTAATTATTGTTATGAATATTATTATTATTGGGTTATATGGCGTGCAAGATGTTTTTAATACATCTCTCTTGTCACTTAAACGTTCGAGGGACTTTCTTTACTCACCTTAGTTTGGTTTTACTGCATCGTTCTCTATTTCATCTACTGTCTTCATCATTATTATCAATACATTTCAGCTCCCTGTGAAGCACAGGTTTTCAACAAGCACGTATCAAGGTCTCCTGTCCTATGCCATCCGCTCAAGGTCTTTCCACGCCTTCTTTATCACTTTCATTTCTGTTCTCCTCCCCCCCCTGCACGTATAATGAAAAGAGAGCCTACAGTAATCTGACAGGCTTGTAACCTCGTAGCGTTCTTTGATTTGCAAGCAAAACCACGCATTTTTTCTACCTGTGTTTTACTTACACAAGCGTAATTTTCGTCCCACCTCTTTTTCTGTGAACACGAACTACCGCAATGTTTACAAACTACATGACCTGTCAGTCATAACAGGTAGCGAATCAGGTTTGTTTACCTAATTTTCTCACGCAAGCTTATCTGTCAATCATACGATACCTGACAGACTGCACGTGAAAAACAGAGTCTTTGAAGCCCACGAGGGGAGATCCAGGATTTTCCCGAGTGCACTTTGATGTCGATTCACGGGCAAAAATCTTCGAGAACCCCGTTACACGGATATAAGTTTTTGATGGCGGTCGAACGCCCGAGAAAGGCCGACCGTAAACTTTTATCTGGGGAACTTTGTTCTGATTCTCCGTTACTCACACAATAGTGCGAAAAGTAACATCATCTATAGATCAGATAAACATAATGATATATTGTGACGTACGTCTAGTTTGACAAGTGAATTTTCCCTGATATGATGGATGATTTAAAGGGACCTTTAGCTTTTCATAACATTAGAACCCCTGAACATTTGTTGTAACTTTTCGTTTCGCCAGAGCGAACCGACCGGGACTCATTTAGTATGCGGCACGAGATCAAAGAGACAGACTGAGGGATTTCAGGGGAGACTATCGGCGCTATCAAAGACAGTCGTGGTCCCTGAAACGATTTCGCATCTCGGTGTTAAGCACGGAACCGATCGCAACCAGAGCGAACGGGGAAAGCTGACGCAAGCAGCGAACGAAGATACGAGAGGCCAGGGGCGGCTTCTCTCTTTGGATTTGGCGGTCAGATCCCCCAAAGTCATGAGATCAAAAAAGCTGTCAAAGTTCTCATGTCCCACTCATCTTGCATTCCAGTTGTAGATATACAGATCACTTAGAAATACACTTCATCATTCGCTGGCCAGAACTTGATAGAAGCACTAGCGATATTGGAAATCTTGCTAGATCATCCCATGGATTTTATACATATTTGCAGTGAATTCTATTCTGTGCAAAGCGGTAATATATATATTGTGTAAAGTGATCAGTGGTCGAGTTCATTCATTATATTTCATTGGATTTTGTGTTAATTTAAACCTATTAAATTAAACCGTCTCAATAGTTCCAGTTGTAAATATAATGATCTATCTATTATATTATTTCAAAAGATAATAGATGCGTAAATTAACTTTTAAAGTCGCGAAGGAACTTATAATTAATAAATTCAGTTAAGTCCTAGTTTTATAGATGTGTGTTTTTAACCACTAGAATTCGCGCAGTGTTTATTAAATACATAATTAAATACTCGAGTGTATAATAGGCTTAACGGGAAATTTATCGCGCGCTTAGAAGATTATTTGTTTTAAAGTATAATTATGTTGTTATGGGTTTTCTATCTTTTTCTCTAGATTGATCACCTTTTGCAATCCCAGCAATAACGAAATCTTTCAGAGTTTCCATACTCGGTTCTTAAACTTCCAGACAGTTTGATGAGACATTTTTTTAAAGTAAATCTTGTGGTGGTCCGGTACGGCCTAGCTAACATAATTACATGAAAGAAAGCCTACCCAATATCATTTGATTATTATCATCAAATTAAATCTGTAAGATAAACTGGGAGATGAACAGGGCCAGTAGCGATAGTTTATATACTGCTCTATTGTGAGAGATTACCGATTTACCTGACTGTGACCGAGCAGAGTTTTTCCTCACTGGATTAAAAAAACTTTACCGGTCAGCTGCTGTCATCACGCAGTGAAGGAATATTGCCATCACCTCATTTTCACCCCCGTGTTGAATTGTGTCAGTGCCCTCCCATAGACTCGTTTCTTTATAATAAAACACAAGAACTCTTAGAACTTCAAGTCCGGCGATAAGCGGGAATATTTGCTCTCAGTGAATCCTCGCATTATCTGGGGCGGGACATAGAAGGACTAGACAGTTGTCATACGTCAAGAGTTAATTATTGCGTTTATCATTCTAAGGGATTGTCTGATGCTGCAACTCGGTAAGTGTGTGGTGTATATGAGTGTGGATCCGCACAGAGTGTATGAATGACAGGAAATTAATTCTTTTGTGTAACCATTTTGTTAACTTGCTTACCTGGTAATATATATCTTTTCTGTATACCCTACATTGTTCCTTTAAGTGGGATAGTTGATAATTTGTTAACTATGTTTAAAACCCCCTCCTTTTCATTTGCTTAGTAAAGGGAAGAACAATTGGGAAGAACAGGATTTCTTTCTACCACCTATACCTAATTTGGTAACACCTCTTTTCAGAGTAATTAACTTTACTGTTAGGTTAACTTACCTATGTTCCTGATATTATCTATCTTTGGACTGGGTTTATCTTTGTCTAATAAGCGGGAAGGGCTTAGTCGATACCAATCTTCTTCACCTCTCCCAAACTTGTTATTTGCATTTGTGTACTTATGATAATTTATGTAATACCTGATATTTGTTAGTGATTGATGTTTAAAGTGAATAAAATCACATAAACTCATTTAGTTCTGTGTTGGATATACCCAAAGCCCAACTTTTCCCCTATTCGTTTAATATAGTTTGTATCTACGTCGTCTGTGTGTTTGAAAACACCAAATTGGTGTGCGCGCAGATGCGTGACTGGAAAACTGGCAAATAATTGTTTGACCAGGAGAGTGGAAGAGAAGATTGAGAGAGACGAATTGTCGTAAATAAGTCTGTCTTTACTCTCCTCCAGCACGCTGTGAAGCAACTATTTAATCTCTACATTTTCTATCACTGAGCTTTCCATCATCATTTTCACTCTAAACCGGACCACTATTTCTAAGACTCTTTTCTCTCAAAATAAATTTACGACAATATTTGGCTGGCTCGCCGGGATCATTTTGAGATACATTTGATGCACACTTATTTGTGGGCTGGTTCTGGGATCGTGAGCTACATTTGAGGCAATCGCATAGCCGGGTTAAAGATATTTTGAGTCTGATTTAGTCTGGGTCTAACTAGGTAGAGTGTGAATGATCTGTCTTTGTGAATTAGGGAAATAAATAAATAATTACACCCCTAGACAAACGTTCTTTAAGTATTTGGGTTGTCCACACAGCATATTTACAGGTTGTTTTCTCTCCACAGCAGTAGAAAGTACAGATAAACAAAAATATTTGCTATTATAATTATCCTCTGGCGGAGATAATTCAATTTCTTTCTTTATAAGAGTTGCTGGGATTGCGTGATTGTTTTACAGTCACTAAGGTTTTTGAAGTTAAAAAGAGTTGAGCTTAGCTAAAGACGGATTGTTCTGATTTTTAAAAATTAAGTTAACAACGTCTCATCTCAATAATTGGTTTAGGGACGGAGTTTGTTGTCAGAGATTTAAAATTTAGGGGAAAATTTTTTTTTTCCCTTTTAAATTGTTTTAATATAAATTTTTCTCTACTGTTAGTAAAAGTAGATTCTTTTCCAGTGTAACTTACCATTTAGTGGCATAGTCGCTTGCGTTTAGAGCCTTAATTGCCAGATAATAGCAGCGATAAGTTTGCACAGTACAGGTAGGAGGTAACACAGGTAAATTTGTACTTGTGTTTTTTTTTTTCTCGTAGCGGTTCAGAGTTCCTCCCTTTCGCGTTTCTTCTTACTAGTTCTCTAGGCATACTTCATCTTATTCTTTAACAATGGCAGAGAGGATAAAGATGAGGTCCATCTTGAGGCTGGAAGCGAAAGAGGCAGGATTAGATGCAGAAGCTGCAAACGCGTTTATCAACCAGGAATTGGAAATATATGACGCGGAGCAACAGAGAGCCGAAGCTGAGAGGAAAGAAGTGGCAGAACGTCTTTTGGAACAGAAGAAAATTGAAGCAGAGATGGAAACTCGCAGAGAGAGAGAGAGAGACAAGGAAAGACAACATGAACTGGCGCTTAAGGCTCTAGAGAGTCGGGGCGCCTCTACTTCGACTAACGGAGAGCCGTCTTCGCCCCAGTCTCAATCAATGGACCTCTCCAGTACTCAATCTGCCCAATTAACTGCCATGTCGTTTTCTTTAGAATCTTTTCCTAGTCCTAACGAAAAAATTGACAGCTACCTAGAAAAATTCGAGAGACTCGCGAATCTTTATGGGTTAGAGAGTACCCGCTGGGCGCTCAAACTTTCAACGTCACTGAAAGGCAATGCTTATGACGTGTACACAAAGCTGGGACCGAATCAACATGATTACGATATGTTGAAGAAGGCCTTACTACAGCAGTTTGAGATGACTGCCCGAAAGTTTCTGAAGTTGTTCAGAAACAGAAGAAAAGAGAGCACGGAAACATTTCCCCAGTTCTCTTCACGTATCACGGGTTATCTGACAAAGTGCATTGAATTATCTGACCTACCTCTTTCATATGAGGGACTCCTCGAACTTGGTCTTGTGGAGCAGATAAAATCCATTTTGTCGAATGAAACACGTAGATTTTTGGCGGAACAGGGGGCAGTCAGGCTTGAAGACATACTCAATAAAGCCGAACGCTATAGCAATGCAATGGCCGAACTTCCCAGCACTAAACGTAAACCCACCGATGAGCCATCTCGAAAACAGAATCTAGAGCAGGCATCCTATTCTTCCAATTCCTCTCAACATTTTAACCAACGAGATAATAATACCCAGAAACCTCCCCAGGAAAAATCGAAATTCTACAAAACCCCCTCCCCCCCCCCCCCCCCCCCAACAACAATTCTGATAAACCCAACAAGCCTACGTGGCAGCGCGGCCACCAAGGTCAAGGAAAAGGGAAGACCCCTACACCAGGAACGTCTGATCAGGGCAAACAAACCGGTGCAAACCGCATTGGATGTTTGCATACAGCCTCGAAAGGTAGAGTCAATGTCAGTGATTCTCAACCTGAGGGGGACCGACCCTCAACTCGAGGAACTGTAATTTTGAACGGTACCTCTACTACTTGTCTTTTTGACACTGGATTAAGTTTTGATTGTATTGTCGCTAGGCACCTAGTCAAACCCGGTCAGGAGACAGAGGAAACCGTCAAACTTAGTGGAGTTTTCAGGAGTGATGCACCCAGGACGCTTCCTATCGCACTGGTAGAAATACACTCTGACTTTGTCAGAGGAGTTATTAAAGCGGCCATAATGGATGATCCGATCTACCCAGTTATCCTGGGATGTAGATATGTGTTCATTGGGAGACCTAAGGAGCCGATTGTGGCAGCGGTAACCACAAGAGGGCAAGCCAAGAAGGAGAGGGAGCCTGCGCCAAACTTGTTGCCGAATGAACTGAAGGAGGCGCAACAAAAGGACCCTACTCTGGCGCCCTGCTTTAAAAAACTGCCCATGGCTAAGGACCCCAGACACAACGGAGACATCTTTTCTAAGGATGGTGTATTGTATCGTAGAACGGGCAACCCGGACACGGGGAATAACCAGCTCCTAGTACCGATGCAGTACAGAAACCAGATCTTAGAAATGGGGCACTCTCTTCCCTTTAGCGGACATATGGGACAAAACGCCACTATTCAGCGAATAAAAAAACCACTATTGGTGGCCAGGAATGAACTCTGACATTGTCAGGTATGTGAAATCCTGCGCCCAGTGCCAACGGGTAGCACCCAAGCACTTGACACCCCCAGTACCTATGGGGCAAATGCCAATAGTAGGGACTCCATTTGAACGGGTTGCTGTCGACATTATTGGTCCCCTGGAAAAGACCAAAAGAAGGAACAGGTTCATCCTGACCTTAGTCGACACTTGCACTATGTGGGCCGAAGCTGTACCGCTACCATGCACTAATTCCAAGCATGTCGCAGAAGCCCTTGTGCAAATTTTTACACGGTTGGGATTCCCTCAACAAGTTTTGACGGACAATGGATCCCAATTCCGTAGCCTGTTAATGGAGGAGATCTTTAAGATCTTGAGGGCCAAACATATCCACACAAGTCCCTACCATCCGGCCGGAAATGGGCTCGTGGAACGTTTTAACGGTACCCTCACCATGATGTTACGTAAGCTGGGTCAGGAGAAACCGGAAGACTGGGACCTATATATATCGGCTGCCTTATTCGCCTACCGAGAGGTACCCCAAGCGTCTACGGGTTTTGCGCCAGCTACACTTTTATTTGGCAGACCTATTAAGGGGCCACTAGAAGCCTTACTTCGGTCCCTGACAGACCAGAAGGCTGACGAGACAGTCGTCTCCGCAAGCAAGTATGTATCTGAGCTTAAGGAAAGGCTAAAGCTAGGATGGGATCTAGCTACTACCAACCTTAAGAAAGCCCGCGCTAAAATTACTAAAAGATACAACAAAGCTGCAAAAGAGAGAGAACTACAACCAGGGGAGAAAGTCTTATTGCTACTTCCAACCGGAAGCAATAAACTTCGCATCGGATGGCAAGGACCGTTTACCGTCCTTAAAAAGATCTCACGTACCAATTACAAGATCTCCATCAAAGGAAAGGAGAAGGTCTTCCACATAAATCTGCTAAAGAAATATTTGGAAAGACCGGTGCCATCCTCCGAGCATCTCCTGGCTGTCGCCATAGCAACGGAAGACGAGGAAGATGATGATGGTTGCATGGAGTATCCATTGCAACCCACAGAATCCTTTAAAGATGTCAAGTTCGGCGACAATCTCTCACCAGAACAACAAACAGAAACCAGGGCTCTACTAAAACAGTACAGTGCAGTCTTAACGGATGTACCTGGTCGAACAAATCTCATTGAATTTGATATGAAATTAACAAACGAGACCCCTGTTCGAACCAGAGTTTACCCCATCCCGTACGCTAAAGCGGATGCACTTCGCGGAGAAATAGACAAGCTGCGTCAGGCAGGAATTATCAGTGAGTCTACATCTCCTTACAGCTCGAGCGTAGTGCTGTTGCAGAAGCCCAATAAGGAAGTTCGGCTGTGCATTGATTACAGGTTGCTAAACGCTGTAACGGAATTCCAGCCCGAACCTCTCCAAACTGTTTCTGAGTTGTTCACCAAGCTCAGCAAAGCAAAGATCTTCTCCAAGATTGACCTCAGCAAAGGTTATTATCAAATACCAGTCAAGGAGGAAATTAAACCTTTGTTAGCTTTCAGCACTAGTGAAGGACATTACACATTTAACGTGATGCCGTTCGGTTTGCATAACGCACCAGGAGTGTTCACCAGGATGATGAAGAAGCTTCTAGAACCTTTGCAAAGTCCCCATATCCATAATTTCATGGATGACATATTAATTGCATCGGAAACCTATGAAGAACATATTGCTACGGTTGCTATGCTCCTCAGGAGACTACAGGAAACGGGTCTCACAGCCAGACCTAGCAAATGTCTCATCGGGTTTGAACAGTTAGACTTCCTGGGGCACACTATTTCTCACGGATGCAGTTGGCCTATTAAGAAGAACGTGGAGAAAATAGTGGCAGCAAAAAGACCCCGAACGAAGAAAGACGTACGTTCCTTCATATCGCTATGTGCATACTATCAGAAGTACATCCAGAACTTCAACGGACTGACGGCACCTCTGACTGACCTCACAAAGAAAGGTTGTCCTGATAAGGTCATATGGGATCAAAAGTGCGAACACGCGTATAGCACTTTGAAAGGACAGTTGTCTGCATACCCCATTTTGAGGTTGCCTGACCTCAAGAAACCTTTTGTACTGAAAGTCGACGCGTCAGGTCAGGGCATCGGGTCAACACTGCTTCAAGCCGATGACAGTGACCCAAACATGCTATTTCCAGTTGCCTATGGCAGTCGGAAATTAAATAAAGCGGAACGGAACTACAGCGTAGTTGAAAGGGAATGTCTTGCTCTGATTGACGGTATCAGACGCCATCATGAGTTTCTCTATGGTACATCTTTCACGGTGCAAACAGACCACGCTCCGTTAGCATTTCTTGGTGCCAATAAAGAATTTAACGCAAGGATCATGCGTTGGGCGCTTCTTTTAAGCGTTTATTCTTTCAAAGTGGAATATATTCCGGGAAGACAGAATGTCGGGGCTGATTTCCTGAGTAGAAACTGGTCTACAGAGGAAGAAGAGCAAACTGAAGATACCACTCATCCTAAAATCACCAATCAGGTCACCTCCATTGTCAAAAAATGAAACATGAAAAATAGTTTCATGTCTAAAAGTGGGGACGATTGTGACGTACGTCTAGTTTGACAAGTGAATTTTCCCTGATATGATGGATGATTTAAAGGGACCTTTAGCTTTTCATAACATTAGAACCCCTGAACATTTGTTGTAACTTTTCGTTTCGCCAGAGCGAACCGACCGGGACTCATTTAGTATGCGGCACGAGATCAAAGAGACAGACTGAGGGATTTCAGGGGAGACTATCGGCGCTATCAAAGACAGTAGTGGTCCCTGAAACGATTTCGCATCTCGGTGTTAAGCACGGAACCGATCGCAACCAGAGCGAACGGGGAAAGCTGACGCAAGCAGCGAACGAAGATACGAGAGGCCAGGGGCGGCTTCTCTCTTTGGATTTGGCGGTCAGATCCCCCAAAGTCATGAGATCAAAAAAGCTGTCAAAGTTCTCATGTCCCACTCATCTTGCATTCCAGTTGTAGATATACAGATCACTTAGAAATACACTTCATCATTCGCTGGCCAGAACTTGATAGAAGCACTAGCGATATTGGAAATCTTGCTAGATCATCCCATGGATTTTATACATATTTGCAGTGAATTCTATTCTGTGCAAAGCGGTAATATATATATATTGTGTAAAGTGATCAGTGGTCGAGTTCATTCATTATATTTCATTGGATTTTGTGTTAATTTAAACCTATTAAATTAAACCGTCTCAATAGTTCCAGTTGTAAATATAATGATCTATCTATTATATTATTTCAAAAGATAATAGATGCGTAAATTAACTTTTAAAGTCGCGAAGGAACTTATAATTAATAAATTCAGTTAAGTCCTAGTTTTATAGATGTGTGTTTTTAACCACTAGAATTCGCGCAGTGTTTATTAAATACATAATTAAATACTCGAGTGTATAATAGGCTTAACGGGAAATTTATCGCGCGCTTAGAAGATTATTTGTTTTAAAGTATGATTATGTTGTTATGGGTTTTCTATCTTTTTCTCTAGATTGATCACCTTTTGCAATCCCAGCAATAACGAAATCTTTCAGAGTTTCCATACTCGGTTCTTAAACTTCCAGACAGTTTGATGAGACATTTTTTTAAAGTAAATCTTGTGGTGGTCCGGTACGGCCTAGCTAACATAATTACATGAAAGAAAGCCTACCCAAGATCATTTGATTATTATCATCAAATTAAATCTGTAAGATAAACTGGAAGATGAACAGGGCCAGTAGCGATAGTTTATATACTGCTCTATTGTGAGAGATTACCGATTTACCTGACTGTGACCGAGCAGAGTTTTTCCTCACTGGATTAAAAAAACTTTACCGGTCAGCTGCTGTCATCACGCAGTGAAGGAATATTGCCATCACCTCATTTTCACCCCTGTGTTGAATTGTGTCAGTGCCATCCCATAGACTCGTTTCTTTATAATAAAACACAAGAACTCTTAGAACTTCAAGTCCGGCGATAAGCGGGAATATTTGCTCTCAGTGAATCCTCGCATTATCTGGGGCGGGACATAGAAGGACTAGACAGTTGTCATACGTCAAGAGTTAATTATTGCGTTTATCATTCTAAGGGATTGTCTGATGCTGCAACTCGGTAAGTGTGTGGTGTATATGAGTGTGGATCCGCACAGAGTGTATGAATGACAGGAAATTAATTCTTTTGTGTAACCATTTTGTTAACTTGCTTACCTGGTAATATATATCTTTTCTGTATACCCTACATTGTTCCTTTAAGTGGGATAGTTGATAATTTGTTAACTATGTTTAAAACCCCCTCCTTTTCATTTGCTTAGTAAAGGGAAGAACAATTGGGAAGAACAGGATTTCTTTCTACCACCTATACCTAATTTGGTAACACCTCTTTTCAGAGTAATTAACTTTACTGTTAGGTTAACTTACCTATGTTCCTGATATTATCTATCTTTGGACTGGGTTTATCTTTGTCTAATAAGCGGGAAGGGCTTAGTCGATACCAATCTTCTTCACCTCTCCCAAACTTGTTATTTGCATTTGTGTACTTATGATAATTTATGTAATACCTGATATTTGTTAGTGATTGATGTTTAAAGTGAATAAAATCACATAAACTCATTTAGTTCTGTGTTGGATATACCCAAAGCCCAACTTTTCCCCTATTCGTTTAATATAGTTTGTATCTACGTCGTCTGTGTGTTTGAAAACACCAAATCGGTGTGCGCGCAGATGCGTGACTGGAAAACTGGCAAATAATTGTTTGACCAGGAGAGTGGAAGAGAAGATTGAGAGAGACGAATTGTCGTAAATAAGTCTGTCTTTACTCTCCTCCAGCACGCTGTGAAGCAACTATTTAATCTCTACATTTTCTATCACTGAGCTTTCCATCATCATTTTCACTCTAAACCGGACCACTATTTCTAAGACTCTTTTCTCTCAAAATAAATTTACGACATATATAAACTGTGTTTTCTTAAACCTGCTATCAGTTGTCACTCAGACTAACAGACGCCGACAATTTAATACAAGTAGCTATTAACGACAGGCGATATTTATGTAAAGGCGCATATGGATAATTGAGTAATAATTAACATTGTACGCTGATCGTTGACCGGGAGCAGGAGGGGAAGAGCTGCATAACTCAACCAAACCTGCACTCGCTAAGCGACGAGCGATAGGATAGGCCAAAGAAAGAAACACCTGTACCGTTTAACTTTAATCAGGACTAACGGAGTGGATAAGAGATCGGCTTGTCTCCGTCTGTGTGCATATATGTAGCTATATAGAATAGTAGCATTTTTCCATAAATGTTTCTTATATATTCATAGCAGACCTGATCAAGGGCGTCCAGCGGTATTTTCTTTTTACTGATTGGTTAATGTTGTCTTTTCTTGGCTTGTGCGTCACCATTTTCATTGGTGAGCAAATATTTGCCAACGATACATGAGAAACATTTTAACGGGTAAAATTTAACTGGACAGCAATATTTTTTCAATTTTATCAGCACACTGGGGTGGTGAAAAAAATAACATTCATTCCCGACTTCTGACAGTCGTAATCAAGCGTAGAATCCAGAATTTATGCTGTTTCAGAATCGGCACTCTACCATAGAGCCAACCGATAGGATTATCATCATTTACCAATTGTAACATTTTTAGCAACCAGATGTTTCCCAATACTGGAAGTATTTTCCTCTTTTAACTGTGAACCCCAAGATCACGTTTTCTACATCAACTATTGGCGGTGACATATTGTTCATCCCGGAACAACCCACACCAGATTCGGCGTTCACCTCACTGGTCTTTATTTGACAGAGGATGGACTAGGGTCAATTTGGGAAATAAACCATGACATTTTATATAGTCAGGAAAAATTGTAATTCCAAGGGATATCACCAAGAGTTGGTAAGAGTGATTGAGTGGCCACTGTATGAAAGAGAACGTGAATATTGTTCTTTGTTACAAGAACTTTACCAAAATTGGATTTGCTTAATTACTTGGTAGCATATAGTAGGAACCTGTTTACTTTACTGTCTATTCTGTAACATAGTGCTAATTTTGACCTTTGGGTTATTAACTTTTTTGGGTTCTTTTCTCCATAGTGGGAGGGCACATTTATTCAGCTATTTCATATGTATGTAACTCTTTTTTTATTTGATCTTTCTTTAGATATTTGATGGTGTCAAGTTTAAATGATAATAAACCACAAAAGAAACTTAACTTGTGTTGGTAAGACCCATACCCAATTAACCGTAGTTTATCACGTTTCTGTGTCTTGTTGTCACATAGCTGTGTGTGTGTGTAGTTAAACTTGTATTTATATGTATGAGGAGGGCAAGTTTGTCTTGTACTAAATTATAGTCGTATAGATAGACTGGAATAGAGAAACTTACTCATTCCATAGACATATTTTGTTCCTTAAACTATCACCCGTGAAATCTATTTCTCACACCTTTTTTCTCACGTATCTATCACCATCCACTCTACTCAGACGGGACAAAAATAACTCACAGCCTATCTGTACAACACCCCGTTATCTCCTTAATGTGTTTTTGATCTCTTGCTCTCTATTAGCCTTGTCACGGATTGCCTCCCCTGCTTTGCAGTAGATGTTCAACAGTGACCAAAACTCAAGAGCATCTAATACTGGCTTTCATGGTATCTACCTGCGTGCAAGATCACTCTTGGCAGTGATGTAGATAGAAGATTAATGACACTTCTTCCTGAAGGGAGCTTTCACAAGATATTTCCAGAAGTCACGAACAATGTTGCATTGGGTTGAACAATTGTTAACGCATTATATCTTGTCCGTTGCCTTTTGTGAAGGATTTAAGCAATGGTTTAGCCCGTTCAAGCCCCCAGTTGGTGTAATCCAACGAAATCCCTCTTATAAGATATAGCTCTGTTTAGAGGTAAATATATGACTAAGTATTTATTTACATATTAAATATTCTGGCTCATACGTTTGCTTTCATACATATAACTGAATCAACTATTATTGTTTAGTTTTGAAACAACAGGTAACAAATTTAATAGTGAATTAGTCTTTAACAGGTTAAAATAAATATGGAAAGATTAGTGGAATTTTGATGGATATAAAGTTCTCGTCATTGAGACGTAGGTGGAATTTAACCGTATACTTAAAGTTTAACTGAAATATCCTTTTTGCTGGTGCCTTTTAGTTAGCACTTAGCTCGTATGAGTGAGTCCTGTCGCATAGGTTTTCGTCACGTTGTTATGGTGATGAATGTACTTCTCTCACACGAGTGGCCTAGTAACTTCAGTACTTCATACAGCCTGATAGCTTGTAACCACGTACCCAAATTTTGGGAATATACAATCTCCCTGCACAGGTTTCAGATGGACACGAGCAATTTCGGTGCATATGCTCTCTAATCAATTTCGTCTGAGAAATTCCTCTTATGACGGTGTTATGGGATACACTTGGCCTGGGAAACTAGTAATTCTTCTTCAACGGGTGTTCTGCGATACACTTGGTCTGGGATATAATTTCTCTTATGGCTGATGATCCAATTCCTAGGTTTCCAGTCTTGTATTTATAACGTCTTGGTCCCTGAAGTAATACAGTCTGTGTATTTAAATATGTTGGGTTACTCTTAAGGTTTCAGAGTTGCCCAAATACTGTCGATCTGTCACTTTTGATATAGGAATTCTAGGTCCGATCCTTCTCTTTCTGGCTTCTTGGGAGTTGCTCGGTTGAAGTTGCAAAGCTGTCTGTTCTGTGCCTCTGAGTTCGCTAGATTATATCTTTCATTCTCAGTTCAAATCACAGATTGTGTTTCCGCCGAATGTTCCAATATAATTTATTGTGTATTCTGGCATCTCACTTCAAACCAATCAAATATCTCTAGCACTGTTTGGGTGGTTTCATTTAAAATATCTCCTCGCGTATTAAAATTAAATTTAAAATTCCACGCGTGACCTGTTTCTAGTCAAGTGGTAATATTTCCGGTCAGATGCCTACTTTGTCATCTTATATGCAATCATGACACAAAATGGCTCAGATGAGACGATTATCCAATTATCGCCTTTATCTGCGTGCCTCCGCCAGACAGATGTCTGGTCAGACAATGTTGTCTTCTTTCATCGTACGCACAATACAAGCTTGTGTCAACACGGTCAGCAGGTTTTCACTGGGGTCAAATGTTGGACCGCCGCGTTTCAAAGGGTGGTCAGACTGAGAGAATAGATAAGCGTATGACCGGTATAATTGCCTGGAATTATCGCATGTACCTTGCGGAATGTAAACAATTCTGCATGTAAAGCAGATACGTCCGAAGGGGAGTAGAGTGTTAGAGACTTCACCCTACTAGATTCAGCATAGAGAGTAAAATAATGAATGAAAGGGCATACAAATTATGCCAAATAAAACGATGATCGGGGAGAGAAAAATGAAAAAAGTAATACTGCCGAAATGGATTAAAGAGTGAGAGAGCGCACAAAAGTACACGCACAAAGTAAGACGTAACGTCACAAGCCTAACCCTGGAAATTCCACAATAGGCATTGCCTTGTAATGTTATCAGTTGGTTTTCTCAATGCGTGTCGTATCCGACGCAAGCGTCTTCTCCTCACGTCTAGTTTCACTTGGTTTTTTTTGTTTTTTCCCATCATTTCCACATTAGTGATATTGCACCATTTCAATCCTTCTACTTTGTTCAAGCACCCATTTATAAAAGTCTGTATCTTTAGGGTTGTCAGTTTTGTTGGTCTCCATTTGTGTGCTTGTAAATTGTGAAAACTCGAGGACGACAAGGAAGAATATCTCTATAAGTTGAGAAGATAAGTGGACTGGAAGGATAATTATATCTTGTAAATTGTGAAAACCTGTGGACGTGAATTAAGAATCTCTTTAAATTGTGAAGGTCCGTGGACTGGAAGGATAAATATATCTTGTAAATTATCAAAACTCGAGGGCATGAAGGAAGAATGTCTCTATAAGTTGAGAAGATCAGTGGACTGGAAGGATAAATATATTTTGTAAATTGTGAAAACCAGTGGACGTGAATTAAGAATCTCTTTAAATTGTGAAGATCCGTGGACTGGAAGGATAAATATATCTTGTAAATTGTGAAAACTAGCGGACGTAAAGAAGAATATCTTTAAATTGTGAAGATCAGTGGGCTTGAAAGATAAATATATTTTGTAAATTGTGAAAACTCGCTGACGTGAAGGAAGAATGTCTCCATAAGGTTTGAAGATCAGTGGACTTTAAAGAAGAAAACATCTTGTTAAGTTATGAAAATCAGCGAACTGAAATGATAGATATATCTTGTAAATTGTGAAACACCAGCGGACTGGAATGAAAAATATACTGTATCGATAAGTTGTGAACACCAGCGAATTGGAAGGATCAATGTATCTTGTACACCGTGAAGACCAGCGAACTGGAAGGAAGAAATAGCTTGTAAATTATGAAACCCAGCGAACTGGAAGGAAGAATATATCTTGTTATTTTATGGACTGGAAATATATTGTGTTAAGTTCTAAGCTCCAGCTGAGTAGAAGGAAGAATTTCTTAACAGGCTGTGAAACAAGGTAGATTTTCAAGCGTGCAAAAAATGTTTTCCTTTTTTTCTTGTCTCTTCTTTTTTTAACTACTCAATGAGCATGGGACCATTACTAGTGGCGGGATTTTCTTCCATGCTCTGCAGTAGTGGTCCAGAAATGGCCAAACTTAGAATATAAGGATGAACGTCTTCAAAGGTATCAACCTTCACTGAAGATTACTCTTAGCAGAGATATAAACAGAAGAATGAAGTTTCTATTTAAGGGAGCCTCACGAGAATTTTACAGAATGGCAAGCAAAAACAGAGATTACCTAAGCCGTTATGAACTTATTATTCTTCACCCCTTCTGTGAGGAAAATTTTTGACTCGTATTTCCTGAGCGTCCTACTGAAAGTGATTCAGCAACTAACAATTTACTAGCTCTGTGTATTAAAAAAAAGTGTGCAAATTGACTCAATAATGGTTAAATTAACTACAGATTTATATTTACATATAACAAGTTTAATAATCAATTAGTAGTTAACAAGGTTGAAATAACCAGTTATTTTAACAAGGAAAATAATCAATTTATTTTGAGAATCATCGGATGCTATACGTGGAAAGTGTACAAAGTTCATGTATTGTACCAATACTTTGGTACTCAACTGTTCATGTGTTGACGATGATTTGTCGTTGATGTTGTGTTCAGTTCACCGTGACAAAGGCGTTGGGAAACTACGCTTTCTCCGATTCTACAGGATAAAAAAATTACCGTCTCTCGGTTGACGAGGAGATTTTAGGCGCGGTCGGCCTCAAAGGGTTACTCCAAGCAAGCTAGCGGACAAAAAAAAAGCGTTGCACCGCCAGTAAGCCTACTTCCCCTGTCGATTTTAAAAGACAGAAAGAGACATTAGCCGACCGACAACGTAGAATATTTTGTCGGTTAATATCGAAGAAACAGAACACATGTGGGCTGTCGAAATGAGGACTGACACGCAAAAATGCGCGAAGACAAGCTAAAATGTGAAGACAAGTAAAATAAGGCGTGGACAAAACTAGAGGTAGGAAAAGCCCGTGAATTGACAGGCAGGTTGACCGAATAATTCAAAGCAGGTCACCACAATACCATCTGTTACCCACATTGGAAAATCCGAGCAACATGGTTTTGTGGCATGTTCACGAATTAAGGTGTTCGTTATTTACATTCTCTGGCACACATTTGGCTTGTCGCCACTCCTCAGCCGGAGCAAAGGAGATATGTATCACTAATCCGTCTAGTGTTTACAATTAATCAAACAAACGCACCGACGTGGCTGCAGAACCGGTCAAGCTATCAGGTAACTCAGGATGGTTGATAACATAGGACAAGATAACCTCGACCGGTAAAAGAGTAAACAACAATACTAGAAGAATGAGCATGTAGAAGGAATGGTCGAGTAACACTGCCGGAGAGGATTGAAGACAAGAAAAATTGGACGAATGAATTTCGTTTTCAGTAAGTACGTCCTAAAACACTTCACGATCTCTTGAAGTAGTAGTTTCTGTAACAATTAATATCAACTGATGATGATGAAAAATAGGAACACTGTTGTTTTCAAACATAGGAAGAATATTCAACATGATTATTTTTGAGAGATTAAACGAGAGCACAACAAGCTTTAGGAACAGCTTTTATTGCTATTTCCAAGTGCACTAAAAAGTAGAAAATACCTTTTCTATACTTTGCGTAGAATAAATTTTCCATACATTGCATAGAATACATTTTTCATACGTTGCAGAAATTAAATGCTCCATATATTGCACACAATAAATGCACCATTCAATGTCTAGAATTTATGTTTCATACATTGCATGAAATTAATGTTCCACGCACTGCATCAAATAAAAGCCGATGGCAAGTTAGCATTAATCAGTAATTCATCCTATCTTGCACGATAACAAATTAAAGTTTAAATAACACACACATTTTCCCTCTGGCTGCTTGATTCATATTACACCCTATTTTCTTGTTAACATGTCTCGTGCTCTGACGTAGATAAATCTACGCCTTGAAAATCAAAGGTAAATGACACAAAACCTCGCGCGCGCTAAGATTTGAGGGTTTAAATAGTATGTCTCTACCTTTTATGACATTTAGGTTACGTTTAATAAAAATATTTACAGCAAACATGCACTGAAACGAATAGACCCATAAGTCCTGCTTCCTGGTCATTTGTCTTCATGACAGGCGCAGAGTAATTTGGTTTTATCTACTACACTTTTGTAGTGCTTGAAAAATGCAATGACTAGTGTGTAGTCAGTCAGAGATTAGTACGATGTCTGTAGATAGCGGAGCCGCGGTAGCGCAGTTGTTAGTGCACTGGCTTCCTAGCTCGGTGGTCCATGGTTCGATCCCCAGTTGAGGTGGGAATTTTTAGACCGCAAACGGCTCCGGGGTCGACCCAGTCTCAAAAATTGGGTACCAGAGCAACTCTGGGAAGGTTAAGGCGGCAGGCGTGATGCTGACCACATCACCCCTAGTGTGCCGATGGTATAGCAATTATGGGCCAAACACCATATTCCCAAAATGCCTCAATGGGTGTGTAACGGGATCCTTTACCCTTTACCCACTGTAGACAGTCAAATATATATATATATATATATATATATATATATATATATATATATATATATATATATATATATATATATATATATATATATATATATATATATGTATATATATAATCTTTCAAGTCTCTATGTAACTTGAGAGAACTTGTTAAAATTAATAGTGTCAGCCAAAAGCTGACAGTTTCTAGTTTTATGCTAAAGAGTTTCAAGGAAGGGCTGAAAGTTTAATAAAGTTTCAAGGAAAAGCTGATGTATATCAGACAGGGCAGGGAATTTATAACATTTCAAGGAAGAGTTCAAATTGAAGTTCAAGGACACGCTTATGATGAAAAGAATAAAAAGTGTTTAGGAGAGATAGACTTATGTTATTTTTGTTTTTAACATCTTTTGATGTCGTTGCCAAGTTCCTTCAGATTCATTATTTGCTTTCCAGTTGTGAATAATGTCCCTGCCAATTGCCCTCATCTGTCTCGTGGCGTTGGCTTGAATCTGCTCAATGTCATCGAATCTACGACCTTTCATTGTTTTCTTAAGTTGCGGGAACAAGAAAAAGTCACACGGAGCAAGATCAGGTGAGTATGGCGGATGCGGGAGCAATGGAATGTTGTGTTTCGTCAAAAATGCGTTTGTGGTGACAGACCTGTGTGCAGGTGCATTGTCATGATGAACACGCCGATTGCCTGTGCGCCACTTCTCAGGGCGATGTCTGCGCAAGGCGTCGCGGAGGCGTTGCAGGACTGTTTTGTAGAATTCAGCATTGACACTCTGTCCTATAGGGACGTATTCATGATGCACCAGGCCATCAATGTCGAAAAACACTACTAACATGGTCTTGACATTGGACTTGACCTGTCGTGCTTTCTTCGGCCGAGGAGATGATTGCGTTTGCCACTGGGAGGACATTTGCTTTGTTTCCGGGTCATATCCGTACACCCAGCTTTCATCACCAGTTATTATCGAGGACATGAAATTTGCGTCGTTTTTTGCTATCTCAAGGAGGTCAACCGATCGTCCTTCTGGTCCTCAGTCAGGTGGCGTGGCATGAGTTTCGCTGACACCCGTCTCATGTGCAAATCTTCAGTTACGATTTTATGACACGTACCAATTGATATTCTAAGATCATCAGCAACCTCTCTGATAGTCAGACGTCGGTCAGCGCGTATCATTTCTTGCACACGTGCAACGAACTTGTCGGTGTGGGAGATGGAGGGTCTCCCTTGACGGGGGCCATTTTCAAAGGATCGGAGTCCACTTTTGAAACGGGAATACCACTCAAATGTTTTAGATCTACTTAAACAGGACTCTCCGAAAGCTGTTTGCAACATTTCGAGAGTTTCGGAACAAGTTTTTCCTAGACGAAAACAGAAATCAATACACACACGTTGTTGAATTTTGCTGTCCATTTTTGAAACGCGACGAGCACTATTACGTAACATCCGCTTATACGCTGGGTGTTTCTTATGCCATTTTTTTCTGTAGATATTTCTGATTGTTGCTTTAATCTCTCCGTATGTAGTCCTGTCTTCTGTTTGAATTTTCTTTCCTCCTTCTTTGGTAAGTTTATTTACCTTCAGATTTCCATATATATTGCCGTGGACAGGGATCCACTGTACGTTTACTTGTTTGAATGCATAGCTGATGTTCATTAGTACTTCTGCCAGGCTGTCTAATTCATCGTTGTTATTGTTCCTGGGGGCGGTGATGACTGATAGTGAGTCCGTGAGAAGCACTATCTTGTCTCTAGCAAAATCATAATTTTCCATGATGGTAATTGTAGCTGTTTTTAATGCTTCTGCATTCGCTTTAAAGTTGTTTGATAATTTTCCTATGGCCATTGAGATATGTATTTCTTGTCCATTATTTAATTTTGCATATACACCTCCAACTCCATTTTTTGTAGTTTTTGTTTCTGATTTATCTGTATATTTGTGGATCTATCCTGTTTTTGTGTACATCTTTCAGGTGTATTCCGTAGCTAGTTGTTTCCTCTCTGCATCAATTGGACTGCATTTTAAAAATTACTTCTGGTATGCTGTCAATTAGCTCTGGAAGCCTTGCTCTCTTCCATGGTGGGAACGCGCTGCTAGTCTGTATATGCTTTGCTGTAATTAATGAATTATATGAATGAAAGGTGGTATTGCTAAAATTATGTTTTGCATGAACTGAAGCAATAATCTATAAGACTGAAAAAGCTCTAGTTTATTGTTTCTAATCTTCTTCTGCTGCAGACACGTATAACTTATCGGATTCTATTCTCACGAGATGACCAAATCACTTTATTTTCTGTTTCTCTATATTCGATCTAGGACGTAGGTGCTTAATTTTTCTGTCATCATTTCTCATGTTGTCTCCCCGTACAACATTGAGCGTCCGATTGACAAAGTGGTTATAACGCTGGTCTCGCGTGGCAAAGGTGTCGGTTTCGAATCACAGTATCGACATGCGTCAATCTACCTAGTTGTAAATGGGTACCTGACTTTGAGTTAGGGAAGGAAAAAGCAGCGATGAAGGGAACTAATCACCCCACCTCTCGATGCTGGACCTAGTATGGTGAAATCTTTAACACTTCAGTCCCTACGGCAGTATCTGCTATGAGACTACCTACCTTTAAAACATTAATGGTTTTTCTCAAGCATTTCATCTGGGACAATGGGATATTCCTCTCCCGTGCCATCAACTTGGACCATATTATGCACTGACAGCAAAGATTTGTTATGAATATACCACTTATCAATTGTCTGTGATGTTCAGATGCTTAAATTCTAGTGGCAGTGTGTAAGTCACGACACTGGCTTTTTTACATCTTACTTAAATTTCTCTGTCGTGTATTCTATTTTTATGAATATGAAAGTTTATTAATTCTGAATCCTTGCCACTTATTCTACTAACAGTCAGTGTCAATGTTTTAAATGGATTCCTTTTTCATAGAGGAAACGTATGGGATACAGTAAATGCTCCTGGGCAATTATTTCCGTGTGGGTTACAATATTTCCTTACTTTATAAAAATAACCACGGCATGCATTTCCTGTTTGCTGTACTCAGATAGTACTTCCTCTTGTTTCTTTCTCTTCAAATCAGATCAAAAACAGTACAGATGAAATTATTTCAGTAGGATAGCTAATTGAAAGGAAAATCCTTGTTCCTTATTTGCGGTTTCGTTAGATATGGTTCCTCATTAAATGCGGAGGAAGTAGGGTAGATATAGGCAGCAGTAACCCCTGTAACGCCAGTCAACCTTTAGTTCTCTGCTCAAACGTATTTCCATTAATATCGTCGTTTGGGAGCGGGTGACAGGTAAGATATCTGACCTGGCTATAAATATAGATAATAAATAAAATGGTCACACTTGAAACCATTTAGTTATTTCTGACTCGGATCTGCAAATTAAGGGTGAACGTACAATCATTTGTGGATACTGTAAGAAATTATATAAAATGCTAATATGTTTTATGTACGAAAATAATTATAAGGTTCGTGTAATATTTAGTTATATATGAACATAAGCTTTGAATTCCGTCTAATTAATATTGCTTTAGTAAATTACTGTATTTATTTCGCTCGCGTGTTACCGGGGCTTGAAGAGGCATCAGATAATCATCAGCATCCTCTTTTTAGCCCTTAATGAAGCATGTACCACCACTGCAAATGGCTCCATTGAGACAGCCCATGACAAAGCACAACGGTGGTTTCTATAGCAATTTGTCTTATATGGTGAAGTTGGACAACCCCGTGCACAATCTCATATTCGTCAACATTTTACGACATGCATGAGGAAGCTTGTCCTATTCTTTCTTTGCCTCTTCAGAAATCCCCGGGAACAACACGGGACAAACAATCGTGACATGTTGTCCTGACAGGCAGTGACTAGAAGGCGACTAAAGAGGGTTAGGCACGAGGTCAGCTGAGCTATACTGTGATGATGATGATAATGATGATATAATCCCTTTAGTTGTGAGCAGGTAGCTCTTGACAGCCCATTGCCTCTCTCTTGTGTCCAACAAAGGTACAAGTCTTCCTCAGTTGTTGTGTCGATGTGTAGAGGGTATTGTGGATGGTTGGGTGCGATGGGAGTAGCTGGTGTTGCAAGTCAGTTAGTCTTGGACACTGTAACAGCAGGTGTTCAACTGATTCCTCATGGTGGTGGCAGTGCCTACAGTTTGGTTCACGTAGTGGGTCTATTCTATTTAAATGTTTATTGGCGGGGGCTTGGCCTGTTCTCAGCTGGAAGATTAGACTCTGATCTCTTCTTTTCAGTTGTTTAACTGGATCTTGAGGATTTGGCTTCGCTTGATGTTTGAAGAAAGGACGCCCTGTCTAGGAGGTAGCCCTCTGGTTTAGCCATTCTCGCCTATAATTGTTTCTCAGGATCTGTTGGCAGGTTTGCAGTGTGGTACTTGATGGGAACTGGAGCTGTGCTGCTCCACTTGTGGATATATTATCGGCTTTTTCGTTTCCTGAGTCTATAGTTTCTAAGGCGATGGTTTTCAGTAGTGGTGCTAGGGTGTGCTTGTCTGCTGAGGAGTCAGAGAGTTCAGTTCTTACTGTAGGAGTAGTTTCCTGCCAACAAGGTGGTTCATTATTGGTAGTTGCCATTGGTTTTCTAACTGCTGGTAGGTGGTGTTTGATGCTAGCATCTTTTGCATTTTTAAGAAAAGATGTCTTTTGTATTTTGTGTTTTTGGTGCCACTTCTCTATCATTTTCCTATTCTCTTCCTTTGTGTATATTCTCAGACACCTTTCGTATGTTTCCACAGCTGAGCGTTCTCTTCTTAGGTTTAAAGGTTCAATATTGGTGTTGATTTCATATACATCTGTCGGTGTTGTCTTCATGGCACCACTTATAAACCGTAGAGCGTGATTGTGGACTTTGTCTAGCTTTTGTAGGAGGCTTTTACTTGCAATAGTTTGGAGGGGGAGCGAGTAGTCAGTGACTGAGCGGACATATCCAGTATAGAGTTGGCATAATGAGTGCTGGTCTGCTCCCTGCCCACAGGAGGAAAGGTGCTTGATGAGCCTAAGTCTTGTGGATGCTTTCTCAATCAGTTTGTCTATGTGAGGTTTCATGGTAAGTCTACGGTCAAACTCGACTCCAAGATATCTAGGGAATTCTTCGTATGCTAGTTTCTCTCCGTTCATTCGACCTCAATGTTTTTCTCATTAACTCTCTTGTTTAGACTAAACAGGCTGTACACAGTTGTCTCTACATTAATTTCAAGTTTCCAGAACTGGCAGTATGCAGAGATGGTTGTCAGGTTCTTTTTCATATTTTTGGTGATGGTTTGGATATGTTTTCCTTTTGTCCAGATGACTAGATCATCAGCAAAGCGTGCTTGTTGGCAGGTGATGACATCTGGGAGGTCATTTATATATATATATATATATATATATATATATATATATATATATATATATATATATATATATATATATATATTATATATATATATATATATATATATATATATATATATATATATATATATATATATATATATATATATATATATATATCAGAAATAGTGTCAACTTAATGCTGATCCCTGGGGCATTCCTTCCTCCAGGGTCCTTTGTTTTGATGTAGATCCAATGAATGTTGTTCGGATTGTTCTGTTGTGGAAAAAACCTTTTAGCAAGTTGTACATTCGCCCTGATATTTCCATTCTTCGCATTTTAAAGAGGAGGCCTATCCTCCAGACTCGATCATAGGCTTGTCTAAGGTCACACCTTGCTCTGAAGCCTTTCCAGACTACAGACTTGAGGAGAAGGATTATTACTGGTGACATGAATGACAATTCACCTCTGTGGGGATGCACAGACAGGAACCCAACAGGAATAGCTATAGAAGAACTCACTAACACTACCACACTCATCCTACTGCATAATGCTCACATCCCACTGACACTGCTCCACCGCGCCAGTGGAACAAAAAGCAGACCAGATCTCACTCTAGTAACAGCTTATATCCCCCCCACATTGCTCAGTTAAAGTCCTCAACGACATTGGAAGTGATCACAGACCCATCTTCCTTGAGATCACAAATACCAGGGAAATAACAAGAAATTGCATAACACCACCCTCATGGAACTACAAAAAGGCAAACTGGCATGTCTTCAGGAGACAAGTACGACAACGATTCGAGGTCATCGAAATGACGCTGGACATAGACAAGGTCTATAGTAATATCATCACAGCACTACTTCAGTCTGCAAAAGAAGCCATCCCACGAGGATGCAGGAGAAAGTTTAAACCTTACTGGAGTACAGAACTGGAGGCCGCTGTAAATGAGAGGAAAAAAGCAAGACGGCAAGCTGAGAAACAGCCAACCCCTGCAAACAAAGCAGATTGTAACCGTCTAACTGCCAAAGTTAAACTACTGAGAAAACAAGCAAAAAGAGAAACACGGGCTAAGAAATGTGGAGAGTTAAACTTGCGGAAAGACGGAAAGAAAGCATTGTGCCTCATATCATATCTCTCAGGAATTAAAAGAAAGAAAAACCCTCAACCCATCATTACAAGCACTGAACCGATAACAAGGAAGGCATAGAAAGCAGAAGCCTTCAATAAGCACTTTGCCAACGTAAACAAAAAACAACCACGCAAGAGACTTGACAGTGCTATCAGATCACTCACCAAAATGATGGAGAAACAACCAACAGCTGGGTGTGAGGTCTTTGAAAAGAACTTTACTCTCTCAGAACTCAAGATGGCCCTAAAAAAAATGCAAGAAAGGAAAAGCTGCTGGACCTGATCGGCTCACTAACGAGATGATCTCAAATCTCTCAAATTATGAACTCTCCACCATCCTTGACCTCATTAACAAGACCTGGAGAGAAGGCAAGTTACCAACAGACTGGAGAAAAGCCAATATCATCCCAGTCCTAAAGGAGGACAAACCATCTAATGAAGTAACAAGCTATCGACCGATTTCCTTGATATCAAACTTAAGCAAGATCGCTGAAAGGATGACAAATGAAGGGCTATATTGGTGGCTAGAAAGCACTAAGATCTTAAATACCAATCAATCAGGTTTTAGAAGAAACAAACAGACAATGGATCATTTGATAAGACTCCCCCAAGAGATAAGGTGATGCCTACCGAGCCATACTGTAGAAACTTTTAAAAAAATCTCAGCTTTAACATTCATCCAGAGTAAATAATTCAGATCACGGAGAAGGAAATTGAAGTCAATTTTTAAAAATGTTAGTTTGAAATTCTAAAAAAAAAAAAAAAAAAAAAAATCGTACTTGAATTATATCTTACTTACTTACTTAGACGTTCCTCTTCTACTTTGGGGTGTAGGGGTGTCCAGAGAGGCGGCACACTATCCTCCTGACCTGGTTCAAATCTAGCACTTGGTCCTTTAAAGACTTGTCTAATGTTGTCCTCCCGGCGATCTCTGGGTTCTCCTGTAGGTCTGGATCCTTGGCTGTTGGTTTCTCATATCTGTCGTGGTAGCCAATCTTCTCCCATTCTGCAGACATGACCAAACCATCGTAAGTGGGACTGTTCCACTTGGTTTGCAGGGGCTGGGTTTTGAGGTCATGACGTGTCTTCTGGCTGCGGACCATGTCTCTTCTTGTTACTTCAACAATGTGGATTATGTCACAATTGACAATGTGCGGAAAATAACAAGTCAGTTAAATAAAATTGTATAAAATGTTGCCTAGTTTATGCGCGTCCCGTTTAACCTAGACACAAGGTCCGTCAGTTATATTAGGGCGCATGTCTAAATATAAAAGCCCATGTGGTCTGGTTATTCTATTAACAAGGCAGGTTCTGGATCATTATTGAGATCGCATAGCAATTATAAACGCACACAAACTTAAATTGAATAGTTATGTCTTAAGGTCAAATGAAGCGTAAAATATTACGTTTAAAGAAACAGTAACAGTACGTCTAAAGATTAAGAAAAAGGAACAGACCATTTATAGTCTGGGCAGGTAATATCTAGAAGGAATAGGTAAGGTCTTTCTATGACAAGGATACTAGACAAGGCAGATAAACATGGAAATAATAATTAAAGCATTAGGAGATAAGTTGTGTCCCAGCCACACTCTATGTTGGAGGACGAATGAAGGAAGATAGCATATATTGTAGAGTGTGGAAGCAATTTCAGTCAGATTACTTACATTATAGAGATGACAAACATTCAGCGGTCCTAACCTGAGTCCCTGACAATTTGGAGTAATGAGTTCTAATTGTTGAAGTCATAGCTTGTCAAAACGGGGGTCACTAATAATTTAATGATGACAGGGCTGTTGAAAAGGTAAACTGAAAAGGATTATGCCGGCAAGGAGCATACAAAGTGGTTGCGCGATAGTGAGAAAAACTTGTTGCGGGATGCGGGTATTCTGTCCAGTATGGTCTCTAGGCGTAAGGTGCATACTCCAGTCTTTGTTGAAGTGGGGAATTGGGAAAGGCTGGGAATGGAGGTTGATGTGTAGAAAGATGGGACTGATACGGTGACGGGGAGGGGGGGGGGGGGGGTTTGGTCATTTGTGTCTCGGACATTGGCGCCAAGAATGGTGAGATTTCAAGATTTGAAGGCTGGGCTAGTTGAGTTTTTGGGGAAAGAGAGTTTCATATCCTTTCTGTTGAGCAGAGTCAGAAATTGTAGATGGTTGTTGCTGTAGGGAGAATTTGTATTCCGTTAGTTCAAATAGCTGGCCGGATTTGTTTTTCCTGCGTGTGTGGTGATGTTGAACGGTTGTTGTTTGAAGTAGTAGGTAATACTATCTCTCTCTCTCTCTCTCTCTCTCTCTCTCTCTCTCTCTCTCTCTGTGAACATACGTATGTGTGCTCAGTTACTAAATGCAATGATATTATTTGATTAATTATTACTAACGTTACGAGTGTTTTAAGTTAAAAACACTTTGAGAGTTATCTTATCGCAGGGCAGAAATGTAAAAAAGCAATAATGCCTATTTATTTACCCTGATGAAATAAAGATTTCGTTCGTTCGTTCCTGTCTCTGTCCTGTAAACTCTCTTACTCTCCCCCCACTAGCATTTTGTTGCGTTTTCACTTATTATTCTGCTCAGTATTTTTCTTCGTTTTGGGGCGCAACGGAGCGCCAATGGACAATGCCTGGAGTATATCTCTAAGTTTAGTATATAAAATATAGATATCCATCACTCGATATAATGCAGGGAAAGATCTGTCATTCGGCAAAAGAGTTTGATCTGGGGCGCGTATGAATAAAACATATTTGCTTACTTGTTCCTAGAAAAGTTTGTTTCTGTCTTGAAATTTGCCGCCCTGAGCCACGATTCACCTTGTAAAAAATTCGTAATATAAACACAATCCATGCATAAATAACCAACTACAGATAAATTGAGTGAATATCCTTAATATCTGAACCCGTTAAAAAAAAAATTTAAGCATTTAAAGGGGGGTTCTCCGCGTCATTTATGTAAAATGCTTTTATTTTTGTTGTCTCCCCTCATAATTTATATAAAGTGTGCTGTTTACATATCCACGTAGTTTATGTATCAAAACTCTTACGTTATCACATCTTTCCCCTTAACCGTAAAGTGTAGTTATAGTAGCGCGTCATTGTATCGTGTCATTGTATCGTGTCGTTGTATCGTGTCATTGTATCGTGTCGTTGTATCGTGTCATTGTGCCGTGTCATTGTATCGTGTCATTGTACCGTGCCATCCCACGTCTATAATGTGTTGTGTATCTGTCCACGTCGTTTATGTATAGTAGTCTTGTGTTATCCTGTCTTTCCACTTCTCTAAAGCGCTGCTATTCTCTTTTATCTCGCCGCGTAGTTTATTTTATCTTACACGAATGTTATCTCGTCTGTCTCCCTGTAAAGGACCTTTACTTTATCTTGCCACTTCACTTCTGTAAGAAGCTGATATTTTTTTCTTTTTATCTCTACGTAATTTATAAGCGTCCAACTGACAGAGTGGTTAGAGCGCTGGTCTCTTGCGGCAAAAGTGTCGTGTTCGAATCACGGTACCGAAACGCTCCAGTCTACCCAGCTGTAAATTGGTACCTCTTTGAGTTAGGGAATGAAAAGGGCAGCGAGGAAGGGAACTGGTCATCCGACCTCTCGATGCAACAACACCTAGTAAAGTGAAGTCTCTAACACTTCACTCCCCTACGGTAATATCTGCTATGGGACTACCTTTACGTGACGTAATTTATGTACGGAAACCATGGGGCAAGATACCGAGGCTGCCCGATGTTCCAGGAAACGAAGAGCATCTTGAAGGAGGCCGTGTCCAAAAACATACCTTTCAAAGAGGCAAAACACAGAGTGGCTGCGGATGTTACAGACAAACAGTGCAGGATTGTCAGAAGACAGTTACATCAGCTGACAGCGGAAGTAAAAGAGATGAAACGGAAACTCCAGGGCGAGAACAAAAGCAGACAGACTCCCGAAAAACAAATTGACAATGAAGATGTAATAGATCTTAAGAGCATTAGGGAAATGATGGACGACATGAAAAGAATACAACAACAAATAGAAAGAGATGTCAAGAAGCTGACAGAACTGAAGGAAGAAAACTCAGAAATCCCCAAGAGAATTGAAGCAGTACGAAAAGCCGTAGAGGAAATGACATCCAACACAAGACCGACCAAAACAAACGAGCAATCAGACGAAGAAGTCATCGAAGAAACACTTGAAAAACTTCTCCCAGCAATAATAGAAAAAGCACTATTACAGATACAGGAAAGCAGGAAGACAAAAGAAACAGAAACTAGGAAAGCAAAAACTAACAAAATCACACAAGCCAGATAGGAAGGCAGGAAATGAACACCATGATCACGCCACGACACCATAAACAGACAAGCGACGAGGAGGTATCCAGACAGTCAGCTAGTGGTCCTTTTTAGGACCAGTCCTTCTCAGGACTAACATTCGACTAGCACCGATGAACCAAACACACAATATACCCCAATTATAACCAACTTTCAGGTTGAACAGGGTATAACAGCAACATAGCAGACAAAATAACGAACGAACGAACGTAATTTATGTATAGAGCTTGTTATGAGCAACTTTATAATTCCTTCGTTTCTCATTTGGTCTCTTCTATAACATGAGCAGCGTTTATTGGACATCTCGCTATAGACGCTGTCATTGATTTTCCTATCCTAAGTTTTAGATAGCAATTACATTTTGAAACTGATAGCAACTAGCTGGCACGAATAGACTGTTTATCAGCTGTTGTTTTGTCTCGAAAGGGATGTTAGTAAGCAATAGTGTCAGGTGGTACGCCCCTGCGTTAACAACTGAACATCTTATTTATATTTCCCTGTCTACACTAACATCCTCTGTGACTTGCTTCTGGATAATCAGTTCATTTCATCATCATCACCATCATAATTTTCCTGTCCACACTAACATACTCTGTGACTTGCTCCTGGAATATTCAGTTCATTTCATCATAATTGTCGTAAATTTTAGATAGGTTAGAAGATAGTTATGGTCCCGTCTGAGCAGAGGTGGTAGTGGTAAATATGTGAGAATAAAGGTGTAAGAAATAGATTTCACGAGTGAATAGTTAAGGAGAAGATCTGTCTCTGGACTGAATAGTTTCTCTAGTCCAGCCTATCTATACGACTAAAATTTAGTGTAAGACACTCTTTCAACCCCTTATCTCTCGACAGATACGTTTAACTAAACACACCCACACACAATTATGTGACAACAAGACACACAAAACGTGAAAAACTATGGTTAATTGTGTATGGGTCTGACCAACACACAAGTTAATTTCTTTTTGTTGTTTATTATCATTAAACTTTTTACAACATCAAACATATAGAGAAATCAATAAAATCATTTTTACAGACATATGAAAATAACCGAATAAGTGCCCTCCCCTTGATGAGAAAAGAATCCCAAAAGAAGTTAATAACCCAAAGGTCAAAGATAAGCACTAGGCTACAGAAAAGACTATGAAGAACAAGTTCCCCACTAAATTACTACTCAGTAAAGTACACAAGTTTAGCAAAATAAAAAAAAGAAAGTTAGTACAATGATTGTAACAAAGGAAAATATTCCCCCTCTCTCTCTATCTCATATGTGGCCACAAACAATCTCGCTTACCCACTCTTGATGTCGGTATCCGTTGAAAAAAATTACAATAGTTCCTGAAGATATACTGTCAGGTAGGTTGCCCAAATATGGCCACAGTCCAGCTTATGTATCGAATAATAATATAATTACAAGGTGGACTCCAAATTTGGTGGTTTAATTTTCCCTTGATGAAACAAATGTCACCGCGAATGGTTACTGAAGCAAGACATGCTCTGGACGTTCACAGTTGCAAAAGGAGAAAAGTAATTCCCGTATTGCTAAGCATCTGGCTGCTAAGACAAATGTTACAATATGTAAAAATGATGATGATGGTAAATCCTATCGGCTGGCTCTCTGGTGAGAGCCGATTTTGAAACAACGTAGTTTTCTGGATCACTCCGTTGCTACGGCTGTCAAAGGTCAGGAATATATGTTCTTTCGTATGCCCAGTGGGCTGGAAAAATTGAATAAATAATTCTGGGTAAGGTACAGTCCAGTTACGATTTTATATTAATGTTTATTGGTCTCTTGGGCCCAGCCGGTTCACGAAGGAACTTGGGACTTGTAACCCCAAAGAAGACACCATTAATCCTTCACTGAATGAAGAAAGAGGACCGAACTAGTCCAAACATCTTAGACCTAAAATAATAAAAATGGTACTGATACGAACCGCTGGCCGCTGGTTTTGATCAGGTGCTATATTAGGATGAAAAGAACATTTATGCAAAAAACTGCTACTATCCTATCCACCCGTAAGTTTTCCGCTATGGCATGTCGGGAAAAAGGGTATGCGCCCTCCTCCGTTATTGCCCGCGAGAAAATGAACAGTGCACAAAGTCAATTATTATTTAATTTATCCATACGCGCCGCACTTTTACAAAAATCGCCTGTCACTACTAACTATTTGTCAGCGTCTGTTGTTTTGTCACATGACATTAACACTAGTCACTTATATAATTTCACACAATGAAATATAAAGCGAATTCTATTCTGCCACTCATCCGTCACGCGTAATGATCTCAGTCAGCTAAGCCGTATCTTCTTATTGAAAGAAAGTAGGGTGTTTGAAATTACATTACACTGAACGACTGGCAAGAAAATATCTACGCGTTATGTTACTTCACTAGTTTTAAACGCTAAGGAATTACAGTGAATTAAAATGGTAAACTTAACACATTTTAACACTTAAGCACAATTTCTATTACCACAATCAGAAAGGGAAATCCCCACGAGACAATTTAACACATTTAGCGAAGAATGGTTCTAGTCTGGCGTCTTTAGATTATCCAAGAACTTCTGAGCGACTCTAATAACTGAATTTGAGAGAGCGCGGTATATATACAGATCATGGTATTATCCTCACCAGAAGATGTTACAATTCAAACCTTCTGTATAGTAGCGAAATCAGGAAACTGCGTTTCCCGGATCAAAGGTTTCTTCGTTTATTATACTCAGCAATGCTGACCGACAACAGAAGACTTTACCGTGCACGGGACTCTCTTAGATTACGTCCCCTTTCGCAAATCAAACATTACCTCCCCTGAAACGTGCGAAAATCAAAGGTGGTGGGGAAAATATTATCGCCCCTGCATCCCCTCAAACAGTCCTTTATTTCTACGCGCATCTGTCCAAAGACCGACCATTGGCAAATCAGCTCGCGTGAGAAACTCAGGTAAACAAACGCGATTCGCTCCCCTGTTAAGACTGGCATGTTGCGAAAAGTTTGTAAACAATTCTGTTGTTATGTTCCCAGAATAAGGGTGTGGATTCAAAGGTGAGTCATACAAACAGAAAATTGCGTGGTTTGGCTTAGCCAATGGTAGACACTAAATGGGAAAGCAAAGGCTGTCAGATTACTGTATCAATATTTCCGTTCAACGTCACAATCAACACTTCATCATCATCACCATCATCATCACCATCATCGTCACCATCATCATCACCATCATCATCACCATCATGATTTCCCTTTTTTAACTTCGTAGGAAGCATAAAACCACCACTGCAGGCGGTTCCCTTACACCAAAGCCTTCACGTGTATTTCGTTCTGTGGCAATTTGTTTTACATGCTGAAGTTGCCATCCTCGTGTAAAACATCGTATCAGTCGCCATTTACGACATGCCTAAGGGTGCAGTAGTCCTATTCTTTCCTTGTCACATGGGACCCCCCCCCCCTTTCCCCATACGGACATTCAGTTAACTGGCTTGTATTATTTTCATTTTTTAAAAATAGTGGGTTGCGCCACATAGTTCCCGGAGGTCTCTGTGGAGCCAGAGGATGAATGTGATCACTGCTGTATCCACGCATGTGGTAAAAGGTGATTAAAGTAAATTTGTGGTGTTTTGGCTGGTAACGTCATCATGTACAACAAATTGCTACAAAAACCACTACTTCAGGTGCATGTGCTTCCTGCGGAGGGGGGGGGGGGGGTCCATGATCCGTAACGAGCAAAGGAGATTATGAAAACACTGGACCTGAGGTTAAGCTAACTTTCGCTGAGGCCATCGTGTCATCTGTTTTACAATATTTATATCTCTTTGATCCTACTCTAATTTTTTTTTCTTTTCCTAGTTCAGGATTGCATGTTGTGTACAGCCCCAGAGCCGTATCATAGCTCACAAACGTCAAGTTCATGACCTAGCCTGGCAGAGAGATTGACAAGTTTCATCTTTTGACGATCCCTGGGCTGTTTAAAAAAAAACCCCACTTCCCCTCCCACTGTGACCAGAACAGCTCGTTATAAAACTCTCAGTTTCCGATGTCAATTGTGTTGTGCCGATCACCTTAACTCATCGTGAGTTAATTTTGAGACAGGTAAGACTGTTACCTTGTCAAAGAAGGACTTTGTTGAAGCTGGTGATCATTGAGGCTTCAACCGGATTCGCTGACAGAGCTTTGATAAAAATGTCACAACTGCCAGGTAGGTATTTCTCAGTCCACTATATCTATTAGTCACGTGTAACGTACTCTTGTGTGCTGGAATTATGAGAATAACTACGGTAACTGAAGTGAAACTCTGAAGTGTTGTGTAGCAAAAGTTCATTTCCCTGGATTACGAGAGATATTACTGTTACTGGAATAAAGTGCCATGACACAGAGGAATATTCAACGTACACCAAAACTTAAGACAAAATTAAACAGCAATAACTTTAGTTGTAGTGCTTTGCCAAGAGGAAGATCTGACAACAGAAATATTGGTTATCTTCTATTCAGAATTCAATAACGGTTTATTAAATGTTTGTGTTCAATCATCACTAATATTTCAATACGAAACTAACAATATTAGTTAATTAGCTCTAGCTTGATCACCTTTTAACTCCCCAAGTACCATAGACTTTTAACAAACGTATGCCAAGACATCCTGTCACGTGCCATCAGAGATTTTTTCTCAGTTGCTGTTCTGACTGGCATTGTTGTCAGCCATGAAAAGGGCTTGTCCTAAATAGGACCACTAAGCGGCTCTCTGGAGCCGTCACGTCGTACACTCATACATAGAACTGTTGCTTATTCTATTGTTGTTTCCTTTTTTGCATTAATTTCTACAGTTTTATCGCTAGTTTGGAGGTAGTTCTAAAAATGACTAGTCTTTAAAAAGACAGCTAGCTTACATGTAGGTCCATGTGGGTTCTTGATTGGTTCAGTTTGTGTCTTTTACCTTTTGTGTCTACCTATTGTGTCGTCTTTCTTAGGTCCTCCAAGTTATGACTTTGTTGATGATGATCGGAAGTAGGCCCTGTAAAATGTCATTGAGTAATTGTTCTTAGCGTTGTTCGTTGTTTCTTTGTGCAGTTTTATTTGATATGCCAGTAATGACCTGTCTCTCTTGTTCTATTATTTTACAAATTTCTTCTTCTTGCACTTTCAGTTCCGCTAATTTTGAGATGTTTTCTATTTCTTGCTGTTTTTTTCTAGCTCTAGCTTATTGCAAGAAACTAATGTAAATCAGAAGCAAAGTCCCCTAGGTTAAAAAAAATATTCACTGAACAGTACAGTCAGCTGAATATAGGAAGTAAAACGTCAAACCCGAACTGACAAAAGGAATTTCATAGAAGGCCTTGCAAGACAGGCAGAAGTAGCAGCACTGAGGAATGAACAAAGTGCAGTATACAAAATAACAAAAACCATCAGTGGAAAAAGAGGGATGCATACAATATTACACTAAAATGAGACAAGCAGGGAAATCTCATCACCGCAGATCAGGGGCAAGATGCAAGATGGGCTGAGCATCAGAGAAATGCTCAATAAGACACCACCTGAGATGCAGCTGAACATTCCTGAGGCTGAAAATGACATGAATATGAGTACAGATATTCAAAGAAAGAAAGAAATCATCACAGCAATCAAACAGTTGAAGAATGGAAAAATCCTGGTCAAGACAACTTCCTAAAGAAGCCCAGAGCTATTTAAAATTAATCCTGAAATAGCAGCTGAACACTTAGAATCACTCTTTACATAAATCTGGCAAACGGAGACAACACCACTTAAATGGAAGAAAGGAAAACAATTTTCAAATTACAAAAAAAAAAAAAAAAAAAAAAAAAAAAAAAGTAACCTTATAAACTGCAACAACTGGAGAGGAATTACGATCCTCTCTGTTCTCAGCAAAATATTAGGCAGGATAACTATCCACAGAATCTCAAAAGCAGTAGATCATAAACTGAGGAAGGAACAAGCAGGATTCAGAAAGAACAGAAGATGGGCAGATCATATTTTCACCCTCAGGAACATAATAGAGCAATGCTCAGATTGACAAAGGCAACTATATATAAACTTTGTCGATTTTGAAAAAGCTTTTGACAACAACACGTGGATAGCTCATGGAAAACACTAAAGGCTTACGGGATCCCTAGGTGTATTGTTTCCATCATAAAAAGTCTCTATGCTAACTTTACATGCAGTGTTGGGATGAGCAACCTTACTTTCGAAGTGAAAACAGGTGTACGACAGGGTTGCCCCTTGTCAACCATTCTATTTTTAACTGTCATAGACTGGGTGATGCGCCAGACAACAGAGGATACCCCTAAAGAAATAAGATGGACAACGTTCACCACACTGGAAGCTTAGAATACGCAGACAATACTGCACTACTCTCACATTCACACCAGCACATTCAAGAAAAGAAAAACAGACAGACTGAATAAATATAGCCAGCAAGTGCGAATACCATCTCCAACCAGGAACTACTTACATGGTGCAGACAATACGGCATGCACACCGTCATTGCAGGCAGACGCTGGAACTGGGTTGGCCATGTCCTCAGAAGGGACCCTGACACCATCACCAGAGCTGCTATGCTGTGGAGCCCATGAGAACTGCGGGAGAGACAGCCTGGCGGAGAGCAGTTGAGGCTGAGATGCAGAGCATGTGCCAGAGTTGAAGGATGGCCACCGACGGTGCACATTGAGGACAGTTTTTTGCTGCCCTAGAAGACGCCACTAGGCGTGTTGGCCATGGACTGCTTTGTCAGTCACGGGCTAGGAATCCAAGAAGAATTTAACTACCTCGAGCTTATTACAGCAGCAAAGTAAAATTAGGTTAATTAACTCTAGTGTAAAAACAACAGCAGACTAACACTTCTCGCCAGTTAATTCTGATGTATAACATTATCAGAGTAACACTACTCGCCAGCTAACTCGGGTGTATAATCGCATCCAAGACAAATTTATCGTCAATTAAACAACATCCAAGTAACACTTCTTCCCAGCTTACTCTGGCGTATAACATCATCTAGGTAACACTATCTCCAGGTAACTCTGGCATATAACAACATCTATGTAATACTATCTATTTCCGGCTAACTCTGGCGTATAACAACATCTAGGTAACACTATCTCCAGGTAACTCTGGCGTATAACAACATTTAGGTAATACTATCTCCAGGTAACTCTGGCGTATAACAACATCTAGGTAATACTATCTCCAGGTAACTCTGGTGTATAACACCATCTAGGTAATACTATCTCCAGCTAACTCTGGCGTATAACAACATCTAGGTAATACTATCCCTAGTTAACTCTGGCGTATAACAACACTTAGGTAATACTGTCTCCATCTAACTCTGGCGTATAACAACACTTAGGTAATACTGTCTCCATCTAACTCTGGCGTATTCTTCTTCTTCTTCTTTCGTCCTGAAAAGGACGTTGGTTGCGTTGTGTCTGTTTACAGCGGAGCTGCGATATCTGCGCCTTTTGGCCGGCACATCCGACTTCAGCACGGCGTTTTTTGGGACCGGGCTTGCCTTCTCTCTTCCATCCCTACTCTCTCAGCCAGACTGCAGTGATGCAGCCTGTTTCCAGGACCACCAGGTGGAGGTAGAGTAGGGTCTCGGTCAGCTCTGGTTCGCTGACCCTGACGCAAGCAGTCAAGCTATGGGTCGCTGACTGCATTCTCTATTGCTGCGTCTTTGGGTCCCACTCTGGCGTATAACAACATCCAAGTAACAATACTCGCCAGCTAACTCCAGGAAGAGGACGTGGAGCATGATAAAGCTTTTGTTACTCGTTAATTAACTTACTGCCGCTTTCTAATTTCATGTGTTGGTGGTGGAGGTCAGTTTGGAAGAGGGGAGGTGGCTCATTCTAAATTGATCATACTTTTCATTATTATCTATTAACAAATAGATTGGGTGGGGTTAACTGGAGAGCGTCCAATTTGTTAAGCGGTTAGCGTGCGCTCCTCTCGCGCGGCACAGTTACCGGGTTCCGGGACCGAAACCTGGTATCGTCACGCACCTGTATACCGAGCTGTAAATGGGTTCCTGGCTCTTCCCTTGAGTTAGAGAAGGACAAGGTAGAGTGGAGCATGTCACCCCACCTCATAAAAAGCTAGACCTACTATATAAATTCTCTAACACTTCACTCCCTTACGGCAGTATGTGCTATGCGACTACCTATGAGACTACCTATGAGACTACCTATGAGACTACCTATGAGACTACCTATGAGACTACCTATGAGACTACCTAGATGGACTGAATCTTATTATTTATCAACAATTTAAATGGGTTCTATTACGAGAATGCTATTATCAATCAATAAATAGAATAGTTTAGATTAACTCAATCTTATTTTTTATTAAGAAATAGAATGGGTTTAATTAACTCGATCTTAAATTTTATCAACAAATAGAATGGTTTAGATTGAATCAAGCTTAATTTTCATCACCAAATATAATAGTGAACCGTAGTATTTATCAATGAGTTCGATTCAATGAACATTATTATCTATCCATAAGTAGATTGGGAGCCGAGGTAGCACAGTGGTTAGTGCACTGGCTACCTAGCTCGGTGGTCCATGGTTCGATCCCCAGTTGAGGTGGGAATTTTTAGACTGCAAACGGCTCCGGGGTCGACCCAACCTCATGAATTTGGTACCACAGTAACTCTGGGAAGGTTAAGGCGGCTGGCGTGATGCTGACCACATCAGCCCTAGTTTGCCGATGAGCCTAACACCATATTCCCAATATGCCTCAATGGGCGTGTAACGGGATCCTTGACCTATATAAGTAGATTAGGTAAGATTAAATGAACCTTATTGTTTATCAACGACCAGAGTTAGATTAACCCCGGATGTAGTTTCTCAACTATAAAAGCTAAAGGTAGTCCCGTAACAGATAATGTCGTAGGTGAGTGAAGAGACTTCCCTGGAGTAGGTCCAGCATCAAGAAGTAGGGGGTGACCAGTTCCCTGTCTTGCTGTCTTTTCCTTCCCTAACTCAAGAGCAAAGTTAGGTACCCATTTACAGCTGGGTAGATTGGAGCGAGTCGAAACCGTGAATCGAACCTAGCATCTGTGCTGCGAGATACCAGAGCTCTAATCACTCTATCAATCGGACGTTCTTCCCAACTTTGCCTCCACGATTTCTTGGATTTCTCGATGACGCCATTCAAGGTGCTTATAAATTACTGACTGCCGTTATCTTTAAAACATCTTTATTTCCTCACACACCCTTCCCACTTCCTGGGTGTGTCATAAAAATGGCGCATGTTGATATAAAATGTATTCTTAACGAGCAAATAACTCGCCAAAACATAACACGGGGGAAGGAGGATTAATTATGCTTTTTAAAAAAAAAAAAAATTGTGCGTCCCGTTCAACCTAAACGGTTATATTAGGGCGCGTGTCCAAATATAAAAGACATTTAGGTCTGGAGAATTAGTTATGCTGTACCCTTTCTGCTGCTTGCCCTGATGAAGGCACTATTTTTCCTGTGGTCAATTTATTCCTTCCCCTTCCATCTCAACTTCATAGGATCTCTGTAGTCAAACTTATCATGACTTATGGTCAATGGTCAATGCATCATAAAAAAATTGAAGAGACTGTGTGCCCTTTTTAAATCGGTGTTCAATTTAACGTTCACTGTGCACTACGCGCATTTTTTCGTATTTTCCAAAACGTTGGCAGTATTAGTTCTTTGTTCGTTTCAGGATGTTTCCTTAGACATTTAGTAATATGGTTATAATATCTAGGGGCTGCCAAAGACTTAAGGCATAACCCAGATATTACCTTACAATAAACTCATATACGTCAATAATTTGTGAATACACCAATCCCCCGCTTAACGCTGTTAATTAGTTTTTGAAAAATCGAGCGCTTACCGAAAATGCGCTTAACGAATTTAAATTTCCCAAAAGAATTAATAACAAACAAATTAATTCGTTCCCAACGTCCAGAAATGTGTATACAAATTAAGAAAACGTGATACAAAACAAAATTTAAATAGTTAACAACATTTATTAACTACATATAAGTATTAAACACTGTGTCGCAAACAAAATATTATGTACCAGCAATAACCCGTCAATAATGACGGAAGTAAATAAAAAACTAATACATTTTTCAAATATTTTTTTTGTTCAATATAAAAGTTATTTGATGACAACATTTTTTGTGAAAGTGCGTGGATTTGTTTCAAAGAATGTTCCCTGATAAAAAGTGTTTTTAACAAAAAGTTTCAAGTTTTCATGATTTGTTAATCGGGTGAGGGCGACATAGAGCTGGCCGTGTCCGAAAACAGGTTCAGGAAGGAAAACTCCTACGTGATCAAAAGATTGTCCTTGCGACTCGTTCTCCCTTATTCTGCCAGTGATAATTTCTGCATCAATAGAATTCCGATGCAAGACTTTTATGACCAAACGCGTGCCATTCAATAGTCCGTTTTTTTGCGTTCAGATTTCGCAAAATAGCATGATACATGCAGCAACGTTTTATTTCAGCAAATGCGGTGGCATTCCTAATGGGCACTGCTCGTTAAGGAACTCGGTTGGGAAATCAACTGCACCGTTGGGATCATCGGAAATCATGGTATCTATGCTCCAATAAACCGTTTCATTTCCAGCGAGTAGTTCCAACAATAAGTCTGCAATACTTTAAATTAAAATTTTGTCTTGAAGAAACAATCAAAAACTTACATTTTAAGGTTATTTTTAACAAAATGATGAGTTAAATCCGTTTCCGGAATGAAACTGGGTTCTACAATAAAAAACTTACATTTTATTCATATATCACTGTCACTCACTTTGTGTTGCACAACTCACCTACTTTTCTTCGTTGAGTGTTACTATTTTCGGGAGAGTACATATAAGGGAAACAATACAATTAATGTCTAACGTTTAACCACAGTTGCATCCCTTAGATGTGACCGACGTACAAACAGCGAGAATTTTGGCGTTTGATGATGATTTGATGTTCTGTACTTTCAAACAAAAACAAACAAAAAAAAAAAACCGAAATCGCTACTAGTTCTGTCGCGTGTGGCTACAGTTGTCACGGCGGATCATGCAGCTAAAGACATTGAAAAACAGTCTTACTGACAGAAAAGAAAGGATAGAAAAAAATAAAGAAATAAATAAAAAGACTAATAAATGGCGGAAAGGAAAAAGCACTATGAAAAAACAGTAATATGTTCAATTTCAAACGGACACAAGTACGCGTTCCTGCCAAAAGGTAGACATTAGTCATGATTTATTGAGATGAATCTAAAACTGTCTTTTCATTGATGAGACATATTTCAAACCGGCGCAAGAAGATAGATATTCTAGTACAAGAAGTGCAAACGTTTCTTATGACACGGACTTTAAACGACTTTCTGCACGTTGCAGTTTAAAAAAATTATTTTTTTTTTGGTCTGCAGTTTTAGCTTGCTATAAGCACAGTATATTACTTCTGACTGTTTCTTGAAACTGGGAATACATTGACTGATCGGGAATAAAAATTCTGTCTTCTTGAAAAAAAAAAAAGTTTGACTGTTTCTTGAAGCTTGAAAGAAACTTCTGACTCTTTCTTTAGACTGGTAATAAAACTTCTGACTGTCTAAAAATAAAACTTCTGTTTCTTGAGACTTGGAATATAAAACGTCTGACTGTTTCTTTAGACTTGGAATAAAACGTCCGACTGTTTCTTTAGACTTGGAGTAAAACGTCTGACTCTTTCTTTAGACTGGTAATAAAACTTCTGACTGTCTAAAAATAAAACTTCTGTTTCTTGAGACTTGGAATATAAAACGTCTGACTGTTTCTTTAGACTAGGAATAAAACGTCTGACTGTTTCTTTAGACTTGGAGTAAAATGTCTGACTGTTTCTTTAGACTGGTAATAAAACTTCTGACTGTCTAAAAATAAAACTTCTGTTTCTTGAGACTTGGAATATAAAACGTCTGACTGTTTCTTTAGACTTGGAATATAAAACGTCTGACTGTTTCTTTAGACTTGGAATAAAACGTCTGACTGTTTCTTTAGACTCGGAATAAAACGTCTGACTGTTTCTTTAGACTTGGAGTAAAACGTCTGACTCTTTCTTTAGACTCGGAATAAAACGTCTTACTGTTTCTTTAGACTTGGAGTAAAACGTCTGACTCTTTCTTTAGACTGGTAATAAAACTTCTGACTGTCTAAAAATAAAACTTCTGTTTCTTGAGACTTGGAATATAAAACGTCTGACTGTTTCTTTAGACTTGGAATAAAACGTCTGACTGTTTCTTTAGACTCGGAATAAAACGTCTGACTGTTTCTTTAGACTTGGAATAAAACGTCTGACTGTTTCTTTAGACTCGGAATAAAACGTCTGACTGTTTCTTTAGACTCGGAATAAAACGTCTTTAGACTCGGAATAAAACGTTTGACTGTTTCTTTAGACTCGGAATAAAACGTCTGACTGTTTCTTTAGACTTGGAATAAAACGTCTGACTGTTTCTTTAGACTGGAAATAAAACGTCTGACTGTTTCTTTAGACTTGGAATAAAACTTCTAATTGTTTCTTTAGACTTGGAATAAAACTTCTGACTGTTTCTTGACACTCGGAATAAAGCTTCTGATCGTTTCTTAAGACTTGGAATAAAACTTCTGATCGTTTCTTCAGACTTGGAATAAAAATTCAGACTGTTTCTTTAGACTTGGAATAAAAATTCAGACTGTTTCTTTAGACTTGGAATAAAACTTCTGATCGTTTCTTTAGACTTGGAATAAAACGTCTTCCTGTTTCTTTAGACTTGAAATAAAACTTCTGATCGTTTCTTTAGACTTCGAATAAAACTTCTGACCGTTTCTTTAGACTTGGAATACACCTTCAGACTGTTTCTTTAGACTGGAAAAACAACGATAATGTTGCTGTTTTGACACATGCAGAAGAAATACGTGTTTTCATGCATGAAATACCCCATGTGCATTGTAATGTAGGTATATTGTGTTATTTATTCTTTATAGCACAATATGTTTGCTGTTTGTTGTTGTTGTTTGTTTTAACAGTCTGCAATCTCTGATGTGTGTTATAATAGCATTTCATTATGACTATAGTGTATATGAAAAACCCCTTTCTATGGTTTTAACTATGTATCACTTTATACTATAGCGTTCAGGGGACCAGTTTGGCTTTAGCTTGTTTCATTGCATTTTTTGGTCGATTTAATTTATTGTTATTAACAGTCAATGTAGCCTGTAAATTGTTAAATCGTGTTGGTCTTGATGGTTGTTACACCGTTTAAGTAACAGTAATTGTAATGTTGGTAACGTGTTGCTTATTATAATGGGTCGAGTTTTATGCGAGGCTTGAAACAGCAGGGGCGAGTTATTTTGCTTATTCTCAGAAGTCTACTTTGGCTATGGTCATCTCACCTCATAAAACTGAGACTTATATAGGTAAAGTATCTTGCACTTCACCCACCTATCTGCAAATAGACTTTCTTTTACTTTGCCCATGTCTACTCAGTCTGTTTTTCATTGGGTGGCTTGTGTCACTGTAAGAGATAGCAAAAATTCCTACCCGTTACAATTTCACGTGAATGAACGAACGAGCGAACGAACAAGCTTTATTTTCAAAGGGTTGGGAATGGTGCACGTAGATCCGTCTGACATTCTGCCCTTCCTTTCTCTGTTGTGATGAACAAACAGGATCTCATTTAGAGCTGTAATGTTACTGTCGTGTAGCATTGTACTTCATAAAATGGTAGTTAAATGTCTTTAATTTGAAGTTTGTTTCGTATAGGAGGGAAGAAATAGTAGTTTCAAATAGGACGTGACTTTTTGAATCACCTTGCAGCGTCAGCAGTTTTGACAAACAATTCAGCACAAGTTACGTCATTGTCAGTATAATAAGAACAGTTCTGTGGCACAAATTCCTTTCCTTACTTTATTGCATACTTAGCACAGGAAATTTGTGTTATCATAGTGCTTGGTAATGACATGGCAGATTATGACATAGCTTGTCCTCCTGTGTCCTCTTCTGTCACCTGAATGTCCAGTCATGTCCACGTGGTTCTTCTCTATATTGCTATCACGTACAAAGTCTGTGTCTAAATTAGTGTCAAAATCATTATGTCTACTTAAAGAAATGGGTATGGCCATGTTTACAGCTTCTTACAGAAGTTCCGAAAATATCAAAATAACGCATCTCTATCGATGTACCAATGGACTATACCTGCAGCGGGAATCTGTTGTTTGTCTTTTTCATTTTCTCGTGACATAATCAGACAAATGGATATTTCAGTTACGAATCTGAATGAATTTTTAAGACAATAGAGTATGCTGCGATATTCTGTTTAATTTGGTTTCTAATAGAGAGATGAGAAGAAGATGCTGGAGAATGAATGGATACACACTGAGAAAACCTGCTGATAGCATTACCAGACAGCTCCTGTTCTGGAATCCCCAGGGGTAAGAGGTAGATGGACAAAAGAACACGTGGAGAACAGAGCTGGATACAAAGACGAAGGGAATAAAGAAAACACTGAACGACATTGAGCTGGTGGCACGGGACAGGAAGACTTGGCATTAGTTTGTAGAAGGCATAGGCTCCTTGAGCAGTTGAAATAAGAGGAAGAATATAGAAAAAAAAATGCTGCTATTGTTAGTATTAGGAACCCACTGAGTTACTGAGTTGATGAAATACACGAGACGACTTAAACCTGAAATAGCGTTTCATGATTTTAATCGGGAACTGTTTAAATGGTTTGCAACCTGCACTTCTTGCTCATGTTTACCAAATTTCTGACGACGACGCCATCGTGCACTAAACAAGGATCCTCCAGAGTGTTTGAAAAGCACGTACACATTAAAGGGATGCGCATGCAACGGCAGATACAATCTCGATGCATCAAGTATGAAGTGCCAGAAGAAATATCGAGAGAAAAAAAAATGCCCAGAATAGAAGGATTACAATGGTTTGAAACAATTTCCAATGTGGAACTGATGAAAAATCCAGACAAAAACCAGTGGAACTTCAGCTGAAAATAAGATGCTGGATAGGACACACATTGAAGGAACCATATGAATGGTATGAGAAGATCTTCCACGTGGAACTGAGGGAACTATTCAGACAAATACCAGTGGAAGAAGAGGTGAAATAATACGCTACTATTGAAAACTACTCACGACGAAGTAACAATGTGAATTATATGAAAAGGTCTACAATGCGGAACTGATGGAAAGACTCAAAAATAACACGCTAATGTTAGATACGACACATGTTGGAAGTAACCATCTGAATGGTATGAAAAGATCTACAATGTGGAACTGATGGAAAAATTAAAATACTCGTACTAAAAGAACAGTAGATGAAAATAAAATGCTGGATAGGACACGCGCTGAAGTAAACATCTGAATGCTCTGAAAGAATCTTCAATGTGGAACTAGTGGAAAGATTAGGACAAATAGCAGTGGAACAAGAGATGAAAATAAGACGCTCCAGTTGAATAGGACACACGTTTACGTAACCATCTGAGTGACATGAAAAGATCTATCACGTGGAACTGGTGGAAAGATTCAGACAACTACCAATAGAACAAGAGATGAAAATAAGATGCTACCGTTCGATAGGGCACTCGCTAAGTAACCATCTCAAAACATTAAAATGTAATCTTAGTTCTGGAATTCCCAAGATAAAAGAAAAAGAGGGAAACTCAAAAACACGTGGAGAATAAAGCCGGAGACAAGTTTAAAAGAGATAAAGAAGTCACGGAAATGAACCTGAATGGGTGGTACAGGACAGGAACGCTTGGCATGGATTTGTTAAACTCCTATATTCCAGCGGGAGCTGAAGGAAAGTATCAATATATATAAAATCCCAGCTTTTTTCTGTCACTAACGCTAAGGGATGCAACTTTGGTTGAAAATTAGACATTAATTGTATTGTTTCCCTTATATGTACTCTCCCGAAAATAGTAACACTTGACAAAGAAAAGTGCGCAAATGACGGTGTGCACAAATATATTTATAGAATGTGCGATCCCGTATATACACATTTGGATCCTCGCTGCTGCTACGTAGTTCGTGTACTGTGGTAATGCACAGTGATTTTTAAAATACTTTTGAATAAGTAAAATTGCCGTTAGGTATTGGTGCTTTTGAATGTAATTCCCGTCTTATGACGGGCTTTTACACTAGTTGATAATAATGATGTGGGCTTCCATTGTGAATGTGTAAAAATTGTTTTAGGTCTCTTTCAGGGTTGCCTGGATTTGCGATTCTGCTGCCCGCGTTTCTAGTAGCCTATTCACGAGCCAATCACAACAGTTGGTGGTCGTGCAACAGTGAGTGCGCGCGTTGTGTGCGCAAGGTCACGTCTATGGACGACCTTATTGTGCAGTTCTACCCTGGTCTCTTCAGTCAGGCACCTCCTGGAAACATCAGCTTGCCACGAGGTATGTATGCCGCGACCTGTATTGCCAATGATATTCATCATTCATAACCCTCCACTCCCAAAGGAGCATAGGCCTTCAACAAACACATGCCAAGTCCTCCTGTCACGTGCCATCATCTCAAGTTCTTTCCACGTTCTCCTCATCACCTTCACCTCTGTCTCCAGCTCTCTTCTCCATGTGCTTCTTGGTCTACTTCTGCCTCTCTTGCCCTGGGGGTTCCAGACCTGTCTACCCCCTTCCACTTTGTTTCACACATTCCCAGAACCTCGATTTTATATTCCCTCATTTTTGCTGCTACTTGTGCCACTTTCCCTTGTTCGTTTAATGTCCGAACATTCCAGGTGCCAAATCTGGAAGTTCTCCTAGAAGAAAGAAGGTTAGTCAGTAACACAGACTCCTTTCCGCTTTCTCTGTGTTGCATCATAAGCCTCCCTGCGAGAGGACCTTCCCCTGTCTTGGATGGCTGTGTTTTATTTTCCTTAATTGACTTGTCCATATTTGTTGAAGTGTTCAGTGGTTTAAATTTTTTTACAGGATGGGGTAACCAGCCCCATGCCCAACCCTCCTTAGTCGCTTTCTACGACATGCATGGAAGAAAACAGTGTTACTATTCTTTGCTCCCCTTTCGGGCCCCTGTAACACACGGGTGACCAATGATATTGATGAAGTCTAAATATTACACACATAAAGGTATGTTTCAGGCACTCGTGAGAAATGAAGTAGAAAACCAGACAACAGAAAAACAACAGAAGTGATAGTCTCGCCAGAGAATCTAACCCAGGACCATCTGCAGGCCACTGAGTTATTTGTTATTTTGAAGAAGGAAAAAAAGAAAGAATTAACACATTCTATTTAAAAACCTAAGCTCTTGTGTAGTTTCTTGGGGTCTCTGAAGAGATATAGAAAAAATAGGACTACTGTACCCTCAGGCATGTCGTACCAGGCGACTAATATGAGGTTGTACATGTGGCAGGCAACCTCGTCATGTAAAATAATATTCCACATGGGATGTATTAAGTGCACAGGAAAGTGATAACCTCCCTTGTGTCATACTCAATGCAAAGGGTAGGTCCATTAGACACAGGAAAGTGATCACCTCTCTTTTGTCATACTCATTGCAAAGGATAGGACCACTAGACACAGGAAAGTGATTACCTCCCTTGTGTCGTACAGTACGCATTGCAAAGGGTAGGACCACTAGACACAGGAAAGTGATCACCTCCCTTGCGTCATACTCATTGCAAAGGGTATGGCCACTAACAGGAAAGTGATCACCTCCCTTGTGTCATACTCATTGCAAAGGGTAGGACCACTTGACACAAGAAAGTGATCACCTCCCTTGCGTCATACTCATTGCAAAGGGTAGGACCACTAGACACAGGAAACCTAAACAGACCTTCAAGTATCCTACAGTTCCACTCGACAGTAACAACCTTTTATACACATTGCGTCACGATGCCAAACAAAAGACAGCGAGAACACCTTTCACCTTACCTCCCTGGTGGAATAAGACAGTGAAGCAAGCATGAATTGAAAAGGAAAGAGCAACAAAGGAATGGCGTAAAGCACAAGACAGAAGAATGATGAATGAGGGAGAGGTTGAAGAGATGAAGGATAAAAAGCAAAGAGTTGTTAATAGATTCAAGAGCTTGGCAAAGAGGAAGAGGGAGGGAGGGGGGGGGGGGCGCAAGGATAAAGTGTGGGAGGACTTTGTGACAAAAGTGGGCACGGAAAAAACCCTACAGAAATTCTGGTCCTTACATCGAAGAATGAAAAGGAAAAGTGCAAGACAACACATCCCTAATATCAAAAGCTCTACAGGACTAATCCTGAAGACGGACTGTGACTGTATTGCCTCCCCTGCTTTGCAGTAGTGGTCCAACAGTGGTCAAAACTCAAGAGTATTATAGGCTTCAATGGAGTCTATCTTTACACAAGATTACTCTTGGCAGAAATGTAGATAGAAGAGCAGTAAAGCTTCTATCGCATGGGAGTCTTCACAAGATATTCAGAAAAGTGAAAACAATGCTGGCTGTCGCTGAGCACGTTAATTCTGTAATCTGCCGACACTTTTATGAAGAATTTAAGCAATAGTTATTCTAGCTCGTTAACAGTGGAATTATTATTATATTGTATATATAGCTCTGTTTAGAGTGTGTGTTTAATAACTTTGACTGAGACAAACATAAAGTACATTTAAAAGGATTGAAGTTAAATTGGTATAATTACAAATAACGAAATTTAATAATCACTTTAAGTTTCAACAGTTGAAAATAATTTGAATATTTATGAAAAGGATTTCATCACTTGGATGGGATTTAACTGAATAAAGGAGGCCACTTTTGGCAGCGGATATTTTCACTTAGCTGCCAACGGTAGTTTCTTCTCCCGCTGGGTTAGTTCCTTTCACTCTGCTCGCGCTCGTCTCTGGTCAAAGTTCAGGCGCCGCACGTTCCAGAACGTCAAGGAGTAACGGCCAAGTTGGTTCTGCGTCTGTCTATAAGACCCTCTTATGATGGCGTCTCTTACAACGTCAGTCCACTTCTACCTTCACTTGGTTCCAGAGATTGTACTTTCTGCTGGTACCACCAATAACTATGACAGAAGAATAGAAACGAATGCTCTTCTAAGTACTGCGTTTTCCAACCCATAGTTATGGGTTCCTATCTTCCCATACCACCATTCCATGTCAGAATTTACCCTCGATGAGAATTAAATTTAATCCCTCGGGATAAAACTTCCTTTACATTTAAACTGAATAGCTATAGCTTTACATTACATTTAAATGAAAAGGTTAAACGTACAGATATAATATGTTTTACATTTACATCTTCATTGTTTGAAAAGTGTTCACAATATAAATTAATTTATGTTTCATTTACACTTATGGAAAAGTTTGAAACTTTTATTAATTTAAAATGAATATTTTCACATAGAAATTTGAACTGGTTTAAAGCTTGAAAACTTACATTAATTTTAAAGTGAATATGTTTATAGGGACATTTACATTGCTTTGAAATTGTAAGTATTATTCTTAGAATGTACATTATTTCTTTCATCTTTCCCTCCCAGCTCCATAGGGAACCTAGAACTACTTTATGCTTTTAGTTCTTGTGGTGTCTGCCCATGCACACCACATGTTAGATTTATTGAGTTTGAGTTAGTGCTGATAAATGCGGCACTATTTGGGATATTTATTGAAAATGAGGCGCACCGGAAAATGACGTGAGAGTTTGTGTTGATATGTGTATGGCCAAGGTGAAGTAAAACCTTGCACTTTGTGACAGCTGTGGTTTTTGGCTGTGTTTTCTTTTTAAGTTCCAGTATGGACCTACTACGAAGTGTGTACCTCCTGATAGGAGAGGGTTTGTACAAGAGCATGAATACTCTTGAATTAAAAGTAATATGTACGGAGAAAATTAATAAATAAGGATTAATCATGAATAACGAGTATGCATGCTACAAAGAATTTCAGTTATTAAAAGATGTCGAATTCGTTTGAAAAGAAGACTGTTTTAGTTCCTCATTGGTCAGGTAGAGAACCTGTATGCGTGTTGTGATAGAGGGAACAAAACTATGAAAAGTGAGAGATTTTACCCGGGATGTAACGGGATAACGAGCAGTACTATGAGCGACCGCTGGAGCAATCAAATATATATTAACTGTGGACAGGGGTAGCAATGTACCTATAATAATAATAAACGAACACAAAATATATTCGAACGGCGCCCCACCACAGATATGGGGGCTCGTCCGGGATTATATCTGTGGTGGGGCGCCGTTCGAATATATTTTGTGTTCGTTTATTATTATTATAGGTACATTGCTACCCCTGTCCACAGTTAATATATATTTGATTGCTCCAGCGGTCGCTCATAGTACTGCTCGTTATCCCGTTACATCCCGGGTAAAATCTCTCACTTTTCATAGTTTTGTTCCCTCTATCACAACACGCATACAGGTTCTCTACCTGACCAATGAGGAACTAAAACAGTCTTCTTTTCAAACGAATTCGACATCTTTTAATAACTGAAATTCTTTGTAGCATGCATACTCGTTATTCATGATTAATCCTTGTCACGTAGGGTTTATATTCATTTAATTCCCTACATTTTCTTCCTATTCTTTCACCCGAATTCTCTCTTTTATTATCTCGGTATTTCGTTTTTCCTGTATTTTTTCATCCATTCGTTTTGCGAATATTATTTTCATATAATTCGCAAACTTTACCTGTTTTCCTTTCTCTTAAAACTGAGAATCGCGCTAGGACGATATTACGTAGATGTCAGGGCTGCAGGGCGTCAGAAGGCGTGATAAGTCGGTTCGCTGAACACAGGACGTAGCAAATCGTCTACATTCTCACCGAGCGCGCGAGTTTCTTCTCGGCATTAGTCCCGGTGAGGTGTGATACTTTACATCTGCACCGGTCAGTATCCAGACATGTAGTGAAATTGACAGAGATACAACGGTAAAATTCCTCCCAAGGATAACATTTAAGGATAAAAACATAATGCGTAGGCTGCTGATGTACATGATCGCCTAGACCGCGGGTCATCACCCTCCATAAATTTGACTTGCTAGACCGGAGGGGAACGGAGGATCAAAAAGGAAAAAAATATGACTGGAAAGGCTAAAGAGACGCAATTGGGGGGGATGGAGGAAAGAAAAAAATTCACGTCCCCCAAATTGACACGAGGTACGGAATGGACGCTTTTGCGATACTAAGATTTTGATTTGAATTGAGCGGCAGAACGCGGATGGTAGGAAAATTACAAAAATTTAAAAAGTAATTTTTCTTAATATTAATGTTAGGAATATAAAAATTAGCTGGCCGGATGGCCTATTCTGAGCAGTGAACTAATATGTTCTTAAATTTACAAACGGATAGATAATATTGAAGATAATGACAAAAGACAGTGTAGTTTACATCATCGACAGACTGCCTTGAATAAAAAGTGTCGTTATTTGCACACAAAAAACACGACCTTGGGAACAGGTGTTCAAAGTTACTTATTATGGAGGAGAGGGTTTTTGAGCGGTAGCTGTGTCTAAATATAACTTTTTACGACAAAATTTTAAGGGGAGAGAAAGGTTGCTTCAAAAATCAAGCACATTTTTTTAGAAACACAAGTAGAGACGGACAGACTAACAGATAACCATCCATACTTGACTGAAGCATGACTGAAATGACTTTAGTGTAGAAATTTGAAATTAAAAATAAACCTCGGCAGTGATTGGCCACAGACAATCATATCATTAGCGCTCAGAGCGAATTTGGGGTCATTCTTCAATAATTGTTCAGTGTTAGACACAGATTTTAAAGTGTGGTGTTTTCCCATATGAAAGACAGTGAATAAATTTAGGGACGCCATACTATAGCCAGCAGCTCAGCTGAGTTTTGCTAGCAATTCTGTGTTATGTATTCATAATCTGAGCTGTGAGTTTCTATCGACAACAAAGCAGAGTCTATTCGGTGGGTGACTTTACTCGAGTGTATCTGTGCAGTTCTTGTGACAGAGACCACCATTATTGTCCGCCAGCACGGAGAGGTGGGACCGCAAGTTTTCAGCACCAGAGCTACAAAAAGATGAGTGAGCCTCTGGTCTGCTGGACATTCACCAACTATTGGTAGTGACTAATATCCCCATAAAAATTCCCACCTTTTCTGGACACTGTGTAGTCAATATAGACAGGTGTGATGAGGCCACCCCAACAGCACAGACAATAAATATCCCCCTAGTAGCTGACTACCAGAACATTTTAATAAAACTAACTATTCTAGTACTTAAATATGTACACTTTTGCATTTATTATGTAACATTCCATGCATAATTTTCATAATTTTTAAATCCTTCTTTTAAAACAAGTTCTGGTCAAAATAAAACTTGATCCAGAACAAATAAATGTAATATAATTATATCAAAAATTTTATACACGTGAGTTAGTTCAGTGTATTTTAACACTTGTTAATCTTATTAGTCTTCTTAAATATCTGTGGGTGTATTTATAACTAACACACCACATTACACATCATTACCCTAGACACTTTACGTAGCCACATTCATTAAGAAAAAAAAAATTAAGTGTGAGGTCGTAGTGGTAGCAAGAAAGGCCTTCTGACAATTCTCAACTACATTTTATCTCAGGAGCCTTCACAGCTGGCCTCATACAATGTACATGTAGTAATAACACCATCATACAATACCATCAACACCACTACATAAATTGGGGGCTCGTCCGGGATAATTAGCCAATATTAATATTAAGATCTCCTGGTGGGAGAAATAAAAGTAGGGAAATAAATTGTAAAATTTCCTTTAAAATTAAAAGTGTCCCTGCAGATAAAAGTTGGTGAATCTTCACAGCCAGTAATAATTAAGTAGTTAACTGGTTAGTTAGAATTAGTTAGACTATAGTCATAGAAGTACTTAGTGTATTTACTGGTTAGAGATTTAGCTTGTATATTATTATATTGTCTGAAAAGTATGGCTGAGCTAGCAAAGTTCCGATCAGCTGCTGTGCTCACGGCGAAGGAGATGGGAATGGATGGTCAAATTTTAATTCAATACGTAACGGCTGAATGTGATAAATATATTGAACGGGAAGAAAGGAGGTTAGCTGAAGAGAAGAGGTTAGAGGCTGATAGAGACATTAAGAGGCTGCAGATTGAGGCAGAAGAAAAACGACAGCAAAGGGAGGCAGAAGATAAAAAGGCCGAAAGGGAGGCAGAAGATAAAAAGGCCGAAAGGGAGGCAGAGGAAAAAAGGTTGACTGCCGAAAGGGAGGCTGAAGATAGAAGGTTGCAGAGGGAGCACGAATTACGACTAAGGGAGCTGGAATTACAAGGCCCGGCCCCTGAAAATGGTGCCAGCCCTTTTGCCTCAGATGCTACGCCCAGTATGGGAGCCTCAAACTCAGCTATGGGGTTTCATTTAGACCATTTTGTTGAGAAAGACGATGACATAGAGGGGTACCTGGGACGTTTTTGAGTTATTAGCTACTACATATGGGTTAGAGAGAGAGAGAGGTGGAGTTTAAAGCTATCACAGGGATTGAGGGGTGCTTCTTATGAAGTATTTGCCAAAATGAACAGGGAAGACCAAGACAATTATGACATGTTAAAGCAGGCTTTGTTATTAAGGTACGAGAAGAATGGTGAATTTTATCGTAAGAGATTTAGAAATGCCAAACTGTTGTCTGGGGAGACATACCACCAATTCTCTGCCAGACTAGAAACCTATTTGGAGAAATGGACGGCTCTGGGGAAGACCCAAGATCTTAAAGAAATGATCATGATTGAGCAATTGAGAGAGTCCATGGCTCCAGACATGAGAAAATTTCTCATGGAACAAGGTGCAGAGAAGTTGGGGGAAATTTTAAATGTTGCTGAGAGGTATCAGGCAGCTCAGGCAGAGGTAAGTGGTGCTAAGAAGAAGCACATAGACAATTTTAAAGCTCCACAGCAATTTAATAAATTTGATAATAGAGAGCAGGGAAATAAGGGTAGGACAAATTTTGAGCGGCCAAGAAATGACTATCGCGACAGAAACTCACAGTTCAATGACCAAAAGTTCAATGAAAGAAAACCGTTGAACCAAGGAAAAAGATGGTGCAAATGGTGCAAGAAGGATAACCATAACACCGAATTTTGTAGAAGGAAACCTTCAAACATTGCTGCAATGAAGTCGGGGACGCAAAGATTAAAGGTTAATCCTAAGGGACAACAGGAACCTTATCACCCCCCAGTTTGTGAGGATGTTATTTGTAATGGGGTCACCATAAGGTGCCTTTATGATACAGGTTTGGATTATGATTCAGTTGTGAAGTCTAGCCTAGTGGACCCAAGTCAGTATACCACAGAAACAGTGGAAATACAAGGGGCGACTAAGGACATACCACTCATGACACTTCCCATCGCAAGGATAACGGTGAAAACTCGCTATGTGGAAGGAGAAATCAGAGCAGCAGTGATAGATGAACCAATCTACCCTCTGATATTGGGGTGTAGATACGTCTTCTTGGGGAATCCCGAGAAACCTGTGATCATGGCGACAGTGCAGACCAGGTCACAGAAGAAGGAGGAAGAAGGTGAACCTATAAATGCTCATCCAGAGGAGATGAGGAAGGCGCAGGCTGAGGATAGGACACTCCAGCCATGTTTTAAAAAATTACCCAAATGCCACACACCTCCGAGCAAGGGGGAATATTTCATGAAGAACAAACTCTTATACAGGAAGACAGGAACTAGATCCACTGGTCACGGACAGTTAGTTCTTCCCAAGATATATAGGGCAAACTTAATAAGGAGCTTACATGTTGGAACAGATGGTGACCATGAGAAAGTCGGTATCATCTGCCAAAAGATTGCTCGAAAATACTATTGGCCCGACGTAAATGTCGATGTTGAAAACTTTGTAGAAGCATGTGGCGTATTTCATGAGGGAACACCCACAAAGGGAAAATATGTGCAGGACCTAGAAACGCCACGGGGCAACTTTAGGCCTGAAAGGAAAACTAATTATACTCGGGTAGACAAAGTGGAATGGGAGCCCCCTTTTCACACCCAGTCTTCACTTGAATGGATTAACATGGCTACTATGCGAAGAGTACAAAGAAGAAATTTTACCCAGGATAAGATGACAATCCCTCGGTCAGACTTATATAAACTGGAAGAACAGACAAGAGAGCGAAGATCTCTCATAAACAATCTTAAGTGGGGAGACAAACCCCAGAGAAAAATTGGTAGTGGTCGATTTGTGAGTGATGATTCTAGGAAGAAAAGTCCTCATTATAGAGCTTCTAAGGGACGGGACCCGATGGGTTCCATGAAAAATAAGTATGGTAAATTAAAGATCCAGATGTAACTCTATTAAGGACCTGGACAGATGAGAAGGCGGAAGAGACTGTTACCTCATCGTATCAATACGTGAACGAACTGACCACTCGTTTGAAAGCTGGATGGAAACTGGCAAATGATAATTTGAAACAAGCCAGGAAGAAACATGCAGCATATTTTAATAGGAAGGCAAAGGACAGGGAACTGGCAGTCGGAGAGAAGGTGCTGCTTTTACTACCCGGAAGCCAGAATAAATTACAAATTGGTTGGCAAGGTCCATATACGGTTCTAGAGAAGGTGTCTAGAACAAACTATAAAATTGACAAAAAGGGGAAGGAAAAAAGTTTATCATGTAAACCTGTTAAAGAAGTATCTGGACAGACCACTCCAGGAAAGCACCCCCTTATTGACCTTAGCTATTGCAACCCAGATGCAAAAGGAACCACTCACCTCACATGAATACCCATTACATCCTTGTGAAACCGCAGCACAGGTAAAAGTCAGTAAGCACCTGACTAAAAATCAGAGGGAGAGAGTTCAACAAGTTCTGGAGGAACATACAGATGTATTAACAGATAAACCAGGCCATACAAATTTGCTACAGTATGACATGAAACTGGTAGACTCAAACCCAATCTGTATGAGAGCCTATTCTATTCCGTTCGCGAAGGAGAAGGCATTAAAGGAAGAAATAGATTATTTATTGAAGGAGGGGATTATTTCGCACAGTGAATCATCTTTTAGTTCTAGTGTCGTTTTGTTGAGGAAACCGTCTGGGGAACACAGACTGTGCATAGATTACAGGAAACTGAATGCTGTCACAGAAGGACAAGTGGATCCATTACCAGACACAAAACAGTTATTTGCCAGACTGAACAAGGCAAAATACTTTTCAAAAGTGGATCTTAGTAAAGGCTATTACCAGATCCCAGTGAAGCCTGAAGTGAGACCTTATTTGGCTTTTAGCACTTCGGATGGACATTATGAATTCAATATGCTACCATTCGGACTGAAAAATGCTCCGAGTGTGTTTTCAAGGATGATGCGAAAATTGTTGGACCCCCTGAATAACCCATGTATCACAAATTTCATGGATGATATTCTCGTCGCCACAGAGACATTTGAAGAACACATTGAAGCTCTGGAGATGTTGTTTGATAGACTTCGGGAGGCGAACTTAACTGCTAGGCCAACAAAATGTTGTATTGGATGCAAAGAGTTGGAATTCTTGGGGCACACTGTATATCAGGGTAATATGACCCCTGATCCTAAGAACTTGGAAAAACTGCAGAGAGCACCTAGGCCGCAAACAAAGAAGGACGTGCGATCATTCGTGTCGTTATGCGGATTTTATCAGAAATACATCAAGAATTTTAACGCTATTTGTGCTCCTCTGACTGATCTGACTCGCAAGGGACTTCCAGATAAAATTATTTGGACTGCACAATGTGAACTAGCGTTCCAAGAGTTAAAAGAAAAAACTCACTAGCAAGCCTATTCTCAAACTGCCTGATTTGACACAGGACTTTGTCTTAAGAACCGATGCAAGTAATGTAGGACTAGGAGGGGCTTTGTTGCAAAGATCATCTTCACCTGATGGGGAACTTAAACCAGTCGCTTATGCAAGCCGCAAATTGAATAAGGCGGAACAAGGATACTCCACAAGCGAAAAAGAATGTTTAGCATTAATCTGGGCAATAAAAAAGTTTCAAATCTATCTGTATGGTAGGACTTTTGTGGTGGAGACGGATCATCAGCCTCTCGTGTTCTTGTCTCAGGCTAAGCATGAAAACGCAAGATTGCTGAGGTGGTCTTTATTGCTTCAACCGTATCAGTTCAGTATCCAATATATCCCAGGCAAATTGAATGTCGGTGCAGATTTCCTCAGTCGGCACCCCTGTGATCAAAATTAGAGTAATGGCAGACGTGAGGAGTAATTTTACCTATGTGTATCGCTGGTTTTGGAACTTGCCATAGGCATGTTTTCAGGTGGGGAGATGTGTAGTGAAATTGACAGAGATACAACGGTAAAATACTCAAAAGATAACATTTAAGGATAAAAACATAATGCGTAGGCTGCTGATGTACATGATCGCCTAGACCGCGGGTCATCACTCTCCATAAATTTGACTTGCTAGACCGGAGGGGAACGGAGGATCAAAAAGGAAAAAAATATGACTGGAAAGGCTAAAGAGACGCAATTGGGGGGGATGGAGGAAAGAAAAAAATTCACGTCCCCCAAATTGACACGAGGTACGGAATGGACGCTTTTGCGATACTAAGATTTTGATTTGAATTGAGCGGCAGAACGCGGATGGTAGGAAAATTACAAAAATTTAAAAAGTAATTTTTCTTAATATTAATGTTAGGAATATAAAAATTAGCTGGCCGGATGGCCTATTCTGAGCAGTGAACTAATATGTTCTTAAATTTACAAACGGATAGATAATATTGAAGATAATGACAAAAGACAGTGTAGTTTACATCATCGACAGACTGCCTTGAATAAAAAGTGTCGTTATTTGCACACAAAAACACGACCTTGGGAACAGGTGTTCAAAGTTACTTATTATGGAGGAGAGGGTTTTTGAGCGGTAGCTGTGTCTAAATATAACTTTTTACGACAAAATTTTAAGGGGAGAGAAAGGTTGCTTCAAAAATCAAGCACATTTTTTTAGAAACACAAGTAGAGACGGACAGACTAACAGATAACCATCCATACTTGACTGAAGCATGACTGAAATGACTTTAGTGTAGAAATTTGAAATTAAAAATAAACCTCGGCAGTGATTGGCCACAGACAATCATATCATTAGCGCTCAGAGCGCATTTGGGGTCATTCTTCAATAATTGTTCAGTGTTAGACACAGATTTTAAAGTGTGGTGTTTTCCCATATGAAAGACAGTGAATAAATTTAGGGACGCCATACTATAGCCAGCAGCTCAGCTGAGTTTTGCTAGCAATTCTGTGTTATGTATTCATAATCTGAGCTGTGAGTTTCTATCGACAACAAAGCAGAGTCTATTCGGTGGGTGACTTTACTCGAGTGTATCTGTGCAGTTTTTGTGACAGAGACCACCATTATTGTCCGCCAGCACGGAGAGGTGGGACCGCAAGTTTTCAGCACCAGAGCTACAAAAAGATGAGTGAGCCTCTGGTCTGCTGGACATTCACCAACTATTGGTAGTGACTAATATCCCCATAAAAATTCCCACGTTTTTCTGGACACTGTGTAGTCAATATAGACAGGTGTGATGAGGCCACCCCAACAGCACAGACAATAAATATCCCCCTAGTAGCTGACTACCAGAACATTTTAATAAAACTAACTATTCTAGTACTTAAATATGTACACTTTTGCATTTATTATGTAACATTCCATGCATAATTTTCATAATTTTTAAATCCTTCTTTTAAAACAAGTTCTGGTCAAAATAAAACTTGATCCAGAACAAATAAATGTAATATAATTATATCAAAAATTTTATACACGTGAGTTAGTTCAGTGTATTTTAACACTTGTTAATCCTATTAGTCTTCTTAAATATCTGTGGGTGTATTTATAACTAACACACCACATTACACATCATTACCCTAGACACTTTACGTAGCCACATTCATTAAGAAAAAAAAATTAAGTGTGAGGTCGTAGTGGTAGCAAGAAAGGCCTTCTGACAATTCTCAACTACATTTTATCTCAGGAGCCTTCACAGCTGGCCTCATACAATGTACATGTAGTAATAACACCATCATACAATACCATCAACACCACTACAAGACATTTGTCTGGAAAATCCCAAACTGACACGGCGCTCACTTGGGCCATGGTCAGCTGTAGTGTGAAAACTGCCTGCAATGGAGTCAGGCTGTCTGGGATTTGAAACTGACACGCGTACATCGTGGTCAGTAGGTGACAGTTACGACACGCGGTAAGCGGACGTAAATGTTGGGAGTAGGGGAGATAATTTCGCTTGGCGAAATAGTTTGGGCCCTTTGTCTGATTTTAAGATATTGGCCAAGTTTGAAACTTTAATTTCATTCTCGCTCATAGACTCCACAGTAGATAGGTCGCTCGAAAACAGAATAGCTGTTAGCGAAGATCTCAGTTTGTTTCGGCAATTTGTCGAACTTCTAGACTTCCAGAAATATTTTCAGCATTTTTATTCTTAAGTTGTGCGACTACCTGTAATTCTGTGGTTGAGGTAATTAATATGATAGATATATAGATTTTGTGAGTGTTAAAGTGTTAAATCGCTTAATTCATTTTAATCTATTTCTTTAGCGCAGAAGAGAAATAAAGTGGTAGGCTATTATATTTTCTAGGGAAGCATTCAGTGGAAAGCAGAATAAAATTAAAATTTCTAGCTTATAACGGCAATTGTAGCTATTTATAAATTTAATTTAACTGCTAATACTCAGTCGAGTGTATTTTTCTAAACTAACGTATAAACTCTAGAATCCAGCCTCATGAATGGTGACGGAATACGCACGTGTTCTTAATTTATGAGGATTGCTGATTTTTAAATATAACTTACGTCACGGGAAGTTTAAATGATAAGCAAAGCTCTCTGCTTGCAAGTTTAAATGTAAGTTTTAACCAGTACAGATTCTGTTTATTATATTATATGTGTTATTTTTCCTCCACACAGTGAAAGTTTTGGGGTGACCCTAACTTTACCAGCACCTAGTAGTAGTTTCCATACTTGTGAAGAAATAGACAGTCCTTATTTTGAACCACGTGGGTTTTCTCAAGTAACACTGATCTGACGGTGCAAGTTAGACAGAAATACTAATATCCCTATAACGGGTTTTCAAAGACTGTAATGATAAATACTGGACCTTGGAGCCAGCACTTAATTTCTTCTAGAAACTCTATATAATTTGCTGCCTGGTGGCGTGAATATTAACAATCATTTCCCGACTAGATTATATCTTGTGGACAAATCTGTGGTGTGACTAAAGTGAATCCTATACTGAGGGAAGGCACCGACCTGACATTCATCATTTCTAGAAACCTACGCTATTGACACTGTGCTCTGCTAACTCCCGCGCCTGGTATATTGTTAGGTGACTTAATCAGACATTTGAACAAATTTGCACACCCAAGTAGTCGTTCCCGGAGACTCCGAGTTAAATACGTCTTTTGGAACTGGGGACTTCTTGGCAGAAGACTGCATTTTTTTGAGTCTGTGTGAAAATCTAAAATCAATGTGTTCCAAGAGGCAGCAAGCAAAGTCGTGAGTACAAGTATGATAAGCCATGGCGGAATGAATGAGTGTACGCTGGTTTGAGTGATATTTTTCACTATTTTATCTTTGACACCCTGTTGCTGTCCTAATTTTTTTTCAATCTGCATAATTTGTTGCTAAGGCTAGAGTTCTTGTGTTTTTGTCTTAGGTTAAATCAGATTTTTTTCAAACTCTGTGCATATAATTACGAGATAAAACATAGAAAAACTCTTAGACTCAAACCCTATGTATCTGTGACTCGGGCGCCATCATCTGTTCTCTTAACGGGGCCGGGCTAAACCTAGAGTTAACACTATAACGGGGCTATCATCCTTGCAACATTTCCTTGATTTTTTTATGACTATGTGTATATGTATTTTCCTTGATGTACTTTCTTTGATGTTGTGAGCCGATTTTTCCTGATATTAAAATCGCTCTTGAACTAAATAATCGTGTTTGGTCAGCTCGTTCTAGATAATATATATATCATTTTTTATAGTTTTCCCACGTCTGTGTGTTTACCTGTCGTCACGTGTATGTGCGTGCCTGTGAGTGATAGAAATATACGTAATATGTATATTGGTGTAGTCTGTCTGACGCTGTAACAACTGTTGTAGAAGATAGGTGAGAGAGAGAAGAATTCTTTTCGCTTTCAGAGACAGCCACTATATCAAATCTATCATCTCACGTGTGTGGAAATTCTATTACCTTTCACTAACTCTCACTGAGTCTATCACCTATTCAAACCTATTCAGAAGGGACCAAACCTAGTCTTAATTCTCCTATCGGAAATCTACGACAAATGAGGACTCGTTTCCGGTTTTTGAACTTAGAATAGGAAGACGAGTACGACAAACGTGGACTCGTCTATCTGGATTTTGAACTTAAGATTCTGTATTCTGATATAGAGTAAGAGTGTGATGTCTTGTGAGTTGTTATATCTTTAAATAATTACCCCCTAGACTAGCGATCTGTTTACGGGCGTGCTGACCACACAAACTAATAAGTTTTTTTTTCCACAGCATCTTTGAATATATACATTTTGGTTACAGGTTGATTTGTCGGGATATATGTTAACTGCTGATTGTAATACTAAATGCTGGTAAAGTGGTGAGTGTATAACATTCACTGGGTACTGAGGCAGAACGGCGTTTGAACTAAGTTAAGGAGTGTGTTTCGGACTTTTTGTCCAGATTAATTCTCTCCCTTACCCGATCTGACTTCAGGGGCGAACTTATAGTGGATTTTTAAAAATTAAGGGATTATTTTTCTCTTTAATTTTTGCAATATTCTTTTGCTTTTCCACTGTAGCAACTTATTTTTCAGTTGTAATCTTAACTACCATTTATTTGGCGTAGTCGTGTTTTGCATTGAGTGCTTTATTGCCGATAATAGCAGCGATAGTTAGATTTTATTTTGGAGGAGGTATCCCAGGGTTAAGGATATCATCTTTTGAATTTTTGGGTTTTTTTTTCTCGTAAGTGGTAGGAACCAGTGTATCCTTTTTCCTAATTTCGTTCTCCACTAGTCTCAGTCACTGACATAATATGGCCGAGAGGGCAAAGCTTAGACAATTTCTCAGGGACGAAGCGAGAGAGGAGGGACTGGAAGGAGAGGAAGCGAAAGCTTTTGTCAGAGACGAACTTGAGAGATATGACGCGGAGAGGAAAGCAGCTGAAGCTAAAGAGGAAAAAGAAGAAGAAGCTAGGAGGAAAGAAGAAGCAGACCGTCTATTACAGCAGAAGAAGATGGACGAGGAAATGGAAATTCGCAGGATGCAGCACGAGGAAAGAGAGAAGGAAAAGGAGAGACAGCATGAGGAAAGAGAAAATGAGCAACGACGACAGCATGAGCTGGCGCTTAAAGCTCTAGAACTCCAAAGTCGTGGTGCTGCCTCTACCTCCAGCAATGGAGAATCTTCTCCTCATTCTTCCCTAACTGATCCTTCTAACACTCAATCTCTTCAACTCAACGCTATGTCTTTCACTCTAGAATCTTTCCCTTGTCCTAATGAGAAGATTGACACATGGTTAGAAAAATTTGAGAAAATTGCAACTCTGTACGGGTTAGAGAGGTCGCGTTGGAATATGAAACTTTCCCAGGCCCTAAAAGGTTCTGCTTATGATGTTTATTCTAAGCTGGAAAGTAGCCAACAAGACGACTACGATGTGTTGAAGAAAGCGTTACTGGAGCGCTTTGAAATGAACGCTCGCAAGTTTTTGCAACTGTTTCGCAACAGCCGGAAAGAGAATTCTGAAACTTTTCACCAGTTCTCATCTCGTCTTAAGGGATATCTAACAAAGTGCCTTGAGCTTTCGCAGCTCCCCTCTACCTATGAAGGTCTTGAGGAACTTGTTCTAACTGAACAAATAAAGAACACTTTGTCTGCGGATACCCGGAGATTTCTCGCTGAGCAGGGGGCAGAAAAACTTGAAGACATTTTGGAAAAGTCTGAGCGTTATCACAATGCGCTGGCTGAACTACCGGCCACAAAGCGGAAACCGACAGAGGAGCATTTTCGAAAACATAACCTAGAGCAATCTTCTCAGGCTTCTAACCAAAACAACCACAGAGAAACTGGACCTCAAAACCCCCCTCCTGAAAAATCCAAGTTCTACAAGAACAAGTACCCCAACCACCCCAAACAGTCTGATCAACCCGACCGCCCTACATGGCAGCGTAGCCAGAAAGGACAAGGGGGGCAAAGGGAGAACCCCTGAGCACGGGACATATGATCAGACCGAGCACACCGAGCCTAAACGCATCGGATGCTTATTAACAGTCTCGCAAGGCGGAATTATTGACAGTGATTCCCAACCTCTTGGGGATAGACCCTCAACGCGAGGTATTGTTATTTTGAACGGTTCTCAAACTTCTTGCTTATTTGACACGGGGCTTTCTTACGATTGCATTGTTGCCAGAAACCTGGTTAAACCCGGTCAAGAGACAGGAGAGACCGTCAAACTTTGTGGAGTTCGTAAGAGTGATGCACCTACAGCGCTTCCCATCGCATTGGTGGAGATACACTCTGACTTTGTCAGAGGTGTGATCAAAGCGGCTGTTATGGATGATCCCATCTACCCAGTCATACTTGGCGGGAGATACGTGTGTATTGGGAAACCGGAAGAGCCGATTGTGGCAGCAGTAACTACAAGAGGGCAAACCAAGAAGGAACGGGAGCCTGCGCCTAATTTGTTACCTATGGAACTTAAAGAAGCGCAACAAAAGGATCCTACCTTGGCACCCTGCTTTAGGAAACTGCCCATGGCTAAGGAACCCACACAGCACGGGGACATTTTTTCTAAGGATGGCGTACTTTATCGGAGAACGGGCAAGCCTGACCAAGGTTACAACCAGCTCCTAGTACCGAAACAGTACAGAAGCCAAATCCTAGAAATGGGGCACTCTCTTCCCTTTAGCGGACATATGGGACAGAACGCCACAAACCAACGTATAACCACTCATTATTGGTGGCCAGGAGTGAATACTGATATCATCAGATATGTCAAATCCTGTGCCCAGTGCCAACGTGTGCCACCCAAGCAACGGGCACCCCCAGTCCACATGGGTGAAATGCCAATAATGGGAACACCATTCGAACGGGTAGTGATCGACATTTTAGGGCCTTTCGAAAGGACTAAAAGAAGGAACAGGTTTATCCTGACCTTAGTCGATACATGCACTTTATGGGCAGAAGCTATCCCGCTAACATGCGCAGATGCCAAGCATGTCGCAGAAGCCCTCGTGCAGATTTTCACTCGGTTGGGATTCCCGCAGCAAGTGTTGACGGATAATGGATCTCCATACCGAAACCTGTTGATGGATGAGATCGTTAAGATCTTGAGGACCCAGCACATCCACACTAAGCCATATACTCCGGCCGGAAATGGGCTCGTGGAACGTGCTAATGGAAACCTCACCATGATGCTAAGTAAGCTGGCACAAGTGAAACCTGAAGATTGGGATCTCTGTATTCCTGCAGCATTATTTGGCTACAGAGAATCTCCTCATACTTCCACAGGATTTCCGCCAGCTACACTCTTATTTGGCAGACCCATTAAGGGCCCGCTTGAAGCCTTACTTCAGTCTCTGACAGACGAGAAGGCGGATGAGACAGTCGTCTCAGCAAGTAAATATGTGTCGGTTTTAAAGGAACGGTTGAAACTAGGGTGGGACCTAGCAACGACTAACTTTAAGCGAGCACGCACCAAGCACGCTAACCGATACAGGAAAGTCGCGGAAGAGAGAGAACTGGAAGCAGGAGAGAAAGTTTTGGTGTTGCTCCCTACCGAGAACAACCAACTGAAGATCGGATGGCAAGGGCCGTTTACCGTCCTGAAAAAGATTTCTAAGGCTAACTACCAGATCTCTATTGAAGGAAAGGAGAAGGTTTTCCATTTAAATCTCTTAAAGAGATACTTGGAAAAACCAGTGCCAACCTCCGACCATCTCCTGACGATCGCCAAAACTGACGAAGATGACGATAGTGGCAGGGATATTCCACCGCTATCACAGGAAATCTTTCAAAAATGTCAGAAGCGGCGACGCTCTTTCAAGCGCGCATATGAGACATTCCAGGGGAAGGAAACTTTGAGGAGTGGACTTGAGTAGGAATTGGACAGAGATGGAGGGGGAAGAGGAGAGGGAAGAAGACAGACACCCCGAAGCTACGGTTATAGGAAATTAAACTCCATAACGTAGACATGGAGTGCTTCCATATCTTAAAGGGGGGAGGCTCTGTCACGTAGGGTTTATATTCATTTAATTCCCTACATTTTCTTCCTATTCTTTCACCCGAATTCTCTCTTTTATTATCTCGGTATTTCGTTTTTCCTGTATTTTTTCATCCATTCGTTTTGCGAATATTATTTTCATATAATTCGCAAACTTTACCTGTTTTCCTTTCTCTTAAAACTGAGAATCGCGCTAGGACGATATTACGTAGATGTCAGGGCTGCAGGGCGTCAGAAGGCGTGATAAGTCGGTTCGCTGAACACAGGACGTAGCAAATCGTCTACATTCTCACCGAGCGCGCGAGTTTCTTCTCGGCATTAGTCCCGGTGAGGTGTGATACTTTACATCTGCACCGGTCAGTATCCAGACATTTGTCTGGAAAATCCCAAACTGACACGGCGCTCACTTGGGCCATGGTCAGCTGTAGTGTGAAAACTGCCTGCAATGGAGTCAGGCTGTCTGGGATTTGAAACTGACACGCGTACATCGTGGTCAGTAGGTGACAGTTACGACACGCGGTAAGCGGACGTAAATGTTGGGAGTAGGGGAGATAATTTCGCTTGGCGAAATAGTTTGGGCCCTTTGTCTGATTTTAAGATATTGGCCAAGTTTGAAACTTTAATTTCATTCTCGCTCATAGACTCCACAGTAGATAGGTCGCTCGAAAACAGAATAGCTGTTAGCGAAGATCTCAGTTTGTTTCGGCAATTTGTCGAACTTCTAGACTTCCAGAAATATTTTCAGCATTTTTATTCTTAAGTTGTGCGACTACCTGTAATTCTGTGGTTGAGGTAATTAATATGATAGATATATAGATTTTGTGAGTGTTAAAGTGTTAAATCGCTTAATTCATTTTAATCTATTTCTTTAGCGCAGAAGAGAAATAAAGTGGTAGGCTATTATATTTTCTAGGGAAGCATTCAGTGGAAAGCAGAATAAAATTAAAATTTCTAGCTTATAACGGCAATTGTAGCTATTTATAAATTTAATTTAACTGCTAATACTCAGTCGAGTGTATTTTTCTAAACTAACGTATAAACTCTAGAATCCAGCCTCATGAATGGTGACGGAATACGCACGTGTTCTTAATTTATGAGGATTGCTGATTTTTAAATATAACTTACGTCACGGGAAGTTTAAATGATAAGCAAAGCTCTCTGCTTGCAAGTTTAAATGTAAGTTTTAACCAGTACAGATTCTGTTTATTATATTATGTGTGTTATTTTTCCTCCACACAGTGAAAGTTTTGGGGTGACCCTAACTTTACCAGCACCTAGTAGTAGTTTCCATACTTGTGAAGAAATAGACAGTCCTTATTTTGAACCACGTGGGTTTTCTCAAGTAACACTGATCTGACGGTGCAAGTTAGACAGAAATACTAATATCCCTATAACGGGTTTTCAAAGACTGTAATGATAAATACTGGACCTTGGAGCCAGCACTTAATTTCTTCTAGAAACTCTATATAATTTGCTGCCTGGTGGCGTGAATATTAACAATCATTTCCCGACTAGATTATATCTTGTGGACAAATCTGTGGTGTGACTAAAGTGAATCCTATACTGAGGGAAGGCACCGACCTGACATTCATCATTTCTAGAAACCTACGCTATTGACACTGTGCTCTGCTAACTCCCGCGCCTGGTATATTGTTAGGTGACTTAATCAGACATTTGAACAAATTTGCACACCCAAGTAGTCGTTCCCGGAGACTCCGAGTTAAATACGTCTTTTGGAACTGGGGACTTCTTGGCAGAAGACTGCATTTTTTTGAGTCTGTGTGAAAATCTAAAATCAATGTGTTCCAAGAGGCAGCAAGCAAAGTCGTGAGTACAAGTATGATAAGCCATGGCGGAATGAATGAGTGTACGCTGGTTTGAGTGATATTTTTCCTATTTTATCTTTGACACCCTGTTGCTGTCCTAATTTTTTTTCAATCTGCATAATTTGTTGCTAAGGCTAGAGTTCTTGTGTTTTTGTCTTAGGTTAAATCAGATTTTTTTCAAACTCTGTGCATATAATTACGAGATAAAACATAGAAAAACTCTTAGACTCAAACCCTATGTATCTGTGACTCGGGCGCCATCATCTGTTCTCTTAACGGGGCCGGGCTAAACCTAGAGTTAACACTATAACGGGGCTATCATCCTTGCAACATTTCCTTGATTTTTTTATGACTATGTGTATATGTATTTTCCTTGATGTACTTTCTTTGATGTTGTGAGCCGATTTTTCCTGATATTAAAATCGCTCTTGAACTAAATAATCGTGTTTGGTCAGCTCGTTCTAGATAATATATATATCATTTTTTATAGTTTTCCCACGTCTGTGTGTTTACCTGTCGTCACGTGTATGTGCGTGCCTGTGAGTGATAGAAATATACGTAATATGTATATTGGTGTAGTCTGTCTGACGCTGTAACAACTGTTGTAGAAGATAGGTGAGAGAGAGAAGAATTCTTTTCGCTTTCAGAGACAGCCACTATATCAAATCTATCATCTCACGTGTGTGGAAATTCTATTACCTTTCACTAACTCTTACTGAGTCTATCACCTATTCAAACCTATTCAGAAGGGACCAAACCTAGTCTTAATTCTCCTATCGGAAATCTACGACAATCCTTATTTATTAATTTTCTCCGTACATATTACTTTTAATTCAAGAGTATTCATGCTCTTGTACAAACCCTCTCCTATCAGGAGGTACACACTTCGTAGTAGGTCCATACTGGAACTTAAAAAGAAAACACAGCCAAAAACCACAGCTGTCACAAAGTGCAAGGTTTTACTTCACCTTGGCCATACACATATCAACACAAACTCTCACTTCATTTTCCGGTGCGCCTCATTTTCAATAAATATCCCAAATAGTGCCGCATTTATCAGCACTAACTCAAACTCAATAAATCTAACATGTGGTGTGCATGGGCAGACACCACAGTTCTCTTTACGAAACTATCAATAAAGCAATCACCAGCCCGTGCATTGGTGGTTCATGAATCATCATTCGATACGCTGAGGTTGCCAGCCTCAAATGGCTTTGACATTCAATAGCAGTTTCACACATTAAACTTCACATGGTAATTAATATATATATATATATATATATATATATATATATATATATATATATATATATATATATATATATATATATATATATATATATATATATATATATATAATGTGTGTGTGTTAGTTCACATGTTAGTAATAAAACAGAGTGAAAATGCACTACTTACGCCAATCTTGGCTACAGACGTTTTTTGCTCAGAGGAATAAAAGAGACGAATCGTTTTCTTACACGCGTCTGGGATGTCTTTAATTTTGCAATAGATTCCCCTCTGAATCCGTGTTTCTTCAGTTTCCTAGCCCCGGGATTCCTTAATTAAAATTTTAAGATATTTCCTGTGCTTTTTTAAGTCTTTTCTGTTCTCCAATAAAAGGTCCGGTTAACAAAAAGGAATTATGAAGCTAGTCTTCATTCTGGCGAGGTCTGATATTGTCTTGGCAGCGTGCAATTCACAGTGAAATAATACTGTGAAATGGTCAGCCTATGTTCCCTCTCTTCCCCCGCCTTGTTGTTATGAATCTAACCAGAAAGATCCAATCATTTCAAATCACGCAGATAGGGTGTGATATTTCAAAATAGTCTCAGGTGAAATAAGGTGCGTGCCTGCAAAGGTCACGTATTACATATATGGACATCTGATGCCCTGCATACACTCTCACAAACACATTTATAGATATTGTCTAAAATGTAATAAATACATGATTACTTTTAACCAAGTGACCGGAAACAATTATATCACACTTGTCTGCCCACATGTGTCACACAGACAGTAATCACGTTATCTGTCGTATGGGGACGCAAACTCCGTGTCTTATCGGTGATTAAGCCGAAGCGCTGGCCGATGTACGTGTTAATCTGCCGCGCCTATAACCAACAAATCTGGGTAGCGCCAAGCAAATGTGATGTATCGTATCAGCCGCTCCTGGCAAATGTGATATTTATCACCTACAGGGTGCTTTGATAAAATCAAATATCTGCTACTTAGCAGAGAAATAAAGAAAGAAGGAAAAGTGCGATAATTGACAGCACATAAAAAAAATCAGTACCACAAATGTATCAATACTGCCAGAGAGAACCAAAGATATATATAACCTTTGCATTGAAGTCTCCAAGTATAACAGATAACAGTTGTCTCATGAGATTTACACTGAGTCATTGCCATTTCAAGTCCGTTGTAAAATGTATCTATTTCTTCTTCTGTACTATATGGTGTTGGGGCATATATTTGTATAAAATATATATAAATTGGTCTGCCAAACAGTTTAACTAACAGGACTCGATCTGATATTGCCCAAAATCCCTTCACTATACTTGCCCTTTCTGCATCCAATATTATGCCTACTCCTCTTTCATGTTTATTTCCTTCAGAATAAATTATTTTGTAATTGTCAGAATACATGTCACCTGTTCCGGCATATCGCATTTCACATAACCCTAATACATTTACATTCATTCTTTCCATTTCCATCTTGATGGGGAAGGAACCTGTCCTCCTACCAGGCGCGTCAACCGGGTGGTGGATGGTTGAAGGGCCTTTAGATATAGAGGTTAGCTGTGAATACTGAATAATCAGCCGTGAACAAAAACAGATGGTTGTCACTGAGGGTGAGATCGGATAGTTGCGAGGGACAGCTGCCTGTATCAAATCACCTCTGAAGATTTATGATGTGACAACCAGCGAGATGGAGGAGCTTTAACATCTTCCCTCCCCGCTGCCTTGTGGGTTTAACTTTTTAGTCAAAGGCTAGCGGAGTCAACCGTACACAAACCGACGGCAAGCAACGGGAAACTCATCGTCATCAGCTGCCATCTCCACAACGAAGGTTGGCTGTAATGGATCTCCAACGTCTTCTGTCTCTTGTCTTGGTGGTGCACTCTGATAGACTCTTTCCTGTCCATCTCTTGATGTTATCTTCCCACTTATAGCGCTGTCTTCCCCTTGCACGATTGCCTTCACCTCTTCCTTCTATTATGGTCTTCTGCTAGGTGTTATGCCTTTTTATGTGGCCAAAGTATTTTAGCTGCCGAACTTTGATCTCCCTCATTAGTTCTCTTTTCATACCTAGATCTTGTAGAACCTCCTTTTTTGTTTTCTTCTCTTTCCATGAGATACGCCCCATTCTTCTATATATCCACATTTCAAGAGCCTCAATTCTTTCGTCCAAATGCTTATTCATCGTCCATGTTTCTGCACCATATAGAAATGCAGAATATATATAACACTTTATGATTCTCAGTTTTAATTTGTGAGATAACTGTTTAGATGTCAGTATATGTTTCATGTTGTTGAATGTAGCTTTGGCCATTCCTATTCTCTTCTTGATTTCTGTTTCACATCTGCCATCTTCTGTTATTATATGACCAAGATATACGTAGCTATTGACTTGTTCCAGGATTTTCCCATTTACGCTTATCTTTAATGTGGGTTTATCGTCTGTTTTGCTAATTATCATAGTTTTTGTTTTCTCAATATTAATGTCGAGTCCATATTCATGACTTATACTGTTCACTTGCTTCACTAGTTCTTGTAACTCCTGTTCGCTTTCAGCTAACAACACGGTATCATCTGCATATCTAAGGTTGTTTATTGACCTTCCACTGATGTTCAGTCCTGGTATTTCCTGTATCTGTTTGAAAATGTTTTCGGTGTACAGATTAAATAGGCAGGGGGACAGCACACAACCTTGTCTGACACCTCTTTTTATGTCTATGTATGGTGAATAATTCCTTCCAGATCTTACTGTGGCAGTTTGCTCCCAATAAAGGTTACTGAGTATTCTTATATCTTTCCCATCAATAAGTCTTCGAGGCATTCAATTATTTTCTCATGATGGACTCTGTCAAAAGCCTTCTTATAGTCAAGGAAGCACATGTACATACTTTTTGGACCTCTGTATATTTTTCTGCTAATATTCTTAGGCAAAATATTGCCTCTCTTGTTCCACTGTTCCGTCTAAAACCAAACAGTTCTTCTTGGATTTCGCTGTCTACCTTACTTTTTATTCTTTCCTGTATGATTTTGAGCAGTATCTTAATTGCATGAGTCATCAGGCTAATTGTTCTGAAGTCTGAACATTCTGTTGCATTAGGTTTTTTGGGCAACGTTATAAAAACTGAAGTCTTCATGTCGTGTGGTATATATCCTGTATTGTATATATCGTTGCATAGATCAGTGATTGTATCTATACCAAAGATCTCCAGGGCTTCTATCATTTCAATTTTTATGTTATCAGTGCCTGCTGATTTTCCTTTTTGTATCATATGTATGGCATTCTCTACTTCTGATCTGAGAATGTTTGGGCCTTATATGTTGTCCTCGAATAGTTCTTTTACGTATTCTGCCCATCTGTTTGATATGTCTTTCTCATCAAGTAATATTACACCATTTTTGTTCTTGATACAGCTTCCTCCTTGTGCAAACCGCGACCTATTTAATAATTTCTTTATTTCTTCATGCATATCTCTTGTCATGTGCTTTGCGTCCAAGTCTTCTATTTCCTTGCATTTTGTTTCTATTCACCGTTCTTTTGCTTGTCTACACATAGTACGTATGTCATTGTCTATTGTTTTATATTCTGGAGTGTTTTTTGCTTTCTTTCTTTCTGCCATTTTACTCAAGATGTCATCTGTCATCCAAATTTGATTTTTCTTAGGCTCCTTTTTAGGTAAATTTGCATTTGCTGATTGTATGCTTGTTTTTAAGCATTCCCATTTTGTGGTTACTTTTTCTTCTGGGTTTTCTCTTCTATACTGCTCCATGCTTTCTGTCAGTAGCTGTTGATATTTATTTTTGACGTCAATTAGATATTTTTGTTTTATATCTGGTTGTTTCAGTGCTGATATTTCTATCTGGGGTTCCTCCTGTCTTCTGTTTCCTGTTCTTTTCAGTTTTATATTTACTTTGATGACCACCGGATTGTGATCTGAATTTATGTCGGCTCCAGGATGTGTCTTTCCACTTGTGACACTGTTCTTAAATCTATGTTTTATCATGATATAGTCAATTTGATTTCTTGTTACATGTCCTGGGCTTTTCCATGTGTATAATTTTCTTGGGTGGTGTTCAAAAAAGGTGTTACATATGACCAGCTGGTTTTCTTCACAGAAATGGATACGTCTGTCTCCTCTATCATTTCTTGTCCCTAATCCATACTGTCCTACTATTTTCTTGTATTTTCCTTTTCCTACTTTTGCATTTCATATCACCCATTACTATCAACACATCTGTAGATTTTACTGGTTTAAGTGTGCGTTGTAGTTCTTCATAGTATTCTTCTATTTCTTCCTCGCTGTGATCTTTAGTTGGTGCATAAGTTTGTAAGATTGATATGTCAAATGGCTTTGCTCTCATCTTTAGTAACATCATTCTGTCGTTGTGTGTCCAGTATCCACATACTTATTTTTCTAACTCCTTCTTTATCAACATACCTACCCCTCTTTCATGTTTTCTCCTCCTGAGTGTATAAGCGTGTATTGGTCTCTTTTTATGTAGCCTGTATCCAATAGTCTTGCCTCTGCAACTCCCAGTATATCTAGTTTCATGTCTGTTGCCTCTAATATTAGGTTGTCAAGCTTTCCTTCTCCGTTTAGAGTTCTAACGTTCCATGTTCCTATTTTTAGGCTCCTCCTACTAGTTTTTAGGTGGTATTTCTCAGAATGCTCCCTTTCAACAGAATTTGAGGAACACTCGTCATTATATACTTCCTTACTCATTAGAGGAGTTGCCTCTTCCCTGTTAATTTGTACAGTAGATTCTTCCCCAGGGGACAGAGAGTTCTCTACATATCGATTCTTATCTGGTTGTTGTGATCTCATTACATTCTGTAGGATGTACGTGGTAAGGGATGTAGTTTAGCCAGTCAGCTAAGACTGTTGCCCGGGATGTGTCCACCGCCGTACACAAGCGGTATTCGAGGAGCCATACATGAGCTAGATAAAGAGAGGAGAACCAAATAGGATCTTGACTATCCTAAAAAGGACATGGCTGTCTCTCACCGTGAGGTACTATCCCTCTCTCTCTTTATCCTACACCTTTGTATTATCCCTTGTACAATCATGAATCGAAACAACCATGAATCACCTCGTCCGGTAGGGTGCATCATGTGCTACAGGTGATATCCGATCGTCATCAAGCTACTGTTAGCAAAATTAGAATTAAAGATAACTTAAACACAGGAACTTGTAATGTCAGGACACTAATGCAGATTGGAAAATTAGATAACATTAAGATGGAAATGGAAAGAATGAATGTTGTAGTACACAATCAGAATCCTCTGCTACAATGTCAAGACTGTACTACGGTGTGGCTCTTTGATATTGTGGACAAGAAAACCAATGACGATCAAGATGTAAAGACTTTCATAAATGGGTGCTTGCATAAGATAAAGGTAGTTCCATAGCATATACTGCCGTAAGGGAGTGAAGTGTTAGAGATTTCACTAAACTAGGTCCAGCATTGAGACCAGTTCCCTTCCTCGCTGCCTTTTCCTTCACTAACTCAAGTGAAGTGTTAGGTACCCATTTACAGCTGGGTAGACTGAATCGTGTCGATACCGTGAATCGAACCCGACAACTTTGCCGCGAGAGACCAGCTCCTAGACCACTGTGTCTATCGGGGACAGAGGATAGAGACATTGAAATGGTATGACCAAATCACTAATGTGGTAGTTATGACAACCAGACAAGTGCCAGTAGAACAAGAGGTGAAAAGAAGACACTGGTGTTGGATCGGACACACATTGAGAAAACCTTTTTGATAGCATTACAAGGGAGTCCTTGCTCTGGAATGCCCGGGATAAGAGAGGTATGGAGACTGAAAACCACACGGAGAAGGGAAGTGGAGACAGCCATTAAAGGATAAATAATACGTGGAAAGACGTTGAATAGATGACACAGGGCAGGGTATCTTGGAATGAATCTGCTGAAGAACTATTTTCCCGAGGAAGCCGAAGTCAAAAATGAAGAAAAAAAGTGACTGTTCGCTATGAAATAAACCGTGACAATAACTAAATTACAATCATTTCGTTAGCTTTTTGCAGTTGATTTTTTTTTTTTTTGTCCCTTTTCTAGAAACGACAAGCAACGCCACATCCACAATAAATAGTGGTCCTGCTACAATTCCTGAGAGCGGGCGTCAAGAAACAGCCAGTTCCAACAGCAGCAGCAACATCTTCAAGCAGGCAGCGTGGGATTTCGGCACCAACACCAGCCGAAGACAGAATCATCAGATAGTTTCTCCTGGCTGTTGTGAAACGTAAGTCTTCTTCTTCTTTGATCCTTAGCCGTCGACTGTCAAAGCAGTCAGGGGCCATCACGCCTAGTGGCGTATTGTAGGGCAGCAAGAAACTGCTTCCATTTTGCTCGATCGGCGGCCATCCTTCGTACAGTGCCCCAGCTTTGGTTCATTCTTTGCATCTCGGCCTCCACAATTCTCCGCCAAGTTGTTTTTGGTCGGCCTCTCTTTCGCTTTCCTTCAAGGGGTCCATAGCATAGCTGTTTTTGTGATGGTATCAGGGTCGCTTCCGAGGACGTGGCCAACCCAACTCGTAAGTCAGTTAACGTTAAATGTCAGGTTCGGCTGAAGCCGTTTTAAGTAGCTTAATGTCTGTAATTGCTGGATGTGACAAAGACTGAACCTGCGTATTAAATCCCGAGAACGTGTTAAATGTTAAGTTTTGAAGAGCAGCACAGAGAACACGTGACAGGAGCAATACTTAATAACTTACTTATTCGTTCCACTGATGTCACGAAGCGTAGTGGGGAGCTTAGTTTAGCCAAGTCTGTCGCATAGGCTGTTGCGAGCCCGTGTTGTTGTAGGATGTTGGTGATGTTGTCTATCTATCTGCCTCTTGGTCTCCCCATGCCACGAAACCAGATCTTGTATTGTTATGAGCGCCTAGTGGTCATTTATCGAGCTCCATTCCCATTAAATGACCAAACCACTGAATTTTCTGTCTCTTTTTATACTTGTTACAGCAGGAGGTAGTTCCTACAATTTATCTGATGTCATCATTTCTCATGCTGTCTTTCCTGGTAACATTAATGGCTTTTATCAGGCATCTCATCTCACGGCATGCGACTTTCTTCTCCTACACTTTGGCCAGTGACTATGTTTGACGCTCACCGCCCTACGACTGTATCTTCTATGGGACTGCCTTTACATCTTATTCGTTAAGAACATAAAAATGGCCTCATGTTACAAGAAACATTAAGCTAAAAAAAGTATTAAAAGTATCAGAGTTCAGTCTCGAGATGAAATGAAGGAAATAAGAGGGATCGATCAATTACAACGCTTGAAGAGAGACAGATGGCAAAAGAAACAATAAGCAGGAATCACGGGTCCTTGAGAGAATGACAGAGAGAAAGAGGAACATTATTTATCAGGAGTCCTGATGCCATCTTTCTAAACATGTGCCTTGATCTACCCCGGTGTCCTGTCACTTGAATTTGTCTTTTGATGTTTGGACACAATGTCGCAAAATGTGTCTCCTTTTCTGCGTCTGTCTATCCTGGCTCTCGAGGAACCACACATCGATGCACCATCTTCTGTGTCTAGCTCTGTCTTGACGTTTCCCTGTGTCTAGCTCTGTCTTGACGTTTCCCTGTGTCTAGCTCTGTCTTGACGTTTCCCTGTGTCTAGCTCTGTCTTGACGTTTCCCTGTGTCTAGCTCTGTCTTGACGTTTCCCTGTGTCTAGCTCTGTCTTGACGTTTCCCTGTGTCTAGCTCTGTCTTGACGTTTCCCTGTGTCTAGCTCTGTCTTGACGTTTCCCTGTGTCTAGCTCTGACTTGACGTTTCCCTGTGTCACTCGTCTAGAACCGTCAGGTATCTTTTAAGCAACTTTACATCATTTTCTACCCATATTTCTGAACACCTTTTTATCGAACAAGGCACTGTATTTTACTTCAGTGTGCCTTATGAAACACCTAGGCTTGCATGTTCCGGGCCAGTGTTTCTTAACCTTTTTTGTTGCGCCTTCATCAGAGAGTCAAAGGGTCCATAGCCTTCCTCGGACAATCAAAGGGTCCATCGCCTTCATCTGATAATCAAAGGGGTCCATAGCCTTCTTCAGACAATCAAAGGGTTCCATACCCTTCATCGGACAATCAAAGGTTCCTTAGCCTTCATCTGATAATCAAAGGAGTCCATAGCCTTCATCTGATAATCAAAGGGGTCCATAGCCTTCATCAGATAATCAAAGGGGTCCATAGCCTTCGGAAAATCAAAGGGGTCCATAGCCTTCTTCAGATAATCAAAGGAGTCTATGGCCTTCATCGGACAATCAAAGCGGCCCATAGTCTTCATCAGACAATCAAAGGGGTCCATACCCTTCATCGGACAATCAAACGGGTACATGGAAAAAAAAGGTTAAGGAACCCTGCGCTAGAACAAATGGGGGGAGGGGGGGGGGCGCTACAGCCGGTTATATTACTAAATACGGTAAGGCGTTAAACGATGTTCCAAGTCGGCCAAATGTATCCCAATCCATCCGACCTTCTAGCTGAAGAAGGACAGGTAGATGCGACAAGGCTGGTAAATGTGACAAGGCAGGTAGACGCTGATCTTCAGAATACATAGAGCGGAACATAAACACAACTTGAAACTCCACAGGTGGACAAGCAACAATTACTTCCAACCTCGGCTACTGTTTACTTAACAGCTGCATTTTAGTCAAAACTATTTCCATGTTATGTTGATTCGACTTATTAGTGAATCCAACAATTCTTGTAATAAACTATTCCAGGGAACAAACGAAACGGCAGGTTAGGCACCAACCAGGATCGGCCTTAATAACTACGGGGCCCAATTAGGACCATTCTGGTGAGGCCCCTGATTAAGATTATAGTTTTGTTAAAACACGTTTTATGTCAAAATAAAGCCAATAAAACATAGTTATTGTTTTATTTTTAATACAATGTAATATCATATAATCCAGGTATCTAATCTGAAATAATCTTATAATCTTCATTCCCTTGTTGATTTTATTTATTATTATTTTTATTCAAAGCTGGAGGTTGGAATCCGGGCCAAATAGGTTAAATCGGTTTAAGGCCGGCCCTGGCGCCAACCGCTCGAGTTGTCTGAAAATACTTGCAAGCTGTCGAGTAGAACGACACAAATGGACACACTCTTGAGAGTTCTAATAGTAAAGTCCCGTCTTGCCTTCTCCTTCTTTGGTCCTTGGTCGCTGATTGACAAAGGAATCAGTGATCATCACGCCTAGTGGCGTCTTGTAGAGCAGCAACAAACTGTTTCCACTTTGCTCGGTCGACAGCCATCCTCCGTGTGGTTCCCCAGCTCTGGTTCATGCTTAACATCTCCGCCTCAACTGTTTCCTTCTTTAACTCTTTGATTCCATAATTATTTTCCACCGCGTGCCGTAATTATTTTTTGAAGAATTCTAAACGGTGAAGTGTACTGTCTTTTAGTGTACATTTTATGTTAATCTTTTCTGTGAACATGTACTTATTATATACCAAACTGTAGGGAAATAGATAGAGAATTGTAATATATAATGTCTTTGGTAGTATTAACACAAGTATGTTCGGTATACCTAAAACATTTTGCATGTAAAATTGAAAAACACTAAAAAGTTATCTGTAGAATAAGAGCTTACCAAAGACAAATTACTGTTGTAGACAATAAAACTTTCTTTTTAGTCTTCAAACATCAAGGTAATCCATTTACAAAGTAAAAAAACATTGCTTATGGCCACAGTTAGTACATTTATTGTTATTTACACCAGTTTTTACTGTGGTCCCTTATAAGAAAAAAATAAATTATGCAATCTTGCATTACGTAATTTTCAAACAAATGAAGAAGAATAACATCATATAAACACTTTTTACATTTGTTTAATGTTTTAATAGTATCCCTAGCTTCACCTTCTACCTAGGACTAGTGATTAGATGTTACGGTAGGTCTAGTTTTGTTGCTTTTCGATCGGCCAGAATATGACTATGCCCACTCATCAACTAAATCTAATGTGTCTAGCTTTTCTGCACCGATTCCGTCTTTTGACAACAAACTGAGACTACCAAACAATCATCATCAATGTCAGCAATGTTTCTAAGCAGTTTGACACAACTACTTGCTTAGGAGACTTAGAAAATGTAAATATAACGTGTGACATATTTCTCTAGCAATAACAACGAAAAACACAAACACGCGAATCGTCACACAAATTGTGATAATAACATCAAAACACGCACACGTGCTGCTTAACTACACTCAAATTAGTTGTTCAAATAGTAGCGGAAGTCATTCTACGAGTTTAAAATATGAACTGCATTAAACAGACGACTTTTTGGGTTTATTCGTGATAAACTAATTACAATGCTCTGACCGTTGCGCGGACACGGCGCGTTGCATTTTGCAACGCTGTGAGCGTTGGTGAGGAGTCAAAGAGTTTTAGGGAGAAACGTAGGAAGTCTTGTATCCATGTTCACAAAGTAGCGTGCCGAACGAATTGGAATGTGAAAGATCTTGTTTTTATGATTCGGTGCGGTTTATGGTTGGGGTGAGGGAGGGAGAGAACAGCACTGTGTTGGTAAGGATGTAGCTTAGTACTGATCACCGCAACTCATGCCTGTTCGTTATCTTCACCACGTATGACGCCTACTCGTTGTATTTCACCGAAACTGACGAACAAATCTTGTTTTATTTTACTGAAACTGACGCCGACTTGTTAATTTGCTCCGCAACTGACGCTGACTTGTTCTTTTCACCGCATCTGATGCTGGACTCGTTATTTTCACCGCAACTGACGCCGACTCTTTTTCATCACAACTGGCATCTGCTCGTCATTTTCACCGCAACTGACGCCTACTCGCTACTTCTCACCAACTGCTCGTTATTGTCACCGCCTAGGACATATGAATACATGCGTGTGTAAGACGTTAATTTTAAGCGTCGATATGATAATCGTTATTGGTCTACTTTTGAGACGTAGGGAAAAATCATAAGTTTAAAAAAGTTGCAAAGTAACTAATGGCAAAGTAAATCTAAAGGCAATGTAAAGCTAAAGACAAAATAAAAGTACCGTATCTCTAATGACAAAGTAACTCTAAGGGAAAAGTATTTCTAAAGGCCAAGCAACTATGCAGGCAAAGTAAATCTAAAGACAAAGGAAATCTAAAGACAAAGTAAATATAAAGACAAAGTAAATCTAAAGACAAAGTAAATCTAAAGACAAAGGAAATATAAAGACAAAGTAAATATAAAGACAAAGGAAATCTAAAGATAAAGTAAATCTAAAGACAAAGTAAATCTAAAGACAAAGAAAAAATATAAAGACAAAGTAAATCTAAAGACAAAGTAAATCTAAAGACAAAGAAAAAATATAAAGACAAAGTAAATCTAAAGACAAAGGAAATCTAAAGACAAGCTGCGTGGGCGATGTTCTTGGCGACACAACAGGGTTCAAAATGAGCTTATTGGTAGATCTTCTTCTTCTTCTTCGTACACTCTCAGACGTCGACTTGAATGTTCTCAAAGAAAGCAGTACCGTAGTCAGTTTGAGGCTATTTGAATCCCCGTAAAGCTTTTCCACGAAAGGAGCTGGCGTCTGCCATATGCACTTTCTCTGTACCGCATATAAGGGGCAACTTTGAAGCAGATGTTCAGCAGTCATTTTATCAGTGCCACAGTTACACTGATCGGTAGTTCCTATATTTAGCTTGTTGAATAGATGGTATCTCAATCTGTTGTGGCCAGAGCGGAGTCTGAAGATTACCACTTGTTCTCTTCTGTGGAGTTGGTAGTAAGCATCATTCTGTGTGTGCAAGGTGTCGCTACGGCGCATCATACATGTCTGACTTGGAAAAAACAGGTTGACAGAAGTCGAATGAGAGAACGACAAAGAATGGCAATTATGAAAAAAACTTGCTGGAACAACTTGGGGTGCAGATGAGAAAGTGCTTAAAGACGTTGTACACAGGGCGAGTGAGGCCAGTCCTTGAATATGGCATGGCAGCATGGGCAACAGCAGCTAAGACAAACTTCGATAAAATTAGCAGACTCCAAAATCAAGCACTGAGAATTATAACGGGAGGCATGAAGACAACACCTATAAAAGAACTCGAAAAGATTACATGCCTTCAGTCAATGGAGGATAGAAGAGACTGCAGAGGGCTCAGCAACAGGCCGAAAAATTCAAAAGACCATCCAATGTGCCATAGAATGAATGCTCTTAGAAGGCACAGACTCAAACGAAGCAATTTTGTAGAATCAACCAAACCACATATAAGAGCAGTTTCCATAAATGAAATATCCACTGTTAAACCCATCTACACTGCACACAAGCTTCCAGTTTGGAAACAAAATCGTTTCCCTAAAATGATTGGTAGATCAAGGTCGACGACAAATAGCGAAACCAGGCCTAATGTTCAAGACGACAGAACAGTCAATACATCCTGAACCAACACAGATTAGCTTACGAACTGTTCTTGTAACAAACAGACACGTCTGAGAGACAGACAGGTAAACTATTCTGAAAGACAAACACACACAGAGTAACTGGTATGATAGATAGACAGTAAGATAGACTGGTCTGACATCTCGCAGACTGGCCTGACAGACAGAGAGGAAGGTCTGACAGATTGACAGACATACATACAAACAAACAGACTGAAAAAGATATAGATAGACAGACTGAAAGACATACTAGTGTGACAAACAGAGTGACAGACCAGACAGGTCAGACAGAGAGAGAGAGATCAGACAGAGAGACAGGTATTATAGAAAAACTGGTCTCACAAACAGACAGACAGATTGATCTGACAGACAGTCAGGTCTGAAAGGCTTACAGACAAACAAACTGGTCATACAGATAGAATGCTAAGAGATTGACAGACAGACTGGCCAGACAGACTGGTCAGACAGAGAGACTGGTCTAACAGACAGACAGATTGATCTGACAGACAGACAGGTCTGACAGGCTTACAGACAGAAAACTGGTCATATAGATAGAATGCTAGACAGATTGATTGGCCAGACAGACTGGTCAGACAGAGAGACTGGTCTAACAGACAGACAGACTGATCTGACAGACAGGTCTGATAGGCTTACAGACAAACAAACTGGTCATACGGATATAATTCTAGACAGTTTGAGTGATAGACTGGCCAGACAGACTGGTAAGACAGAGAGACTGGTCTAACAGACAGACATGCTGATCTGATAGACAGACAGCCTGATCTAATAGACAGACAGGTCTGACAGCTAAAGAGAGACTGTCTAACAGACAGATGGACTGATCTAACAGATATAACGAGAGATTTGTCTAATAGATAGACAGATAGACTGGTCTGACAGACAGATTGGTATAATAGACAGACAGACAGACTGGTCAGACCGACAGATGGACTGATCAAACACACAGACACAGAATGGTCTAACAGATAGACAAACTGGTCTGACAGGCAGACAGAGAGACAGGTCTAACTGACATACAGAGAGACAAGCCTGATAGACAGAAAGACTGATCTAGCAGACAGAAAGACTGGTCTGACAGACATACAGAGAGAAAGGTCTGACAAATAGACTGGTATAAGAGAGAGACAGATAGACTGATTTGACAGTCAGACAGGGAGATTGATCTGACAGGCAGACAGATAGACAGGTCTGACAGAAAGACAGGTCTGACAGACAGAGAGACTGGTTTGACAGACATATAGAGACAGGTCTGACAGACATACAGAGACAGGTCTGACAGACAGACAGAGAGACAGGTCTGACAGATAGACAAAGAGACAGATCAGACAGAAAGAGAGAGGCTGGCCTGGTGTACAGACGACAGATAACAGAAGATCACCATCATCTCCTTTTTTCACTCTGAATGTGCCGCCTCTGCGATCTTCTTCTTCTTCGATCCTTAACCACCGACCGTCAAAGCAGTCAGTGGCCGTCACGCCTAGTGGCGTCTTGTAGGGCAACAACAAATTGATTCCACTTTGCACGGTCGGTGGCCATCCTTCGTACAGTGCCCCAACTCTGGTTCATTCTTTGCATCTCAGCCTCCACAGTCCTCCGCCAAGTTGTTTTTGGTCGGCCTCTCTTTCGCTTTCCTTCAGGGGTCCAAAGCATAGCTGTTCTTGTGATGGCATCGGGGTCTCTTCTGAGGACATGACGAACCCAGCTCCAGCATCTGCCAGCTATGATGGTGTGCATGTCCTCTTGCTTGCTACGAGTAAGCAGATCTTGGTTGGTGATGGTATTCGGCCAAAAGATTCGGTGAATTTTTCTTAGGCATGTTGTGTGAAAAGAGGACAATTTTGACATTTCCTTCTCTGTGACTCTCCAGCATTCCGCACCATAGAGAAGCACAGAAAGCACGCAACTCTGGTATAATCTTAATTTTGTGCTTGTGCTGTATTGGGAGGACTTCCAGATGTTATTTAGGCTAAAGAAGGCTGTTCTTGCCTTATTCATTCTGATGTTGATGTCTTTGCCTGCCCCACCGTCTGGTGTTACTATGCTTCCTAGGTATGTGAAGGTATCTGTCTGTACCAGTTGCTGATTCCTTACTGATATGGGCTCAGGGTTGCTCACATTGAGCGTCATGACCTCAGACTTCTTTAAATTGATGTTCAAGCCCACCTGCTGGCTAAATTTATTAAGTCTATCCGTTTTTTCCTGGATGTGTTGATGTGAATGTGCCAGCAGTGCAATGTCATCTGCATATTCCAGATCTTTCAATGTAGAAAATGTAGTCCATCTTATTCCTCTTGGACTGCCCTCTGTTGTTTGGCGCATCACCCAGTCTATGACTGTTAAAAATAGAGTGGTTGATAAGGGGCATCCCTGTCGTACTCCTGTCTTCACCTCGAAGGTTAGGTTGCTCTGCGCAACACTACACGTAAAGTTGGCATAGAGGCTTTTTATGATTGACACTATGCAGCTTGGAATTCCATAAGCCCTCAGTATTTTCCATAAACTTTCCCTATGTATGCTGTCAAAAGCCTTTTCAAAATCAACAAAATTTATGTAAAGCTGTCTTTGCCATTCTGAGCACTGCTCTATAATGTTCCTGAGAGTGAATATATGGTCTCACATCTTCTGTTCTTTCTAAATCCTGCTTGTTCTTTCCTCAGTTTGTGGTCTACTGCCTTTGAAATTCTCTGTATAATTATCGTGCCTAGTATTTTGCTGGGAACTGAGAGAAGAGTGATTCCTCTCCAATTATTGCGGTCTGCAAGATCTCCCTTCTTGGGCAATTTGACAATTATTCCTTTGTTCCACTCTGATGGTGTTGTCCCCGTTTTCCAGACTTGTGCAAATAGTGGTTCTAATAGTTCTGCTGCTAGCTCAGGGTCTGTCTTAAATAGCTCTGCATTTAAGTTATCATGGCCCAGAGCTTTACCGTTCTTTAACCCTTTGATTGCTGTGATGATTTCTTCTTTTCGTGGAATGTCTTTATTTACATCTAGATCGTTTTCAGCCTCAGGAACATTCAATTGTGTCTCTGGTATTTCCTTGTTCAGAGTTTCTCTGAAGTGCTCTGCCCATCTTGTTTCCTGTCCCTCTGCTGTCTTGATGAGATTTCCTTGCTTATCTCTTACTAATGTAATATTGTTTGCACCTCGTTTTCCGCTGATGAATTTAGTTATTTTGTATACTGTGCTTTGTTCATTTCTCAGTGCTGCCTCTTCTGCCTGTTTTGCAAGATCGTCTAGGAAATTCCTTTTGTTGGCTCGGGTTTGGCGTTTAACTTCCCTGTCCAATTGACTGTACTGTTCGCTATATAGTTGCTTTAACCTGGGGGACTTCGCTTCTGTTTTCTTTCTTTTCATTTCCTTTCTCATCTTTATGGTGTTTAATGTTTCTGGTGTTATCCAGTCTTGCTTCTTCCTTTCCTGGAATCCTAAGCATGATTTGCCGCCTCTGCAGATGGCCCTTATTAGGAAGACTACATCAAAGCCCCAACTCTTACAGTGGTGGTTTCTGTAGAAATTTTTTTTAATTGTGAGGTTGGCAGCCCCATGAACAACCTCATATTAATCACCTTTTACGCCATGTCTGAAGAAGCAGTTGGTGTATTCTTGGTTCGTCTACTCAAAGATCATCGGGAATGACACCAGACAGAAATAGCAACACATCAAAGCAAGGGAAATAACCATTAAATTTAACTAATTACAATTTTCTGGTTATTGTCCCCTGACACACAGAACGCGCGTCGATATATGGGAAAGAAAAAAGATAAAGGCAGTCCCATTGCAAATATTGCCATAGGGGAATGACGTGCTGCGGCGTTCTAAGGGTGGGGGTGCGGTCCGTCCCGGTGACAGCTAGAAAATAAGGGGGGGGGGGGGGGGGGGATTATCCACTTTTATGATAACACTTACTGTTAAAAATATACGTGCAAGTGTTTCATTAATTGGGGGGGGGGGGGGGGCGGTTGGATCCGCCCCCGGTGCCAAATACTTAAAGTACGGCTCCGGTGAAATGTTACAGACTTCACCTTACTAGATTCAGCATCGAGAGGTGGGATGACCAGTTACCTTCCTCGCTGCCTTTTCCTTCACAAGCAGAGTCGGGTACCCAATTACAGCTGGGTAAACTGGAGCGTGACGCCACAGTGTTTCGAACCTGGCCTTTTTGCCGCGGGTATAATGTGGCCTTGACCCTCCAGCTCCGCAAGGAGCATAGGCGTTCAACAACATTTTCCTGTCACGTGCCATCAGCTCAAGGTCTCTCCATGTCTTCTGTCTCCAGTTCTCTTCTCCATGTGTTCATTGGTCTCCCCTTGCCTCCCTTACCCTGGGGATTCCAGAACAAGGACTGTCAGGTAATGCTATCAACAGGTTTCCTCAATGTGTGTCCTATCTTCATCTCTTGTTCCACTGGCACTTGTCTGGTTCTTGTCATCAGTTCCACATTAGTAATCTTGTCATCAGTTCCACATTAGTAATCTTGTCATCAGTTCCACATCAGTGATCGTGTTATCAGTTCCACATTAGTGATCATGTCATCAGTTCCACATTAGTCATCATGTCATCAGTTCCACATTAGTGATCATGTCATCAGTTCCACATTAGTCATCATGTCATCAGTTCCACATTAGTGATCTTGTCATCAGTTCCACATTAGTGATCATGTCATCAGTTCCACATTAGTAATCTTGTCATCAGTTCCACATTAGTGATCATGTCATCAGTTCCACATTAGTCATGTCATCAGTTCCACATTAGTAATCTTGTCATCAGTTCCACATCAGTGATCATGTCATCAGTTCCACATTAGTCATCATGTCATCATTTCTACATTAGTCTTCATGTCATCAGTTCCAAATTAGTGATCTTGTCATCAGTTCCACATTAGTGATCTTGTCATCAGTTCCACATTAGTGATCATGTCATCTGTTCCACATTAGTCATCATGTCATCAGTTCCACATTAGTGATCTTGTCATCAGTTCCACATTAGTGATCTTGTCATCAGTTCCACATTAGTCATCTTGTCGTCAGTTCCACATTAGTGATCTTGTCATCAGTACCACATTAGTCATCTTGTCGTCAGTTCCACATTAGTGATCTTGTCATCAGTTCCACATTAGTGATCTTGTCATCAGTTCCACAATAGTCATCTTGTCGTCAGTTCCACATTTGTGATCTTGTCATCAGTACCACATTAGTCATCTTGTCGTCAGTTCCACATTAGTGATCTTGTCGTCAGTTCCACATTAGTGATCTTGTCATCAGTTCCACATTAGTCATGTCATCAGTTCCACATTAGTAATCTTGTCATCAGTTCCACATCAGTGATCATGTCATCAGTTCCACATTAGTCATCATGTCATCATTTCTACATTAGTCATCATGTCATCAGTTCCAAATTAGTGATCTTGTCATCAGTTCCACATTAGTGATCTTGTCATCAGTTCCACATTAGTGATCATGTCATCAGTTCCACATTAGTCATCATGTCATCAGTTCCACATTAGTGATCTTGTCATCAGTACCACATTAGTGATCTTGTCATCAGTACCACATTAGTGATCTTGTCATCAGTACCACATTAGTGATCTTGTCATCAGTTCCACATTAGTGATCTTGTCATCAGTTCCACATTAGTGATCTTGTCATCAGTTCCACATTAGTGATCTTGTCATCAGTACCACATTAGTGATCTTGTCATCAGTACCACATTAGTGATCTTGTCATCAGTACCACATTAGTGATCTTGTCATCAGTACCACATTAGTGATCTTGTCATCAGTACCACATTAGTGATCTTGTCATCAGTACCACATTAGTGATCTTGTCATCAGTACCACATTAGTGATCTTGTCATCATCATTAGTGATCTTGTCATCAGTACCACATTAGTGATCTTGTCATCAGTACCACATTAGTGATCTTGTCATCAGTACCACATTAGTGATCTTGTCATCAGTACCACATTAGTGATCTTGTCATCAGTACCACATTAGTGATCTTGTCATCAGTACCACATTAGTGATCTTGTCATCAGTACCACATTAGTGATCTTGTCATCAGTACCACATTAGTGATCTTGTCATCAGTACCACATTAGTAATCTTGTCATCAGCCCACATTAGTGATCTTGTCATCAGTACCACATTAGTGATCTTGTCATACCACTTCAATCCTATTCTATGAAAGTCTGTAGCTTTTTCGGTCATTGTTTTTGTTGTTCTCCATGTTTCAGAGCCATACAATATGACTGGCCTGTCATCTACATTGAAGATTCAGATTTTTGTATTGTGCTGGATTTCTTTTGATCTCCATATATTTGAGACTAAAACAGACCACGGCTACATTACAGATTGTAGCTTTCATTCAAAATCAACAAAAGTTGACGCAAATGATTTTGTTATCAAGGAGGTATATTTTAACTCAGATTAATACTCGAGGCCAAATTAACCCCGGGCATATTTCGCCCTCAGAAGGAACCCAATGCCATCACAAAAACAGCTATGCTATGGACCCCCGAAGGAAAGCGAAAGAGAGGCCGACCAAAAACAACTTGGCGGAGAACTGTGGAGGCTGAGATGCAAAGAATGAACCAGAGCTGGGGCACTGTACGAAGGATGGCAGCCGATCGAACAAAGTGGAAGCAGTTTGTTGCTGCCCTACAAGACGCCACCAGGCGTGATGGCCACTGACTGCTTTGACAGTCGGCGGTTAAGGATCAAATAAGAAGAAGAATATTATGGATGGGGGTATACTTAGCCATCTACACAGTTCCCGGATCGAAATCTATGTTCCGAATAGAGGGAGTTCCTAACTGAAATTAATATGTTACATCTCGATACTGGATCTAATAATGTGAAGTCTGGAACACTTCACTCCCCTACACAGTATCTGCTATGGGACTGCATTTACATTTTCCCTCCTAAATACCAATACGCGTTCTACGTGTCAGGGGACACTAACCAGAAAATTGTAATGAGTTAATTTTAATGGTTAATACCCTTGCTTTGATATGTTACCATATCTGCCCCGTGTCTTCCGGCGGATCTGTCTATACTGAATACAGGCATACCTCGAAGATATTGCGGATTCGGACCACCGCAATAAAGCGAATATCGCAATAAAGCAGGTCACGCCCATTGTTTTGGCTTCCCAGTGCATCAAAAAGACTAAAATCATGTTTACACTATGTCTATTAAGTGCGCAATAGCGCTAGGTCTAATAAAAAAAAAATATACGGTACTGTAAAATAAAAAATACCTCATTGCTAATAAAAAAAATGCTAATCGTCATCATCTGAGCCTTAAGCGAATCGTAATCTTGTTGGCAGAGAGTCAAAATCTATCGGAAGAAGAAGGAACGTTCTAATAAATAAACATGAATAATTTGAAAGAAAAAAAAAAGCGCAATATCTGCGAAGCGCAATAAAGCGAGGTATGCCTGTATCTAAGAATCATTAGAAACACGGAGAAGGTGGCATAAAGATTTTTACATGCGTAAACACCACGTAACCTCATCACGTAAAACTAATTGCCACAGACACCATTACCGCAAAAGCATGTGACTGCTCGCTGCAGGCTTCCTGTAAGGGGGGACCAGTTGCGGTGGTAGTTTATGCTCCTTAAAGAGTCAGAAGGAAAACGATGATGACGATACATAATGTATGTGGAATATTTTTAAAAATAAAATTTTGCCTCGTTCAACCTAGACACTGGGTTCGTCGGTTATATTAAGGCGCATGTCTAAGTATGAAAGATCGTGGGGTGGGGGTGTTGCGAAAGGTTTTTTTATGAGTGTAGTATTCAGTAGTAGTTACTGAAAAGAACGGAAGAAGAATTCAGTCTGACAAGAATGTAGTCCCAGTGTCAGAGACGAGCACTGGTATCACAGGATAGTCACGGCTGAGAAGGTCTCTACTTCAGATAGTACTCAGGTTAAAGATAGGGCCTAAGTTACCACCTTGCTATGTAACTAACCTATGATAGTCAAACAAATTCAGCAAAACACAATTCAACAATATAAAATTAATAAGTCAGCTGATTACAATTACTGAATCAATTTAATTATTATGTACATCTCTCTTTTTTCCTTGTGCAAAAGTGAATGATGAAAAATTATGAAATTCGAATGAATAAAAATTAATTACAAAATTGTTTTATAGTTGAGTTACACTAAATAACTAAATAAGAAGTCATTTCTGGATTTTTCTGAATAGCATAAAATGGTCCTCCAAATGTTCCTTTATCACTTAAGTATATCTTGTCTGGTCTAATGTTTCAAAACTGTTGTCTCATCCCTACACAAAGTTAATAACCTTTGATTCTCTTGACTTCTCACAAACTTATATAACCCCAGGCCTAAGGGTCTTTTATGTTTGGACATGCGCCCTAATATAACCGACTAGGTTGAACGGGACGCGCCTCGCCAAAACTTTATTAAAATAAAAAAAAAACTTCTCACAATGGTTGCAGGAATTTGGTCACATAGAATACTTGTATTAAAGTTCTGTGACTGTCCTCTATGAGATTACACAGCAGTATCTTTTTAAGGTCTGGCACTGGACCACCAAGCACTGATGGGGCCCAGGGCTGAATTATAGATGACAATATCTGATGCTCCTGTGTTGTCCAGGAAGGCAACTATCGACCTAGAATTCTAGACCACTGATGTATGCTACAGATCAACCTTCTAGAATCAATGTAAAGCACAGAATAGACTTGGTTTGGTGATGGAAGAACTGCACTGCAACAGATAGTAAAAGTTAAGCCTTCACAAGCGTCTTCCTCCGTCCGTCTATCTGACTTCTGCTGTATGTGTGTTAAGTTTGAGCTTTCCGCTGCTTGCCCTTTTATAGGGGGTGGGCGGGCGTACCAGAGAGCAATGCGGTGTCACAGTTATCAGACTGCGAATTTGGTGCAGACTTGAGCGAGTTTGTGTTAGCTGGGTCCAGAATTCTTCTTCATGCTTCTCAACCCTGTTATCCATGACTTTTATCTATATCTCCTTTCACTTTCCATAACTTCTGCTTTCCTATTATACAAAGTTTTCCGTAATTGGTTCCGACTTCGATTTATATCAAATTTTTAAAGACAATCGACACAGCAGTTTTCAACGTGCTGGTGCCTTTACTTACAATTTTCTCCAAAAGTACTGCACACAGCAACTATTCCTTTGAATTGAATAAAGCTGGTCTTATCCTCCAAAAAACGAAATAACTGTCATCACTTTCTGTCACTGCATTTACTTGTACAACACAGGAATCCATCTTTATGATAGCACACTTTCTTTTCCTCTGCAGAACGCCATTATAAAAACCGGTTCGTCTACAAGCGAGCTCACGGCTTCTGATTGGCTGGCAATATTCTTATTCTTTCTCTCATGACAAGGCATTGTGTTTACAACTCGTTACAGGGGGTAACACTATTATCTTCAGCAACTGCTCTGAGTATCTCATGATACTCATTGAATAATTGTGTAACTGAAAATGCAAGAACATGTTATGCAGGGTCTTATGTTCTGTGGCCTAGTGTCAAAATAAAGCTAACGGTAACCAAGGTTCTTACCACACATGTGGGCCGCGCGCACAGCATCAGATACCAAAGATACAGTGTGTGAGTTCACTCGAAGAATATGCAGGTTGAAAAAGTAGAATACATCTATATAATTGTTATATTAAGTGTTTAAAAAAAGTAACGGTAGTATTGTGCTTTCACAGCAGATACTGCCTTAGTTAAGTGAAGTAACGAAACTTCGCTTATTCTAAGTACAGCTTCGTGAGGTGGGAAGACCAGTTTCCTTCATTACTGTTCTTGCCTTCCCTAAGTAGGAGCAGAGTTAAATACTCATTTTTCCAACTGGGTAGACTGGAGAGTGACGCGACCTGGAGCAGTAATCCGTTACTTCTTTTTCTTTACAGAACCCCTTCCCCCGGAACTGCGCGAGCCGATTGAGTATACATAAATATGTAATAAAATAAGTTTGCGCGGTTGGTCATAATGTTAACATAGCAACCAGCATTACGTTATTTGTACCTGGGAGCAACAGTATGTAGGACACGAGAAGAACTACTTAAAAACAGATAAATCATGTACCGCCTGCAGTATATGTGACGATATGGCATTCGATCATTAGTTTTTTTTTTCTTTCCATGCTTTTCAGTCTTCCATTTGCCTTCATCTAACCTGTCGTTCTGTATCATTTTCTTTTTCCACGTCCTTGGTTTTCAATATCAAATCCGGAGAAATAAGCCTTGCTAAGAAAAAGGAGTGGACATAATCTCTTCTTGATTCACCACATATCTTTCTTATCATTAATTATACGGTCACTCCAAGATGTCACACTTGTTTTTGTCGTTTGATAAGCTAACTTATCTGTCGTTTAAAAAAGATAAAGATGACTATTCTCTTCAGCTGGAGGCAAATCGTCTACGAGACTATTGTCATTATTGACATATAATAACCCTATGTGACTATGATAAAACTTGGAGAAGTATAGGATACCTAAGTTTTTATTTGGGATTTGAAATCCGTCATCCTTCAGGTTACGTATATAGGAATACAACAATCCTATCTTTTCTTCTGCCAAGAGTAATTCTTGAGTACAGGTTCACCACCTTCCTAAGTCTACCCTTTACTCTAAATCTCTGGCCACACTTCGTGGATAACTATGGCAGGGTAGGAAGTGTCACGCCACAGAATGCAACATAGTAACTAATCAGATTACTCAAACACGAATTGGCTATTACTCGAAGTATTTTGACACAAGCTGGCTATTACTTCAACCACTCAAACCCAAGCTGCTATTACTCCAACCACTCAAACCCAAGCTGCTATTACTCCAACCACTCAAACCCAAGCTGCTATTACTCCAATCACTCAAACCCAAGCTGCTATTACTCCAACCACTCAAATTCAAGCTGCTTTTACTCTAACCACTCAAACACAAGCTGGCTATTACTCAAAGTATTTTAACATAAGCTGGCTATTACTATAGCTCTCAAGCACAGTTGGCTATTACTCTTGAGTACTCAAGCACAAGCTGGTTTTATCTCAGAAAGTAAGATCAAGCCCTAAACCTCTCGCGCTCTTTTCTCGTAACTGCGAGCGCATTGAAAGGCAAATATGATCAGTACTTCAAAACTGTCGTTGTGTAAACATGCAGCTCTAACAAAATGATTATAAATACTGAGAACAGAAGTCCATCATTGTCAACTCTGTCTGATGTTCTAGACGAGGGCGTAACTAAAATACTCCCTCAAATTGTACTGATCAGTATGCGAGGATGAATGTAGGGACGACACAGAGGAAATTGGATTGACTGTACTAATGATAACTTAAATATCAGGTGTGTCGTACAAGGCGACTAATATGAAACTGGCAATCTCATCCTTTATGAAAAAAAAAAATCTTTCCCCATGACTGTGTCGGCATTTGTGGAGAAAAGAAGTACAGGTCATCCTCTGTTTACGCGCGTTTCATTTACACGAATTCGAATTTACGGGCACCAGTTTTAAGGAATTTTTATTTTATTTACGCGCCAAAACTCGAAGTTGCGCCACCGATATTTTAGATATTTTTACGATGCTTATTTTATCTGCGCGTCAACGGGAGCTCGAGAGCAAGATGATGCCAGTTTGAATTCTTCTTTGATGGATGTTTGGAAGGCATTCATTGTTAAAGATGCACTTTCCCTAATCAAGAATGCGCGGAATGAACAACCGAGGCGATACTTTAACGGTGTGTGGAAAAAAACTGCCCTCATTTCTGTCATGACTTTTAAGGCTTTTGAGTTGATGCCATCGGTATCACAACTATTAAAGATGATGTTAGACTGGCCTCACGTTTAGATGGAGTTGACGAAAATGAAGTTTTAAATTTGCGTGGATCTCAGAAAGCAGAACTGAACAATGAAATGTTGTTGGCACTTGAGAAGATCAACACGGAAGAACAAGACGCAGCAACTTTCACCAGCCAGCAGCAACCACCAGGCCGATCACTTAACAATGAAACTATTAAAGCAGGCCTTCCAACTTCTTGAGTCCTGCTTTATGATCTTTGAATGAACAAGATGATCCAATCATGAACAGGAGCTTTAGTGTCAGAAGGTAAATAATGGAATGTGCTGATCCCTACCAAGAAATCCTCCGTGAGCGCAGACAGTCACAAACCCAACGCTGGACACCTTCTCAGGGACAAAAAATGCATTGCTCTATCGCCTGCTTCTCATTCGGATGACTCACCATTGCACCCCCTCGTTAAATTAGAAGTTGATGAAAATGAAGAAGGTAATGGGCCTGTCAATATTGAATAATTTGTCAATGTTGTTTTCTGTACATGTACTTAATATGAATGGTATATATTAATTTTAACAGTTTATTATTACATGTATTTAATTTTACTACCATGCACGGCATTGGTGGAACGCATCCCCCTTACTTTAAATGTTTTTGAATGAGAAAATTCTGTTCTATTTACGCCAGGGTCTGCTGAACGAATATATTGTGTAAACAAATAACTGCATGTAATAAATTAATTGCCTGGATGAAAGCAAAAGACAAAACTATTTAAATGTAAGTTTTACAACTAGACAAGAATAATAACAGTTTATGAGGCAATTTAAAAAAATTAGTTAGTTAAATAATGTACAAAAACAGCATAATAGAATATATTGCAGATTACTACAGACAGGACATCTACACGTACCACTAAATACAAACAAGACACATACACGAACATTAAATGCAAACAAGACACCTACACGTACATTAAATATAAACAAGACACATACACGTATATTAAATACAAACAAGGCACCTACACGTACCACTAAATACAAACAAGGCACCAACACGTACATTAAATAAAAACAAGACACATACACGTACCATTAAATACATACAAGATACCTACACGTACAACTAAATACAAACGTAACAACTACACGTACAACTAAATACAAACAAAACATCTACACGTACAACTAAATACAAACAAAATATCTACACTTACAACTAAATACAAACAAAACACCAACACCTACAACTAAATACAAACAAAACATCTACACTTACAACTAAATACAAACAAAACACCTACACGTACAACTAAATACAAACAAAACACCTACACGTACAATTAAATACAAACAAAGCATCTACACTTACAACTAAATACAAACAAAACACCTACTCGTACAACTAACTACAAACAAAACACCTACACGTACAACTAAATACAAACAAAACACCTACACGTACAATTAAATACAAACCAAACATCTACACCTACAACTAAATACAAACAAAACATCTACACCTACAACTAAATACAAACAAAACATCTACACCTACAACTATATACAAACAAAACATCTACACCTACCACTAAATACAAACAAAACACCGACATGTACAACTAAATACAAACAAGATTTCCACCAATTAAGACTAACATTACATCTACTTGTAATACAATGCATAGAACATGATAATAAAGTTTTCAAATAATTCTAATTACTGTATGTATATATTTTTATATTAAAATGCTTTAAAAGAAATAACAACTACACTAATATTCCCTGAAGAAAAATGATTCCTATACTTATACCAGCTTTGACAGTCGGTGGTAAAGGATCAAAGACGATGAGGAAGAGGAAGGCACGAGCTTAAAGTCTGCTGTAAGAGGAAGGCACGAGCTTAAAGTCTGCCGTACTTTTGAGAAGAAAATGATTATTTCTTCCAGTTATTCGAGCTTAAATAAAATTTACAGTAATTGAAAGGAAAAGGATTGCTTTTCTTTATTTCAACTTAATGTTACCGTACCTTCAACAGGAGGAAGAGCAAGAGATGAGAAGAAGACGCTGACGATGGATTGGGCACACATTGAAGAAACTTGCGGATAGCATTACAAAGCAGTCCTTTTTCTGGAACCCCTAGGGTAAGCGAGGCAGAGGTAGACAAAGAAACACAAGGAGACGTGAACTGGAGACGGAAGTGAAAATGAGGAGGAAAGAGTTTGAACTGATGGCAAGTGAGAGGAGGACGGCATGTGTTTGTTGAAGGCCTATGCTCTTCGGGGAGCTAAAGGTTATTGATTGATTGATTTCAGCTTTAGGACCAAGAACTTTTAACTTACAACATTAATTTGAGTACTTTATTTATAGTTTTTTTTAATGCCTATTTTAGAATGTAACTCTTTTATAAGCCTTAAACACATTCATCTACGTCATGCCTGGGGCGCTGTGCCTTCAGATGTTATTGTTACCGTACTTTTGGAAAAGGAATGACTTTTTTTCTTTTTCTTCTCATCTTCTCATCTTCTCATCTTCTCATCATACTTAAAGTATACCGCATTTTAGACAGGAGAAGAATTATTCCTTGTACTGTTTCCATTACGTTTACCACACTTTCGAAATGGGAAGGATGATTCCTATCATTTATTCTTGCAGCAGAGGTTGTAATGACAGAGGAGAGCACAGAGAGACAAGTTGCTTTTTTTACCGATGCATTGTCAGTAATTACAGCGTTGAAAAGCCAAAATAATGCAGATCTGGATTATTACAAACTATGTCAACGATTCAAAAGAGTTGTGATCCAATGGATCCCATCTCATTGCAACATCACCGGCACCGAAGAGGCTGACAGATTGGAAAAGGATGGTGGAAAGCTACCTCAGCCTGCTGCAAGCATAACTTTCGATAAGGCACAGAGTTTTATCAGAGTCAGATACAGAAACAAATGGGATGCAGAGCCTCCAGGTCAGACACAAACTGATGCATACTGCCAGATCAACAGACGAGAACAAGTGGTAATCTTCAGACTGCGCACTGGCCACAACAAAATGAGATACAAGCCAAAGATAGGAACTACCGATGAGTGTAACTGTGGCACTGATAAAATGACTGCTGAACATCTATTTCAAAGTTACCCAACATATGTGGAACAGAGAAAACCCATATGGCCGAAACCAGTACCATTCGCGGAAAAGCTCTACGGAGATGCCAATAGCCTCAAGCTGACTACTGCTTTCTTTGAAAACATTCAAGTAGACGTCTGAGAGTGTACGAAGAAGAAGATTTATTCTTGCATCAGGTCTACCCCGTTTTTGACAGGAGAAGGATAATTCCTTAAACCTATTCCAGCTTCACTGTTGCCTTATTGTTGACAGAAGAATTATTCCTATCACTTATCCCAGCACAACGTTGATTACACTTTTGACATGGACAGAATAATTCCCTTCACTTATTGCAGCTTCATGTGTACTAAATAATACACACATAAAGGTATGTTTCACGCGCTCGTGTGAAATAAAGGAGTCGAAAACTAGACAGCAGAAAAACAACAGAAATGAGTGGCTTACCGGAGAATCGAACCCAGGATCTTCCGAACGGCACCCCCGCCTAGCTACGGAGGCGAATCACACTATCCTCGCTGCCAAATAGGCACCACAAAAATAGTGATTTGTAGACAGGGTTCATTAGCGCGATTTGCAGCACGTAACACCGGATATGTACATAGAGCGATCCAGGCTAATTAATGACGCAATCATTTCTATTGCTCCTTTATTATACAGTATAGGTCAGATTACACAGGACAAAGGCCTTAATACTGTGTCTAGTAAATGATAGAAGAATGAAAACAGTACAGGACAGAGGGCAGGTTTGGTATCGTATAGACATTTTAACAAATAAAGAGGGGAACCCGAGGCCTGTAAATAGTAAATAAATATTACACACATAAAGGTATCTGAAACATACCTTTATGCGTGTATTATTCAAGTGTACTGCATGCATTATTGACAGAAAAAGGATGACTTAATTAATTTATTTCAGCTTAAAGTTACCCACAGTTTTCACGGGTGGGGACCTGACTTTAAAAACACGCCTCCTGTGACTCTACAAACATCTCGTGATCTATAATTTATAGATTTTTTTTTTTCAAATAAGTATGTCGCAAACGCCCTAAGGAAACATGTTGATAGTATTACAAGGTAGTCCTTGTTCTGGAATCCCCAGGGTAAGAGAGGTCAAGGAAGACCAAAGAACACATGGAGAAGAAAGCTGGAGATATGAAAGGGATGAAGAACACATGGAGAAGAGAACTGGAGATATGAAAGGGATGAAGAACCCATGGAGAAGAGAACTGGAGATATGAAAGGGATGAAGAACACATGGAGAAGAGAACTGGAGATATGAAAGGGATGAAGAACACATGGAGAAGAGAACTGGAGATATGAAAGGGATGAAGAACCCATGGAGAAGAGAACTGGAGATATGAAAGGGATGAAGAACACATGGAGAAGAGAACTGGAGATATGAAAGGGATGAAGAACACATGGAGAAGAGAACTGGAGATATGAAAGGGATGAAGAACCCATGGAGAAGAGAACTGGAGATATGAAAAGGATGAAGAACATATGGAGAAGAGAACTGGAGATATGAAAGGGATGAAGAACCCATGGAGAAGAGAACTGGAGATAGATATTAAAGGGATGAAGAACATATGGAGAGACCTGGAGCTGATGGCACGGGACAGGAAGACTTGGCATGAATTTGACATATGTTCATTGAAAAGCTGTGGGTGATGATGATGATGTTGGAAACATGTTTGTTTTCTTAAGAGCCCATTTAAAAACTAGATTTAAAAACTGCAATTGCCACACGTCTCTGCGTAGCACCGGCAGAATCATCAGCGAACAAGAAGTGGCACCATTTCTTTAAAACAGGAATGACGCCATGACGCAGTCTGTGTCTTTTGTCAAGGAGCGTCCCAAAAATAGGACTTTACCTACACTGTTTTTAAAACTCGGAATGCAGGTAGGGAACTGAACGTCATCAGAACTAAAGGTCTTTTATATTTGGACATGCGCCCTAATATAAACGACTAGGTTGAACGGGACGGGATGCTGCCTCGCTAAAACGAGGCAAAGTTTAATTTTTTAATTTTTTTTTTAAAGGAATGCAGGACAATTGATTCTCGTCTGTAAATTTTAAAAGTTTGAAGAGTTACACCTTTAAATCTCCGAGGTCTGGCTAAGTTAAAACCACATGGTTATATCTTGTCAGGCAAAACCAGTGCCGGCCCTATGGACTTTTCAAGATGGTGCGAGGTCGCGTGATAGCGCCCCCCCCCCCCACTCCCTCACTCCCCCTCCCTCAACACCCCCCCCCCTCCTTTTTTCCACCGTGCGGGTACTGAATGTATGCTTGCAAGACTCAAATTCAGGCTACTGTGTTGGATCTACCTGTAATTTCTGCAAGTGAAGTTTACTGTAGCATTCTACAAACAAATAAATATATTTATGTTTCTAAAATCTTATTGTAGGTAAATTTTGCTTTATTCATTATGAATTACAGATGTGAACTCATTGCGTAGTTTTTTGTTGTTGTTTGTTTGTTGTTGTTGTTGTTTTTTAGGGAAAAAAAAGAATAATACAGATGCGGGCAAATGATCAGTTTCATAAAAGCAAAAATTGTTTTACTTGGAAATTGTCTGTTTCATTTTTACTATTCATTCAGTATTGAAAGTTTTATGTTTTAAAATAAATTTCATCCGAAAGTCCCTACTGACCAAGAGCCTGCCCTGGGTACAACCAACAATCTAAGCTCACTATGTATATTTAGGTAAAGTAGATGTGGGTAAGAAGGATTTTACGATAAATCTGAGATGATAATGTGTGGATTCTGTGGGAGTGAGAATAGGAAGAAACTAGCCTGTAAATTCAAAAGTTTGAAGCGGTCTGAAGCTTCCGAGGGTAAGTTGAAACCACGTGTTTCTATCTGGGCAGATATTACACACAATATAAGCTCACAAGGAATATCTTAAGTAAAGTAGATGTGAGTAAGAAGGACTTTACGACAAATTTGAGATGATAACGTGCGGATTCTGTGGCGAGAGTTTTACTGGAAGAATCGGTAAAATGAAGAACAGTGGGACGTGTCTTCGATACGGCCTTAAACAAGAGAATTCAGAGACGTTAGTAATAAGGGGTGAGGGTTAGGGTTAGAAATCCTAAGCTTACCCATAAACACTAACCTTAAAGCTGATCTTAATGACGTGAGCGACTTATTTGGGTGGCATCGAAGAACACGCCCCACAAAGAAAATATCTCATAAAAAACACGTCCCACGGTTCTTCATTTCAACCGGAATAAACTTACCCTTTTGAGCTGTAATGAAACAGACGATGTTTCTGATTCTTGGAGCAGACACTCATCGCAGTCACAAGGAGGCATGGCCGACAGTATCTCCCTTTCCCCCATGGACTCCATTATATTCAGTACCTCTTCTTCGCTGATGGAAGCCAGAGAGGACGTCTTTGACAAGGATGACGATGACGAGGATGCCGAAGATCTGTCGCTCTGCATCACATGGCGTTTAGTTGTGTTATTGTTTCTGTGCTGATGCGTCGATGGCATTATCAAATGTCTGTTTGAGAATGACAACGAGGAATCAAGTACGTCAATGAATATCTCGTCGCTATCGCCCCTTTCAATGTGAGAGCGACGAAGTCCTGGCGATGATGGTGGTGGAGAACTTGCACACGATGATGGTGGTGGAGAACTTGCACACGATGATGATGAGCAGAAGGAAGAATTTATTTCAGCCGTTGCTTCATTTCCATTGACTGCTGATAAATTTACTACTTCAGTTGATGATGCCATTGTGTTGTTGTCACAGATCACGTGGTTTTCAGAATTCAACATTTTATCCTTATGCACATGTTATGTAAGTTTCGTTTAAATCATATTGTAAATAATATACGATTTTACGGTAACAGAAAATTATAAGCCACTAGGGTGGAATAAACTTTTAAAACAGTGTCTGGGCAGCAATATTTATATCTTATGACTTACTGACAAATCATTTATCACATAAATCTAGATGGCTTTCAGCACGACTTTCCTATGGAGAAAAATAAATTATATCAGAAGACAGCCATTTAGAATACACTAGAGCAAATAACTCGGCTGAGTGTAACAAAACAGAAGGACACTTGTTTATCACCAGACTTATTCGACCGACATCCTCGTGCACAAAAGTAGCAAGGTTGATACCGTTCAAGACATCAAGATCCTGTACTTAAACATTTATATATTTTTTTATTTAGGGAGGGAAAAGGGGGGAGGGGGGTCGGAGTGGCTAAGAGGTAAACGGTGTCCGTCTCGAATTCTAAAGGTACCTGGTTCGATTTCCAGTAGAGGGAATATAATTTTTGGAAATTTATTTCAGAGCCATTGGTCATAATGATGCCATACTCCTCCTGGTCTCCTGGGTAGTGAGATCGGATGCCTAGCCTTCTCGGATAAGGGTGAAAAAAATAGGAGGTCCAGTGTGAAAGTTGCACACATTAAAAATCACACGGCAGTTGGAAATCGTAAAGAGTAGGCTGTAATTCCACTGCACTGGCAAAATTTAAAAATTAGAAACCTACCCACCACAAAAATATTTATAGAATCTGTGATTCCCTGTACACATACTGGGATTCTCGCCTGTTCTACGGAGCTCGTACACTGTGCTGAGATCCTCCTTGTGTGATCTAAGGGAGAAGATCGGAGCACTGATGGAGTTGTACGCGTGCAATGATGATAGTCCTTAAAACCAAAACCAAACAAACATTGTTACATATCTTAACCTAATGACGTTTACCGTGCAGCTAAAAAATCCAGCTCGGCGCGAGACGCAACATTTTCGTGATTACAACTTAGATTCAGAACTACTGAGATTTCTTGGGGCACAGAAATCCGGCAAAGCACAATCGATACGCAGAACTTAACAAATCTTACATCACTAGACCGGATGACATATCTGTCAGCAAATAAATCCGGCATGATAAAAGTACGATATAACACTTAGATGAGCAAATTTCACTTCACATGACCTAATTCATTGTTTTAAAGCAAAGAAATCCGGAACGTTAAAAGCGAGATACGACGCTTCCGTGAAAGAAAAACAATCTGTCATCATTAGACCTGCTGATATGTTTTGGAGCAAATAAATTCTGGACGAAACAAGCCAGACACAAAACTTTGTTGAACATATCTTACAATACATCATTAGAATTACTGACATGTCTTGGTGCAAGTAAATTTAAAAGCGAGGCACGACACTTGGGTGAGAAAATCTTACATTACAGGACCTACTGACGTGTTTTAGAGCAAATTAATCCGGCACAGTGCGAGAGACAGCCCTTTTGTGATCACAAGTTACTTCACAGAACCTACTGACAATTTTGAGTAAATAAATCAAATACGGTACAAATGAGACATGTGCCGGGAGGCTTATCTGAGTCATCCTTATATGACCACCAGCTATGCACAATGCTACAATATATGTGCGTGGAAGTGAACCTATGTCTGTGAGGCTAATTACACCCTAATTGACTTTTGAAATCATCCACACACTTCCAGGGATTTCCCCAATGGTGAAACTTGTTGAGAACCCAGCACTGCACACTAAGCTTGGAGAAGTTACATGAGCCCCAGACGTAATTCTTTGGCTTTGACTTGGTTGACTGCGTGCTGAAGGATCTTACTATGAACGCAGTGATAGGTAGGGGAAGCTGAGAAGTGGCTCTGTGCAGGATGTGACAATTCCTTGGGAGAGCCCAGAACCAGAGTACAGTATTTTAGCTCCGCAAAGTTGGAGAGCCCCTTGGATGGCGGGAAATACAACACTTCTGTGTACAAATCGTACTTTTTTTAGACCTACTGACATGTCTTAGAGTAAACAAATCGAATTTGGTACAAGCGCGACACAACACTTAGGTGAAAAAATCGTCTATCCTTAGACCTACTGACATGTATTAGAGCTAATAAATCCAGCACGGAGAGATACACGGCACTTTGGTCGCATATCTCAGGACCTACTGACATGTCTTGTAGCAAATAAATCCAGCATAGAGAGAGACACAGCACTTAGGTGAAAACATCTTCCATCCTTAGACCTACTGACATGTCTTGGAGCACAAAAATCCAGCTTAACACAAGCAAGACACAACGCGGTGGTCAACAAAAGCTACATCATTAGAACTACTGGTCACTGAGCAAATAAATCCGGCACGTTTATAAGCTAGACCCCACTACTTTCGTCAACACATCTTACATCATTAGGCTAGTGTCCTGACTTGAGAGAACGAACGAACGAATGAAATCTTTATTTCTTCAGGGTAAAGAAATAGGCATAATTGCCTGTTTACATTTCTGCCCTGCAATACAATATCTCGCAAGGTAAAAGCTAGACAAACTATAATCAATAAACGTATATACACTTTTACGTAATTATATCATTAATCTAATTCTACTGCCTTAAAAAACACGTCACTGATTGTCGCCTTGTCTATTTACGCTTTCGGTGTTTAATAAAGCATTAACAAGAACTGAACGCTTATTAGTAAAGACGCAGCAATAGAGAACGCAGTCAGCGACTCATAGCTTGACTGCCTGCGTCAGGACCAGCGAATCAGAGCTGGTCAAGACCGCACTCCACCTCCAAGTGGTGGTCCTGGAAACAGTCTGCAGCGGTGCAGTCTGGCTGAGCGAGTGTGGATCGCAATGGGAAGGCAAACCCGGTCCTAAAAAATGCCGTGCAGAAGTCGGATGTGTCGACCGAAAGGTGCACATATCACAGCTTAGGCGTAAACAGACACAACGCAACCACCGTCCTTTTCAGGACGAACGAGGAAGAAGAAGAAGAAGAAGAACGCTTATTATAAACTTTGTGGCGTTACAATGTAAACAAGCTAAACTGTTTCATTAGAATTGCGAAAATATTACAACATGTGTTTGACACAATTATTATTTGCAATGAAGTGTCACAAAAATACAAACTCACCAACGATCAATGATTAAAAGATAAAAATATCATCTAAAGAACATTACTGAACTAATGCTTCTTACACAATAAGCAAACAATGAAATTTCAAAACCGACTTAGTAGGTCTTCTCTCGTGTACACTTCGTTGGCTAACTAGCACGACTGAAAGTTTAGGTTCGCGTCATAGAAAACTGTTAAAGGATATAGAAGAATTTGCAATACGCGTGCGTGTTACGTTTAAACACACACAAAAAGCCAACTAGAGGACGAAAATCAACTAGACACGACCGCTTGAATAAAAGCACAACTATAGTAATATACCGACGGAAAATTCCATAGCATTCACACGCGCTGCACCCTTAGTGTAGCATAGGGTGTTTTTTTTTTTTTTTTTTTTTGGTTACATAGGACACCACTGGGACGGATGTACATATCTTTTAGTCGCAGCAGTCTACATGAAAGATTTTTTTTTCTTAACCAGCGGCACGTGGGCTTTCAGCCCTTCGGCCCAATGATATGTCATTGCGAGGCTGGGGAGCCTGTGGACTTTCCTTCCAACCCGGTCAAGAGCTTCGCTCCTTCCCAACCACAGAGGGTTTATCTCAGGAGCCGTTCAGGTTATTCAGTCAAAATCCCGGTCGATGACACCTCTTCAAAAGCCCACGCCCGGGCTTGAACTGTGAACACCTGATCGCCAGCGCAATGTGGTAACCATTACACCAGCGCGGCTCCCGCATGAAAGATTAAGGGGGCACACCCAGGCAAAAATGGGTTATCTTTTTAAAAAATTAACAGAAAAATAACTAACGAACTTGTTGACATAAAATTTGGCCACATGTTACAAGAGATATTATATTTTATGATGAACAAAGTTTACTTTATAAATTTTAATGTTTTATGTGAAAATAATTCATTAACATGAAGTGATGGAAAAAAAATGAAAGGAAAACCCCCAGTGCACCTGGGAATGAATTTCACTCACATAAAAAGAGCAAAGAATGCCAAACCAGCAGATGATGTGCATAACATCCCTACCTATGGTGTGAACAACCCAAAAATGTCTACCCCAATGAGCTTTGTAGATATGGCTCTTGCAATATGACCCTTTTAAATAGCACAAATTTAGAACTTTGTATAGCAATATCTCTGTTTCTATACCATGTACACGGAACGATTACTGCCATCACCGGTGTCAATACCTTGTCGAGGTATGGCGGCTTGCGTACCCTGATTACCCCCAGAGCTTTGCCAGCGGGAAATTTACTCCTAGAAGGTTCTACCAAGCTGGACAGGTTTGCGCGGGTAGGGGTCAGATTAAAGCAGACACCCTGGTCCTCCAGGTTGGGGGTTTTAGCATAGGGCTGACACCCCTGTCTGTGTAAAAAAAAAAAATTGAAGTTACGGAAACAACAACGAATAAACAAATGTTGCTGCGGGACGGACATCCGGAGTCTGAGGCTCGTATGACTGTCAGTGGTGAAAGCCGAAAGGAAGCCACTGACATGAGAACGGACGTCCTGACAGTAAAACATGATACAAGGATAGGATTTTTGAATGTCAGGACAATGAATGAGACGGGTAAACTAAAACAGGTCACGGCAGAAATGAGAAACTATAGGTTACACATTCTAGGGATAAGCGAGAGCAGATGGACAGGGGCAGGAAAAGTTAAAACAGCAACAGGAGAAACAGTACTTTACTCTGGAAGAGAGGATGGACAGCACAATGAAGGTGTAGCCATTATTCTACAGAAAGGAATAGAAAGGACATTGCTGGAATGGAAACCCATCAACAACAGACTGATAAGATTAAGATTGAGAGGTAGATTCACCAATACTACAATAATACAATGCTACGCACCAACGAATGACAGCGATGAAGAGGTCAAGGATGAATTCTATCAACAACTGCAGAAGGAATGGAAGACACACCTAGATATGATCTTATTATAGTAATGGGAGACCTCAATGCGAAAGTTGGTACACACAATACATATAATGAAAGAGTAATGGGGAAATGCGGCAGCGGAACAGCAAACGAAAATGGGGATAAATTAATAAGTTTCTGTAGTATTAACAACCTGGTCATTGGAGGAACACTTTTCCCACATAAAGAAATTAACAAATTAACATGGGAATCACCAAATGGTCGGGACATAAACCAGATAGACCACATCATGATTAACGGTAGATGGAGACATGCATTACAAGATGTGAAGGTAAGAAGAGGTGCAGATGTGGGAAGTGATCACCATTTAGCAGTAGCAAGATTGAAAGTGAAACTAAGAAGGGCTGGACCAACTGTAACTACACAGAAAAGGTTTGACATCAGCAAATTGAAGGACCCCCTTACCAGAAAAGCTACTGCGGCTGACATAAAGAAACGATATCAATGTGCCAAAAGTCAGGAAAAAACATTGACTGATGATATAGACCAGAAATTCAACACCATTTCAACAATATATAAGGAAAGCAGCAAATCATGCTTGGGATTTCAGGAAAGGAAGAAGCAAGACTGGAAAACACCAGAAACATTAAACACCATAACACCGAGAAAGGAAATGAAAAGAAAGAAAACAGAAGCGAAGTCCCCCAGGTTAAAGCAACTACAGTATATAGCGAACAGTACTGTCAGCTGGACAAGGAAGTTAAATGCCAAACCCGAGCCAACAATAGGAATTTCTAGTTTATGTAAGGTGTTTAAGAATGAGAAGGGGAGATGCAGCCCTGAGAAATGAACAAAGCACAGTATACAACATAACTAAATTCATCAGCGGAAAACGAGGTGCAAACAATATTACATTAGTAAGAGATAAGCAAGGAAATCTCATCACGACAGCAGAGGGACAGGAAACAAGATGGGCAGAGCACTTCAGAGAAACTCTGAACAAGGAACCACCAGAGACACAATTGAATGTTCCTGAGGCTGAAAACGATCTAGATGTAAATACAGACATTCCACGAAAAGAAGAAATCATCACAGCAATCAAAGGGTTAAAGAACGGAAAAGCTCCTGGCCATGATAACTTAAATGCAGAGCTATTTAAGACAGACCCTGCGCTAGCAGCAGAACTATTAGAACCACTATTTGCACAAGTCTGGAAAACGGGGACAACACCATCATAGTGGAACAAAGGAATAATTGTCGAATTGCCCAAGAAGGGAGATCTTGCAGACTGCAATAATTGGAGAGGAATCACTCTTCTCTCAGTTCCCAGCAAAATACTAAGCAGGATAATTATATAGAGAATTTAAAAAAACAGTAGACCACAAACTGAGGAAAGAACAAGCAGGATTTAGAAAGAATAGAAGATGTGTAGATCATATATTCACTTTCAGGAACATTATAGAGCAGTGCTCAGAATGGCAAAGACAGCTGTGCATTAATTTCGTTGATTTTGAAAAGGCTTTTGACAGCATACATTGGGACAGTTTATGGAAAATACTGAGGGCTTATGGAATTCCAAGCTGCATAGTGTCAATCATAAAAAGCCTCTATGCCAACTTTACGTGAAGACAGGAGTACGACTTTGAGGTGAAGACAGGAGTACGACAGGGATGCCCCTTATCAACCACTCTATTTTTAACAGTCATAGATTAGGTGATGCGCCAGACAACAGAAAGCAGTCCAAGAGGAATAAGATGGACTACATTTTCTACATTGGAAGATCTGGAATATGCAGATGACATTGCACTACTAGCACATTCACATCAACACATCCAGGAAAAAACGGACAGACTTAATACGTTTAGCCAGCAGGTGGGCTTGAACATCAATTTATTAAAGAAGTCAGTGGTCATGACGCTCAATGTGAGCAACCCTGAGCCCATATCAGTAAGGAATCAGCAACTGGTACAGACAGACACCTTCACATACCTAGGATGCATAGTAACACCAGACGGCGGGGCAGGCAAAGACATCAACTTCAGAATGAATAAGGCAAGAACAGCCTTTTTTTTAGCCTAAACAACATCTGGAAGTCCTCTCAATACAGCACAAGCACAAAATTAAGATTATATCAGAGCTGTGTGCTTTCTGTGCTTCTCTATGGTGCGGAATGCTGGAGAGTTACAGAGAAGGAAATGTCGAAATTGTCCTCTTTTCACACAACATGCCTAAGAAAAATTCACCGAATCTTTTGGCCGAATACCATCACCAACAAAGATCTGCTTACTCGGAGCAAGCAAGAGGACATGCACACTGTGGCGTGTGTGCCGGAGAGGTTATAGATGTTACCAAGCTACGTGTACTCGGAGTAAGGTCAAGCTATGTAAGTCCCTGAGTCTAATTGTTGATGATGATGTATTCTCAGGGTACCTATCCGCTACCTCTCTAAGATCTCACTCCGGGAAATATTTTATGATATTGTTATGTGTTTTATATGGCTACGTGTCTAGGGTAATGCACGTATAGTGATAAGTGCATAAAACAAACACAACTGTAACTCAATAAAATTGAATTAATAAAGACTGGGGTTACGTTTAGATAATTATTTTACAATTTTAATTTCCTGTCCCCTCAAATATTTTTGGGGCAGTGTCACAGAGAGTTATGATCATTAAATTCTCTATATACTCTTCTTTTCTTCATCCGTGTCCTCTATTTTATTATCACTCTTTTATCCTTTTTGTATTTTTTCGCATTCGTTCGTTTGCGACTTAAACATTACTATTTTCCCATTAAAACTTTCGCCGAGTGTCTGTTCTCATTTAGAAACGCACTAGTGATGTTATTACGTAGATGCCAGGCTCGGGAGGTTATTGCGTAGTGGACGAAACTGTGAATATTCGCTTTCGCCAGACCTATAGGCGACATTTTGTCTGCATTTTCACCTGCCACAACGAGTTGCATCGGCTGAGCGCTCAGGTGAGGCGCGATAACCGACATCTCCTCGGCGCAGTTTGAGACATTTGTCTGGAAATCCCAGCTGACAAGGCACTCACTGTTGGCCCTGGTCAGCGTGAGGTGTGAAAACGCACGAGTGTCAGTTCATGGTAGTCTTCTAGTTTATGTAAGGTGTTTAAGAATGAGAAGGGGAGATTATTTCGTTTTGCGAAATAAGTTGGGACCCCTTTGTCCTGGTTTAAGATATTTACCGGAGTTTGAAACTAGATTTTCATTCATTCTCCAAATTCGCAGTAGACAGGTTGTTCGTGAATAGAATAAGCTGTATAGCGAAGCCCTAGTTTGTTCGGAAATTTACCGAGCTCTAGACCTCAAATAAATATATCAGCGTATAATTCTAAAGTGTGCGATTACCTGTAGTTCTGTGCGGAGGTAAATATTATATATTAGATATCTAGTAATTTTGTGAAGTGTTTAAAGTGTTAAATCGCTTATTTCCCTAGTTAGATTTTTGTGCAGATTAATTAAAATATAGTCTGTATTATTTCCTAGTGACGTGTTTCAGTGGAAAGCAGAATAAAGTATAATTTCTAGCTTAAAACCAGGTAGCTCTGAGGAATTAAATTTAACTGCTAAATAATCAGACGAGAATATATTTTAAAATTAACTTATAACTGAAATGCTACATCAGTGAGTATTGACGGGATACGTAAGTATTCCTAATTCATGATGATTGATTTTATGTATATAACTTATTTTACGGGAAGTTTTAAATGATAAGTCAAGCTGTACGCTTGCAGTTTAAAAATGTAAGTTATAACGAGTCCCTAGTATGTATAATTATTTTATATGTGTTTTCCTCTATTCAGTGAATACTGGGGTTAACCCAAAACTTTGCCAGCGTTAAGTACGGATGAGTGATATCTTGAAGAACTAAAACATTTTCCTTTAAAAAAACCTGGGGGCATAATCTTTACAAGTACCCTATAGGCTAAATGAAGTAACAGGCCTATCGCGCCATATTTAATTCTTCCTGAGAAACAACTCAAGTACATTTTTAGCCTATGTGGCAAGTAACATATTAACGTCAGTAACATTCCGACGGAGTTTTGACTAGTGATGTGGTGACCAAATATAGTCCTATCCTGAAAGAAGACACCGACCTGACATTCCTCATTTCTAGAATACCTAACCTAGTGACACTGTGCTCGTTGTTAATGTTCGTGCCTGGACAATTTTTTAAATGTGACTTAGATAGACATTCGAAAAAATAAGAACACCCAAGGAATCGTTCCCTGAAGCAGAGAATTTCAACCCGTCTTTTTGGAACTGGGGATTTCTTGGTCAAGACTGCATTTGACGAGTCTGTATGTGAATGTCCCTAAGAATTATGTTCCAGATGCTGCGAACAAAGCTGTAAGTATGCAAGAGAGCACGTGGCCGCGGATGAATGAATAGAGTGAGTGCAGGTCTGAGTGATTCATTATTATTGTATTTTGGCACTCATTTTTGCTGTCTTAACTTTCTTTATGCAAGTATTGCTAACCATATTTCCCTTAAAATAGAGCAGAGATATCAAGTCGGTCCATACTTTAAAAAGGGGGAAATATTAGACAAAATCATATGTATCTGTGTCTCTTTGGGGCTATCACTGTCTTCTAACGGGACTGTGAGCTATACATTGAGGGGAAGGATCCTACCAACGGGTCTATCATTTCTTGCAGCAATTCCTTGATTTTTATGACTATTTGTATATGCTTTGATGTAATTTTATACGCTGTGAGAGAAGTTTGTTATGATAATTAAACTACTCAATAATTATTCCAGCGTGTCGGTCAGTTTCGTTCCAAAATATCTATATATCACTGTTATAGTTTTTCCCACGTCTGTGTGTTTAACTGTCGTCACTTGAATGTGCGTGCACGTGAGTGGATAGAGATATATGAATATATATATATATATATATATATATATATATATATATATATATATATATATATATATATATATATATATATATATATATATATATATATATATATATATGTGTGTGTGTGTTTAGGCTGTCTGACTCCTCTAAATCTGTCGTAGAAGATAGGCAGAGAGAGAGAAGATTTCTCGATTTCAGAGACAGCCTCTATCGCATTCTACCATCTCACTCGTGGAAGCTATTTCTATTATTATCTATCACTGTGACTATCACTTATTCAAATCTATTCAGAAGGGACCAACCTAAGTCTTAATTCTCCTATCAAAAATCTACGACAGGCAGGAATGGTTAAAAATGAAGAAAACTGTATTTACATATAATAAATAAATAAGTAGGAATCTTTGTCCATATCTTGATAATAAACAAATGTCACTGTAGGTGTATAACACAGACTAATGTAGTACTGTCTAAAAGTGAAAGTCAATGGTGGGAAGGACTATTTTTGTCATCATGCCCACGAATAAGATAGTACACATGTGGAAATTTTTAATTGAATAAGTTCTCAGAGCCCACGTAAGGGGACTTCACCTGATGTTTCTAGTTGACGTAGGTTTCAGTAGATAATATAAATTTCAGCATAAGGTCTTTCTTTGGCCATAAAATGCAGCATACAGTTTGTTGAGGCTTTCTCTTCCTCCAATTCTGTCTTCAATAAATTTTCCTGTCACAAGCTGGTAACAGGCAATATAACCCTGAAACAGAAGGACGTTCCTCTACTTTTATATGATGGCTAATAATATTTCCACAATTACTCAAACTTACCATCATCCGTGGTCAGGCTCGTGTGCAAACATTTCATTCATTCATTCATAACCCTCCACTCCCAAACGAGCATAGGCCTTCAACAAACACATGCCAAGTCCTCCTGTCACGTGCCATCATCTCAAGTTCTTTCCATGTTCTCCTCATCATTTTCACCTCTGTTTCCAACTCTCTTCTCCACGTACTTCTTGGTCTTCCTCTGCCTCTCTTGCCCTGGGGGTTCCAGAACAAGGACTGCCTTGTAATGCTATCAACAGGTTTCCTCAGTGTGTGTCCTATCCATCGCCATCGTCTTCTTCTCATCTCTTGTTCCACTGGCACTTGTCCAGTTCTTGTCATCAGTTCCACATTGGTAACCTTGTCATACCATTTTAATCCCTCTATTCTACGCAAGCACCCATTTATGAAAGTCTGTAGCTTTTTGGTTGTTGTCTTTGTTGTTCTCCATGTCTCCGAGCCATACAATAGGACTGACTTCACATTTGAGTTGAAGATTCTTATTTTCGTGTTGGATCCTATTTCTCTTGATCTCCATATATTTCCCAATGCAATGAAAGCTCCTCTTGCCTTTTGTATTCTTATTTTGATATCGCTGTCTGTCCCTCCAACTTTGTCTATATTTGTCGTGGAATATTCTAATCCACATATATAAATTATCAAGTAAATATAAAGCCTAATAAATACATATAATAAATAAAGGAAGAAGAATGGTAAAGAACAGTGCTGTCACAATGACAGTACTCGAAATCCCCTTTGTTTTATGCTTCGTCTGCAAATTGTAACGTTTCCACGTTAAATATAGGCCTTCTGCAACATACACGCGTTTCCCAAACACACAATAAAATGTGCTGCCTTTCTAAGAAAAACCTTGAAATATGCAAGTTGACCTAAATTTTAAATTCCATTCATGTCTTTTTCTACACTGCGTTACCAAAACGAACGAACAGATGGACTAAAGGATAAAGAGAGAGGGAGGGCTGAAAATCAGGAACGCATGCAACACGCGTCGCGCGATACACAAATGCTGCCATCACGCGTGTAAGACTACATGCACTAATTTTTTTTTCAGACGGACAGTGATAAAATACACTACCCTTCCCAGACAGCACATCTTCGAAACAGGAGGTAGAAAATACATATTTTGAACGCAGCCACGTAGCTCTTTTAAATTTGGATATTTGGGTTCCTTAGGGCTTGCTGACAAAGAATATGTAAAACGTTACGCAAATAGTCCAGGAATTAATAAATTATAACCAAAATAAAATAGTGGGGATGCCTGACAACACAAAATCATTTCTGCTCATAAAATTTTTTATAACGTGTTTGAAAAAAACCTTACGTTACATAAATAGCCTACCATGTAAACTCGGCTACCACGACAAGCATGGGAAACAAAGAGCCAGGGATCCAGACCTCCAGGACGACCCAGAGTCCGCTGGGAGGACAACATTAGACAATCTTTGAAGGACCGAGGACTAGAATGGAACCAGGCCAGGAAGAAGACAGCTGATAGAATAGTCTGGCGCTCTCTCTTCCAAACCTCTACACCTCACGGTAGAAGAGGAACGACTAAGTAAGTAAGTAAGTAAGTAAACTCCAAATTGATTGGAGCGCAACAAATGAAAAACTAACCACGATTGGTCGGGCTATAAATACTATCTTTCGTTGTTAGGGGAGACGTGAAAAGGTAACATTTTTTCAAACACTTGTCGAAACGGGGCTCGATTGGCTAGACTCGCTGATATACTCACTTAGGAGCGTTAGTTCGAGACCACTTGTTTAAATAATCTTGATAAAGCAACAGTGCGTTGAAGCCAGCTCATATTCGTGTTAAATAAAAGCCTGGAACATAAGCAGATGGGAATTTGTGCCAGAATTCATTGCTAATCAACGTATCTGTGTTTATTTCCATGAAATTGTGGTAAGCTTGAAACATTCAGTATCTTTTAATGAAAATTGAATGTGAATTGTTAATTTATGCCTGTATATATATGTGTAGTTCAGTGGCAAACGTGAGGTAAAGCCTATAATGCTCCAGCCTGAACAGAAGGTGTCGGAGGAAAGTAAAACTGCATGGAATGGCCAAACAGTACACTGACACCTAGATTATTGATTAGACAGAAATAATGCTGGAAGTGCAGAGGCGTAGTGACCATCAAGGAGGGTAATGCTGGTATAAAGTATTTCAGATGAAGCTGACAGTTGGCCTAACGCTCTGAACTCAATGTTTGTGATGTGTTGTGATCAGTGTAACAAGAGAGTATAAGTTGGTTATGAAGTAGAAGGTACATCCTTCTTGATTTCAGGGACCGTGGTCTTGATGGTACTGAGCAGCACATGGTCAGAGCTTTGCTGAATCCAGAGTCGGACAGCATACTGCTTGGTCTTTTTAGCTATCAGTGAGGTGTCTCCAGAGCCCAGGGGAGAATTCGAGCAGAGGAGTCCTTTCCTGCCGCCATCACGCAAGATAAGCTGATTTGGCCAGCTGAGCTCAACATTATGTCCCCTCATCTTGAAATGACTTTATAAAAATAACATTCAGAGGGGAATTTAATTGTCTTAATATCAGGAACTGAGAACATCTCCAATACTAGTCCCAAAAGACAAACTATTGAAGTCATGATGACATATACCAACAGAGCTTGAACAAAACAAAACCAGTATTACCTCATATTACTACTACACAACTGACACACATAGGATATTTTTAATAATATATGTCACTACAATATTCATATTGATAAAGTCTGTACATATACTTGTAATTAAAATTGATTGTGATTCCTGGTTCCTTTGTATTTGAATCAGGACACATATACCTTTATGACAAAAATGAATACATATTGTTATTTGAAAAGTTATCAGTGACTCCTTAAGATATCCTCATAGAGTGTTATATGTATGTGAGTGTCACAGTGTTGTCAAGAGTAGTGGATTAAATTAAATTGTTTATCTGTCTGTTGTTGTGACTTACACTTCATCATACACATACCCTAGACACATAACGTAGTCATCACACTATACCAGAATAATTCTGACTGAGATATATAGATATGTGGTAGCAAGTAAGGTTATCTATAATACACTACTCTTAATAGATATAGATACCTTCACAGCTGATCTCAGTCAGTACACTAAGTCCCCTATAAATATTTATAACATCCCACTTCACCACATATATTGGGGTCTCGCTCTTGGGATTTTGAATCTTTCCCTATTAAAAATATTGGGGGTAATTCACTTCAGGGAATATAAGAATTAAAAGGTATCCTTGGGTGGAATTAAATAAGGTTGAGCTCACGGTGCCTGTGTTGTCCATTAGATATATTTAGAATTTGAATTGTTGGTTAGACATTGTAGAAATTTACCTGATAGACAATGGCGGACCTGGCCAAGTTTCGATCTGCTGCTGTACAGACTGCAAAAGAGTTAGGATTAGATGGGCAAGTTATGGTTGCCTATGTCACTACGGAATGTGACAAATTTATTGAACGCGAAGAAAGAAGATTAGAAAAAGAGGCCGAAAGAAAGTTAGAGGCTGAGACTAAGAGGTTGCAAGCTGAGGCTGAGACTAAGAGGTTGCAAGCTGAGGCTGAGACTAAGAGGTTGCAGATTGAGGCTGACAAAGAGGCTAAGAAATTGGAAGCAGAAAGAGAAGACAAAAGATTAGCTGCAGAAAGGGAAGCCGAGGAAAGAAGACAGGCTGCAGAAAGGGAAGCAGAAAAGGAGGAGAAGAGATTACAAAGGGAACATGAGTTACGACTAAGGGAGTTTGAGTTTCAAGGCCATGCTCCTGAAAATGGTGCCAGTCCCTTTGCCTCTGATGCTACGGTTACTCAGGGAGCCTCAACCTCAGCTATGAATTTTCATTTAGATCATTTTGTTGAGAAAGACGATGATATTGAGAGCTACCTAAATAGGTATGAACTATTAGCTACCACGTATGGGTTAGAGAGAGAAAGGTGGAGCTTAAAGTTATCTCAGGGACTTCGTGGGGCAGCTTATGAAGTTTTTGCAAAAATGAGCAGAGGTGATCAGGAAAATTATGACATGCTAAAGCAGGCTCTTTTGTTAAGATATGAAAAGAATGCTGAATTTTATAGGAAAAAATTTAGGAATGCTAAACTACTGTCAGGTGAAACCTATCACCAGTTCTCTGCACGAATAGAGACATACTTGGAGCAATGGACTTCTCTGGGGAAAACCCAAGATCTTAAGGAAATGGTCCTTATAGAGCAATTAAGAGAGTCCATGGCTCCAGACCTGAGAAAGTTTCTCATGGAACAAGGTGCAGAGAGGCTGGATGAGTTGTTAAATGTTGCTGAAAGGTATCAAGCAGCTCAAGCAGAGGTAACAGGTAATAAAAAGAAACAAGTGGATAACTTTAGGGCACCACAGAACTTTAATAAATTTGATCCTAAGGATCAAAATAAAGGTAAGCACCAATTTGATAGGCCACGGTATGAAAATAAAAATAAATTCCCACAATTCGATGAAAGGAAATATGATGAAAGAAAATCTTTCAACCAAGGAAAAAGGTGGTGTAAGAATTGTCAGATGGACAATCATGACACTGACCGTTGCAGAAGGAAACCTGTGTATATGGCAACCCTTCAGGTCAGGTCGACCTCAAGACAGGAGGAGGATATTATGTTAGATACCACTCCAGAAGAGATGAGGAAGGCACAGGCTGGGGATAAAACACTCAAGCCTTGTTTCAGAAAATTGTCAACTTGTCATACAACTCCAGGCAAGGGAGATTTTTACATGAAAAACAAGTTGATGTATAGGAAGACTGGAGCTAGATCCAAAGGTCAGGGACAACTGGTACTTCCAAAAAGATACAGGACAGAATTAATAAGGAGCCTACATGTGAAACCAGATGGGGACCATGAGAAGATAGGTACCATCATTCAAAAGGTGGCTCACAATTATTATTGGCCCAAAGCAAGATGGGACATTGAGAATTTTGTAGAAAGGTGTAGCATAGCACATGAGGGAACACCCACAAGTGGGAACATGGATCAGGACATGGACACGCCACGGGGCAAAATTAGGCCTGATAATAAAAAGAAATATAGATTTGATAAAGTGGACCAAATGGAATGGGAAGCCCCTTTTCACGGACAAGCTTCACTTAACTGTTTTACAATGGCCACTATGCGGAGAGTGCAAAAAGATGTCTTACCCCAGGATAAGCCGACAATCCCTCAATCGGACTTAAACAAACTGGAGGAAGAAGATGTAGAGAGGAAATCTCTCATCAAGAATTTTAAGTGGGGAGACAGCCCCAAAAGAAAAATTGGTAGCGGTCGTTTTGTGAATGATAATTCTGGGAGGAAAAATCATCACTATAAAGCTTCGAGTGGAAGAGACCATACCGGTGCATGGACAAATAGGTCCACACAATTAAAGGTCCATATGTAGCTTTGTTAAGAACGTGGACTGATGAAAAGGCAGAGGAAAACATTACATCTTCATACCAATATGTGAATGAGCTGACCACTCGGTTGAAAACTGGCTGGAAACTTGCCAATGAAAATTTGAAACAAGCCAGGAAGAAACATGCTGCCTATTATAACAGGAAGGCGAAAGACAGAAATTTGGCTGTGGGAGAGAAAGTACTGCTTCTTTTGCCCGGGAGTCAGAATAAGTTACAAATTGGATGGCAGGGTCCATATACAGTTTTAGAGAAGGTATCTAGAACAAATTATAAGATAGATAAGAAGGGGAAAGAAAAAATCTATCATGTGAATCTCCTGAAGAAATATTTGGAAAGAGAACATCAGGAAGAGACACACTTGTTGACCTTGTCCATCGCCATGGAGATGAAAAAGGAACCACTTTCCTCATTTGAATATCCATTACACCCCTGTGAGACAGCAGCACAGGTGAAAATCAGTACACATTTAACGAAAACTCAGAAAGAGAGTGCAACAGGTTCTAAATAATCATGCAGAGGTGTTAACAGACCGACCAGGGCATACAAACCTATTGGAATATGATATGAAACTAATAGACTCCACACCTGTCTGTATGAAACCATATTCGATTCCGTTTGCTAAGGAGAAAGCTTTGAAGGAAGAGATAGACTATCTGTTGAAGGAAGGAATTATTTCGCACAGTGAGTCTTCGTATAGTTCCGGTGTTGTACTCTTAAGGAAGCCCTCTGGAGAACATAGACTCTGTATAGATTACAGGAGACTGAATGCTATTACAGAAGGACAGGTGGATCCATTGCCGGATACAAATCAGCTGTTTGCCAGGCTAAATAAAGCTAAATATTTCTCAAAAGTGGATCTGAGTAAAGGATACTATCAGATTCCAGTAAAGCCTGAGGTTAGACCATACCTAGCTTTTAGTACCTCAGAAGGACACTATGAGTTTAATAGATTGCCATTTGGATTGAAGAATGCGCCTAGTGTCTTCTCTAGAATGATGAGAAAATTATTGGATCCTCTGAATAATCCCTATAATTTTAGCATTGAGTATATATCTGGAAAAACCAATTTGGGAGCGGATTTTTTAAGCCGCCATCCGTGTGATGAGAATCACCTTAAACCCCAGAAATAATAATAAATTTCTCTATGTGTATATAGAATAAAGGACTGACATATAATGTCTGTTTTAAGAGGGGAGGTGTCGTGGAATATTCTAATCCACATATATAAATTATCAAGTAAATATAAAGCCTAATAAATACATATAATAAATAAAGGAAGAAGAATGGTAAAGAACAGTGCTGTCACAATGACAGTACTCGAAATCCCCTTTGTTTTATGCTTCGTCTGCAAATTGTAACGTTTCCACGTTAAATATAGGCCTTCTGCAACATACACGCGTTTCCCAAACACACAATAAAATGTGCTGCCTTTCTAAGAAAAACCTTGAAATATGCAAGTTGACCTAAATTTTAAATTCCATTCATGTCTTTTTCTACACTGCGTTACCAAAACGAACGAACAGATGGACTAAAGGATAAAGAGAGAGGGAGGGCTGAAAATCAGGAACGCATGCAACACGCGTCGCGCGATACACAAATGCTGCCATCACGCGTGTAAGACTACATGCACTAATTTTTTTTCAGA